>ML685804.1:16048396-16159754 GCA_007922175.1 Pelusios castaneus | reverse complement strand
AAATGAGTCAGGAGTGACCACTATCAAATAAAAGGTATAAACCGCATACTACTCTAACATCTTCACCTAAACTAACCTCAGAGTCCAAGATTATGCACATGGTGTTTGGCTGTCTGATGTTTTACAGCCATTCTCTGCCTGTTCCCAGGCAGGGCCCCGATCTTGCTTGAAGTTGGTTGCAGGATGGTGTCTTCTCCGGCTGAAAGCCCGCAGCTTCTCCCTCTTCACAGTCTCTGTCTTTGTTTTTACAAACTGCTGACAGCCCCTCCCCCTCACTGTCCTGTTGTGAGATTCTCTTCACTCCCACCTGAGCAGGGGAGGGCATTAGCATTCCCTTTGATGTGTAAATCTTCAGCCATTGTGCTAGAGACAGCCCTGAGAGTCTGAACCCTGTAACATGCTTCACATCTATACATACATGTTGCAGCAGGGAACATGGCACCCTGGTAATCACGTGGCACATGTTCTGAGCATTCACAGGGGAACCTGGTATAGCGTAATTGGCATCAAATAACACAATTATACTGCAAAACTGAACAGAGAGATTATACAGGTCACGCCCAAGGGCTGCACAGATGTGCATCCCGTCACAGAGGCATGCTCCTTTTTGACATTTTCACAGAAAATTGCAGTCAGAGGAAGGGATTTCTTATTACAGCTACAGCCTGGCAAATTGTGATTCAACTTTTTCATATGTGGATAGCTTAAATCTGTGCTTGCAAAGCTGTGGACTAAGTGACTCAGGTCAGTCTTTTCCACTGAATAGATAATATGGTATGCCGCTTTGTTTAGAGGTACTCTCAGATGTACTTCCTGTAACATGGTGTATTTCTATTGCACCGTGGGAATGTGGGCTCATTTCAGAGCTGTTCAGAAATCATGCATATGGCCCATGTTATATCCAGTAGCATTTTATACCAAAAAATCAGTAAAGCTGTGCACTGAACTCTCCGTATCTAGAGGCTCATATGAGAATTTCTGCATCTTGGAGGGAACCCTTTCGCCTTGGATTCCTGGGGGGATAGCAAGCAAAAGGCCAAATTGACGGCACCATTCACCATAGATGATCCATGTAATTATTGAACTTAGATACCGTGTGCCCTTACCTGAGGGCTCTAGTGGAGAGAAACAAGATAGCCACTACAGGGGGACAATCCACAGAAATATGGAGCAGAAGACCCAGAATGCTATGAAGTGGTATGGAAACAGTATACTCGTACCTAGGGCTTCTTCACACCTCATAACCCAAAATTGTGGTACAGTCCACACTGACACGCCTAGTATTTGCATCAAGAAAGTTAATGTCCTCTGAGTAAGTGAGATCTCAAAACCCATAAATCCTAATGTGTAGGACATTAACAATACAGAGATAAGTATCTAATTTTGTTTTATGCAAAACAGAGGAGCCAATGAGAAGTAGTACTGAGTAGTATTTGAGTTCCATGCCTGGGGGAGTAAGAAGAACCTTAAATTACTGTAAATTCTAACAAGCCATTTAAACTGAAGACTTTATCAAACTTTACACCATTCTCGTGGTTGTGGAACTGTTCTCCATCCTGCAGCTTTTCACTTCAGCCGAACAATTTAAATGTGGGAAAACTATAACCTAGTATCTGCCTGCCTGCCTGTAAACAGCTCTGCCAGTTTCAGCTGCTTCCTGAACTGGGCCATGGCCACTTGCCTGGGCATTAAGAGAGGGTTTAGCAACATGGGAGCTGTCAGAGAGGGAAGCAGGATGCATTGCAAGCAAGTCCATGAGAGCTGGGTCCTGGAAATGAACATTACCCTGTAAGGCCATCATGCACATGAGCCAAATGGTTTCTTGCTTACTCACCACTTCTCCATCATAGCACTGCATGCTTCGAGTAGCTCCATCTGGAGTAGGGTTCAGGTTGCTCTCCTGATGGCAAGTCCCTGGGAGGCTCTTCCAGTTCTGTCAGCATAGGTGTAAATGATAACTCAAACACAAGGCAATGGTGAATCAGACCCACTGTATTTATGGCTCTCCAGGTCAAGAAAATAATGTCATTAATTTAGATTTAAAATCCTTGGAGAAGTACTTTTATGTGTTGATTAGACTGTTTATGCCTAATAAATATTAATTAATAAAATTGTGCATTTGCTTCTGTAGAATGAGACACATGACTTAATGCAAAAGGTTCATGTTAATGAATTGTTGAGGTTGTAAATCAAGTTTGTCTTTGCCCTTTCAAATGGTACATTCACATTGGAGAAAACTAGACAAGAGAAAATATTTACCCCCAAATGCTCCTCTGATCCTGTCTTCTCTATTGCCTGTTATCATCCAACACATTTGTGTTCTGAATAGGAGCTTTGCCCGCCATTGGAGCCCAAAGTCAATTCATCATTATCATCAGATTGTGACAGCACAGTTGGTTGCTATAGAAATAATCATGTGCTCATCTATCAAACCTTATGACTTTGCTGGTAGATCATGGAAGAGAAGTTGGTTTGTGGTTAGGGGAAAAGCATTGTTTTTTGCCAGGGACAAACAGAACCAGGGGCTTCCGGTGGGCATTTTAAAGACATGATGTGTACGTTTTACTGGGTAACTGCTATGTATCTGTTCACGAAGGAGACACACCAACACTGCAGTGTGCTAGGCTGTGTAAGGGAGGACCTGGGGATGGGATGGCGATGTGAGGAATATTAGTGCAACCTGTAATGAAAAGCTTTATTATGTTTCTGTGTGAACTTGGTGGGTGATTTCTCTGAAGGGATCCCAAGAAGCCCGCAGGCAACTCTCACCCACTCTTAGCAGCAGTAACTGATTCATGGTAAGCCCTTCAGAAGAGGAAAACGAGCTTGTCTAGTTAGATCTGAAAGAAACAAGACAAAGGGAAGGAACATCTATTCTTAGTTAGAAAGCTTTTCCTACTATCCAGCCTCAGTCTCCTGTCCTGCAGATGAGCCCTTACTACTTGTTGTTCAGTTGTTCTCCATGTCTTCTGATTCCATTTTCTTTGTAACAGCCCTTAATATATTTGAGTATTAACAGGTCACCCCCTCAGTTGTCTTTTCTGCAGACTAAATGTGCCCATTCCTTGTAACCTTTCCTCCTCGGTCATGTTTCTAACCCTTTTATCATTTGTGTTGCTCTTTTCTGAACTCTCTCTCCAATTTGTCCACATCTTTCCTGAAGTGTGGCACCCAGTGCTGACTAAAACGGGACAAAGACCTCTTGTGTCGTACATAAAACACTCCTGCTAATGCTGTGCTGTCTCATGGGGCTCGAGGCTAACAGGAATGTGCAGTAGAAATGTGATCTCTCTGGTGTTGAGTGCTGCTTTCTTCTCACTGGAAGGGTTGTGTTTAAAGGGAGGAGAAATGTCCTGTTTCTCTCATGACGCTATAGCCAGTGTTACTGGGTATCTCAATTAAAGGGCTCAAGAAATAATTGACAATATTTGCATTTTCCAAGTGCTGTACCAAGCACTGAGTGGCACCCGCCAGCACGTGCGGGAGACAGAGGAGTGATGTCTTTCCCTTCAGCGGAGGGTGAGGCTGCGTGGTGGTGTGTAGGTGAGTTGACTGAGGTCCTACATGGCAGAGTGGGAAGTGCTGGTGGCATGCCGGGCTGTGGGCAAGCAGCACTGCGATACCATTCAGTAACGTGGCTCAGTTTCTCATGTCCAGTTGATCAGCTATCCCGACTTCTAAGGGAACCTACTTGTGAAGCAAGTTAGATGCACACAGAAAGTAAATTAATTTGCTAGCAAAACTCTGCCTGTACTAGCAAGTCCCCACACAATTAACAGCGAGAACATCATCCTGCTGCCTACGCTGATGAGCCTGCTGTGGTGTGTGGTGCAGTTTTCACTCCCCTCTCAGGGGGTGAAGAAGCAGGAGGGGTGGTGTTGGCCCTGCCCCTCCCAATGGGAGCACAGCTTGGAAGTGGACTCTGAGAGCTGAGCGGGACAGAGCAAAGGAGAAACTGTCCAAAGGAGGGAAACTGGTTTGTAGCTGCTGGGGGGAGTGATCCACTAGAGAAAGATCTGTCCCAGGACAGCAGGGGCCTGGCCCTTTCCCCTGCCCCACTTGCTGCTGAGGGAGGATCATGGAACATGGGGAATACTTACCTGACCAGTTGAGCTCTGGGATGGATGAGGAGTCCCTGTTGCAGGGCATAGAGTCTGTGACTTGCCGCAAGCCGAAGAGAGCAGTGAGTGGGGAAGTGGTCCAGGGGAGGCTGGTCAGGTGTGCCAGAAAGAGGCAAGAAAGGATTTCTCTGGGCCAGGACCCAGTGGAGAGTGTGGGCTCAGGCGGACTGATGGACTGCAGTTTGACCGTTGGGCTTGCTGAGAGTCGGACAAGCCCAACCCAGGAGTTTTGGAGGTGGAAAACACATTCAGCCATGACCTGCTTGCCTAAGTAGAGCCCATCACAAAGTGGTGGGAAACCCTGCTGAGCCACAGTCAGGGCCCCAGGCTTGCTGGTCTCCCAGTGAAACCTGCTGCCTCCTGGATATAGATAGATAGATTAGTTAGGAAATGCACAGGGAGGTGGACAAATGTTCCTTTAACACTAAGTAGCAGCAATGATGGCCACTTGCGGTGCAGTGGTTTGGTGTCTAGAAGCCTGGAATCAAAGGTCGCAGTGAAATTAGTGGATGTCATCCCAGAAAATATGATCATCTCGACTTCACTAAACAATTTGATACCGATGTCCAACAATACTGCAGCAAAGCAAACGTTCATGAAGCGTTCTTCGTCTCCCCTACACTCGCTCTCGTGGTGCTTGCAGCACTGGCACACCACTGCTGAAAAATGAGAACCACATTTGCAGGAGCAGAAGCAGCCAGAGCCGGGCTGCTTGTTCCCATTATCCCGTCCCGAGTGGAAGCTTGTGTTCAGGGCTGGAAGTGCATGGATTGTGGGAGATCGTGAGCAGGGTTGAGGCTCTTTGGAAGAGTGGGTGGGAAGGGTTCAGAATCACGGTGTTCAGGTCAGAGCTGTGGTAGGGAATTCATAGCTGGAATTAGAAGGATATGCTTCGAGGTGGGACTGAGTCTTCGGCCAGAGAGGGGAGAGTTTTCGGCTTACAGGTGTTTGTAGGAACCTTTTGGTTCAGATTTGTTTTGCCTGGGTTCATGTGATGGTTTTGCTTGGAGCTGCAAATCTGAAAGGGTCTGAGCTCTGAGTTCAGCCTGATTTCCATCCAAGCCTGTTCACTGCAGCTCAGTGAGAGGCTTCGGATGAACTTCGCTTTTCACCAGTTTCATTTCTGCAATACAGTCAAAATCCTAGCTAGTCGTGAGTGCCTCAGGTAAAGTGCTCCCAGAAACCATGCTGTGGCCTACCACTAGACCTGATTGCTCACGGGCCATGGAATGTCATTCCTGTGGCTTCGAGACTGAGATCCAGTGGGCAGGCAGGGCATATTCCTGAGTTTACTATAAGGAACAGAGCTCTGTACCTGAGACTCTGCAGTGGGTGCTACCAGGGGGAACTGGGCACCAGAGACATGACATCAAACCCATTCTCCTTTCAGCTCTTCGATTCCTTTCCAGGCTTGGCAGCAATTCTTCCAAGGCAGGTGAAAGAGGCACAAACCCTAAGTGAAAAGGGTGAGTCTGCATCACTTTACTGCGTCTTAAAAAGTAAGCAGCAGAGACTTTTCTCTCCCTAACTCTCCTTCTGTTTGCATTTTGGGCAAGGGACATGCACATAAAGGGTCTTAACTACATGGTAGTATTCTGGTGTGTTGCATGCCCATCTGTAACTCATTTCCAGTTAATTCTGCAGCTTGAACTAATGAATGTGCCAAGGACACACACAGCTAAAGTAAAACAAAATTCTAAAAGTTTGTGAGATACAGTTTTTCTTGGCATTAGCAGGAAGCAAAATCTGCCACTGGGAGGTGCCCAATAAATGAGGAAAATGTTGCTCTCCGTTGTGCTGCATCCTTTCTGAGGGATGGGAGCCAAGGGCTATGCATTTTTTTAAAAAGATGTGTGTTGCCTGGACGTATGGAGGGAATTACTATGAATGGGAAGCAGAATTTTGGGAATCTGATTCAAAAGCCTGAAATAAGAAGCAGCAGAATCCAGGTCTGTTTGTAGAAGGGCTGAATTTCAACTCATATGCAGTGTAACTACTTCTGGACGAACGTTCATGCTATCTGGAGAAAGCACGTTGCTACTTGTATGCCATGTTTAGTGGCCAAGAACTACTGCATAGTGGTTACATTTCCCCTTCCATTTGGTTTATAATTAAATATCTGTTGTAATTACGTCCTCCAATAAATATACAAAAAAGGTGGTTAGTGTTGCTAATTCATTTGTCCCTCTTAATAATGTTTCGACTAAAAGGGTCTTAAATAAATGGATTCTGTCATCCTTAATTCTTATATCACAAATATAACAATTTGACTCTAATATTCTTAATTGGAGAACAGAAAAATGCTTTAATGCCTCTTGGAGGGCGATGTTATCTCTGTTACAGGAAAAGTAAAAATTGCTCAAGGTTACACAATGACTCATCGGCAGATTTGGGAACTGAAGCCAGGAGTCCTAACTCCAATTCGCTTGCTCTACCCATGTAGACACAGCTGTCTGGTAGAAGCTCCTTCAAGTTTTTCTTTTGTCATTTTCAAGTGACAGTCTTTTCAAGTGACAGTCTTGCTGAAGTTGTGAGCGATCCAGGAAGTGCAGGCATTGGAAGGAATGGCTCGCTCCCATAGATTTTTTTCAAGATCTGAGTAAGAAATTTAAGTTTTCAAATTGTACTAAAATAACATACCACCCTTCTCTTGCTGCCCCCATTTTTCTGTGCTCTGCATCTCAAAAGTCCATTCCACCTTCTCTACACGGGGCAGGTCTGCTCAACAAGCAGTGTACACAGTTGGGGGCAGAAGTAGGGACACAGAGGCTATGTCTACACTGGGTAATTTAAGTCAACTTTAACTAAGTCGACTTAGTGTGTCCACACTGAAAATTAAAGTCGACTTAGGGGGGAACTTACAAAGTCAACCTAGAGCGTCCACACTGGATGCTCTAGGTCGATTTTCATAGAATCATAGAATAATAGGGTTGGAAGGGACCTCACTAGGTCATCTAGTCCAACCCCCTGCCAAAAAGCAGGACCACTCCCCCTAAATCACCCCAGCCAGGGTTTTGTCTAACTGAGCCTTAAAAATCTCCAAAGATGGAGATTCTACCACCTCCCTAGATAGCCCATTCCAATGCTTCACCACCCTCCTAGTGAGAAACTTTGTGGGGCTAGGGGGACTTGGGGCAGGGGGGACACCCCTTGCCCAATGCCAGGGGGCTCAGCCTTTGCCCCATTGTACCTAGTTACAATGGGGCAAGGGGGACAGGGACCCTGGCAGGGCATAGGGGCAGGGTGGGCAGAGCTCTGCCCTGCCCTGTGGGGGACATGCCAGGCTCCCTCTGTGCCCCCCCCCGGCAGGGAGAGCATTGGTGTAGCCCTAAGTCGACTTAGGGCTACCCCACGGCTACACTGGCTTAAGTCGACTCTAGGGAGTCGACTTAAGCCTTAGGTCTAATAGAAAGGAGGTTTAATAAAGTCGACTTAATTTTTATTAAGTCAACTTTATTTTCCTTAAGTCGACTTAAGCAAACTGTAGTGTAGACTCAGGGTAAATTAAGTCACTTAATTTACCAGTGTAGACGCAGCCAGAGGGAGATGCTTGACCTGTCTGA
Source organism: Pelusios castaneus (assembly GCA_007922175.1). Taxonomy (NCBI): domain Eukaryota; kingdom Metazoa; phylum Chordata; order Testudines; family Pelomedusidae; genus Pelusios; species Pelusios castaneus. The sequence continues at coordinate 16,152,070 of ML685804.1, read as the reverse complement.
TTAGGAGTATGTTTCTCAAATAACATTGTGTCACCATGAGGGAAGTTTCCTCGTGGCAGGTGGCCTGAGGTGTGGGAGGGAGCATGAGAGAAGTCAAGAAAGAAACTGACATAAAAGAGACTAGCATGCCATGAGCTTTGGGCAAGCAATGAAGCTGTCTAGAGTCTGCCTGTTTTCTGCAGGAGAAACAGTAACTTTGCCTTCTGCGCAGCAAGGCTGACATCGATTACTTTCTCAATAGAAAAAGCTTCTAGCCGCCGTGGCCTTCGTGTGGTTTGCTTTCTGTGCCTTTGTTGTGTGTCTGTGATATTTATAGTCGCTCCACCAGTCGTCGGCCTGAGCGAAGCTGGTTGGCTGTGGGCAGCAATGCAAATGGAAGCTCCCGAGTGAAGACACGGAAGCCTGTGGAGCTGGAGGACGTATTTGGGCTCTGCTGTCAGTCCCCTTCATCCAGGAACTGACGTGGAGAGTTGATACTTAAGCAAGCGTAAAAACAGATGAACCCATCCAAAAGAAATGAGAGCTGGCCCGGCCTGTGGCTAGCCGCTGCTGTCCATCGCCAGCATGTTTCATAAATAAATGTTTAGTCCTTTATCCTACAAAGGCTTATGGCTGGTGCTTAGCTCTACACGCTTGAGATGCCCCCGTGAAGTTGAGGAGTGAATTTGCTGTCAGCTGTCAGCCCATCGTGTTTCGGCATCACTGCTTTGCAAGTTACTCCTGGCCACTTGATATGTTGATGGTGATTACTTTCAATGGACGTCCCGTGCCTATCTCGTGTCTATATTTCAACAGCTTCCAGTTTTTCAGACTTCATTTTGCTTGTTATTTCCTGGTCATATCTCTAACATCACTGCATCAATTTGTAGTTCCTAGTTTGTGGCTTGTCCCAAGTTAGTTTCACATGTAAATTTAATTAGGATGTTCTTTATCCCTTCGAGATCGTTAGTAAAAAATATTGAACACCATCAAGTGCCTCAGTTTATCCATCTGTGAAATGTGTACAATAATAATGAGCTGCTGCTTAGCAGGATCAGATTAATGATAATACTTGCCTCCAGGCTCTCCTCTGTCTTAGTTAATTAATGTTTACAAAATGCTTTGAGTCACCAGTGACCGTCACTAATGAATGACAGACACTCGGTGTGCAAAGTATATTTATTATACCAGATTTCTGTTACTTTATGATCAAATCTATTTTGTTCAATATTTTTGTTTGTTTGAGTGTTAAAGACAGCACTAACGTAACTCATTTACTTTAGAACCATCTTCGATACCATAGTCATCATCTATGGCAGGCCTATCAGTCGTATTTCTCTTTTCTTTTGTATATTTTCAAAATCCTGCCTTATTGTCCTTGGCTCCTTTAGTTACATTAACTTTCTCCTTTCCTGCTACTCTTGACTTTTCTGTGCAAATCAACTGACATTGCAATAGTTAGAGTGTCAGTGTAAAATACGTTTTCTCAAAAAGGTATGCAATTTTGGAAGTCTTTCATGTAGATTCTTGTATCAGTTTAGGATTTTTGGAAAATGTTCTTTCAATAAGCCAAGATACTGACGTTTGAAAATCAGTTCCTGAGTATTGGGTTGGCTCTCAAAGCACTCGCAAGGCATGAGGTTCTGTAGCTACCTGAAATGGACTGGGAAGCAGACAGCGGTATGTACCAGAACTAGTAACTCTCCCTCTGGGTCACAAGTTCACGTTTAAGCTGATAATGACCAGGTGCTGGCTGTTGGAGGTGTCAGTCCATGTCTTTGCAAATAGGTACATGTCACAGAAAACAGTGTGTACTCTGTAACTGCCTACCCCAGCCGAGAGGCCAAGGGCACCAACCTCCATTTTCAAAGATGGGAGAAGTCTCCATATTGTGCTCACTTGAGTAATATAAACACTGCTTAGCTGCTAGCCACTTGTGACTCCTGGGAGCAGGGGCTCCCTGCTGTTACCTTGTCCTTCCCCATGTGTCTTCGCTTCCTATGGTGCACAGTCTAAATCCGGAATAGTGGGTTTTCAGTGGCGGGTACAGTCTGTAGGGCTCTCATCCCTGCCTGGGTCACACAGGTGCTACTGCAATAGGAATAATAAATAGGAAAATACTAAATGTGCCATTTCCACTAGTACAACATGAAATAATATATTGTGAATGCTCCTCCTGTTGCTTGTTCAAACTCTCACAGATTTTGGTGGCTTTTAAAAAGCACATTTCAAGTTTTTGCTAACTAAACTCATGAGTTGCCTTTCTTTCCATTCCATGCTAGTATGAGAGGTTTCCCTCTACTTCTCATGTCATGCATTTCACAAAGCTGGAATGATAAGCTACTCGGATTTTGGGGGTGTTTTTGTAATCAAATAAGGTTTAATTCTTACATTCTGCATTTTCTTCCTCTCCAAGCTCACAAAATAATTCTTTTGGAAAGAGAATTCCCCTGCACTCCCAAACAAGTGTTGCAAGAGAAGATTTAACAAGGAACTGTAAGTGCCTTCTAGCTCTAAATCTAATTAAGTTGCTTTCATGTCTTGGAGTACTGCATATGCTTGCTTCCAAAAGAATGCCAAGAAGCTGTGATTGCCAAGAGTTCTGTGTCAATGTGTGAGGTACCTCTGCAGTAAAAAGTAAATGGCTGTCAGAAATTGGTAGCTGGCGCATATCATATAGACCCAAGTAGCTAAGATTGACATTTGCTGGCAAAAGGTTTGTTGTGGTTAAGTATCTTTTTTCTGTAGCCAAGGAAAAATACTTTCATAAAAATGACTTGCTCTCCAGCAGAATAGGATTAACATCAGGAAAGGGTGTACGGTAGCATGCCTAGCGCCGATCTGCGCCTTTCAAACCCTCACTGGAATGGTCTCTGCCCCTGATGTACTAGTAGGAAGTTTCTGCTGTTGTGGCACAATAGTCACATGGCTACGGTTAAGGTTTGTGTATTTCTATTCTAATATTATGCTCTGGTTTCAGGGCTAGAGAGCTCAGTCATAAAACTCGCTCCAAGCTGAAACTTGGCATTTAGGCTCTCCATGGGTGATTTGCAGGAAGGGGATTTCTGTGGTGGATGCTGGAGTCCCAGAAAGGTGCCCAGTGCAGAGTCTCTGTGCCATTTGTATTTTCCAGTTCCCCTGCAAAGAGACCTCAGTCTTCGCTCCAGCCTGTTACTGCAATTCTTTTTCGCACATTTTCTCTGTATTCCGTAGCCATCTCTCAGCAAGATCTAACCCTGCCAGGCCAGCCTGCTCTTCTCGGCTGCGAGGTCTGGCACAGACAAAGCCAAAGCAAGACTGAGTCATAACAAAAACAAGGCACCACCCATTATTTCAACACTTTGGAGTGACTGCTGCCGGGTGATCTCAAGCGCCAAACAACAGATGAATCCCATCCGGTTAATTGTTGCCCCAGCCAGTCAGATGCAGGTTACTCGGTCTTGCAATAAAGGACAAAAGTCCTTTCTTCTTTCTTTGTTGCATATAACAAAGATGGTTTGATACAGCTGATCCCTTCCCTCCTCCCCTCCCCATGCTGCTCAGCTGGGCTCGGCTCAGCTGGTGCATCCGAGAATAGAAAAACGATTGTTGTTTCCGGATGTTAGGGTTGTAGTCTGACAATATGTCTCTAGCCTCTCTCTCGCTTTCTCTCCTTGATGCTCTCCTGTTTGCATTGTTGGGAAATGCAATGAAGGGCTGGTAGGGCCTGGTGAGAGAGACAGAAAGAGTGACGTAAAGGGAACCAGAAGGAGAAATGTTTTGTGAAATCTTTGTCTGCCCATGGGGAGAAGGTTTATTACACAAGGCTGGGCTGCTGTCGCTGCGGGCTCTTTGTCACACTGAATTTTATTTGCAAATCACAGAAGCCCCACGTGTTCAGATGGCACAAAACCACCCCTGTGCAGGAAGCTCAGAGTCCTGGCCATGTGCGACTGCAGTAGATAAAGAGTAGGGTGGAGTGAGAGTAGATGGGTCTGAGCCTGCTGCAGATGGACAGGCCGCACTGATCAGAAAATAGCTTCTTTCAACCCAGCTAAGCTCTTGGCATCAGTGATGTCTTGTTAATGTAGGGAATCTGACGGGGTTCATTATGGGCTGTATACAAACTATCTCCTTTTGTTCGATTTTAAATTTGTCTTACAATTTCATTCAGTGGCCCCTTGTTCTTGTTTTGTGGAAAACAATAAACAGAATGGCTCAGAAATCTTCTCTGCCCGTTCGTTATTTTATAGCAGAACAAACAAGGAGTCTTGTGGCACTTTTAAAGACTAACAAATTTACTTATAGGGTTCTCTCATGGCCCCCAATTCTTGTCTCCTCTCTAAACAGACCCAGCCTTTACCCTCTCTCCTTAGAAGGAAGTATTTCAGAACATCTATTTTCACCAGCCGTCTCTGCATGCTTTTATTCCACAAGAACTTTCTCGTGATGATGTGGCCAGAACAGAATGTGGTATTCGAGCGGCCGAAGCACATCACTGATTTCTATAAATACATTATGATAACTTCCGTCTTATTTTTCATGTTCTTTATGCAGCCTAACGTTTCGTTTTGGTTTTTGACTGTCTATGCATTAAGAAGAGGTTTGAATTGAGTTGTCCAACGTGACGCCCCAAACGTTCCCCTGGTGGCTAACATTAAATGTAGAGCCAGTAAAGTATGTGAGTGGACAGGAATGAGACATCCGCTCCAGAGGGGATTACTTTCCATTTGCCAACAACGAATTCTACTTGCTCCTGTGCTACCCACTCACCACACTTGGTCAGGGTCCTCAGGAGCTCCTCGTAGTTTCTTTGGTTATAATTGACTTAAATTCTTTTGTGTCATCTGTACGTTTGGTCACTTCATGTCCTATTTCAGCTGATCAATGCAGACAGTAAACACTAATTCCAGGGCAGAATCACGTGGCGTCTTTTGCCATGATGAAAATTAATAATTTGTTCATCTGTTTCCTGTTTGTTGTCCAATTTCTGATCCACAACAACACATTTTTCTTACCCTTGGTTACTTAGAGGCCTGAGTAGCTTGTTGTGTATGTGACATAGACTTTGTATGGTCTGAATACAGATGGATGGTGGATAATTTTCCTACTATTTTGCTGCAACACTAAAATGATTCTAGTAGTGTAAAGGGGCACAATTTTCCTGTCACCCTTACGCATCAGGTGGTTTTATAACTGCATCTTTAATACCCTTTAGCTTGGAAATAAGAAGGCCCATGATAAAAGTATATAGAAAAATGGTCTGGAGAGCGTAGATCAAGAACTTCCTTTCTCCCTGTTTCATAACACAAGAACAAGGGACCACTCAACTGAGCAGAAAAGTGGCAAATTGAAAACAGATAAAAGGAAATATATTTCCTTACAACCTGTAATTAATCTGTGGAACTCATTGCCACATCATGTTGTTGACACTTATGTGGATTACAAGAATGTCCAAAATTATAATAATAAATGCCAATGAAAAATTGAAAATGAGATAAAATCTCCTACTCTGGAGTTTAAACCAATTTCTAACTATTAGCAGTTAAAATGAGACTTTCATAGAGGCAGAATATCAGATATCTATTGCAGGGTTTCTTGCACCTTCCTCTGCAACACATGGTGCTACTCACTATTGGACACACGGGATACTAAACTAGAGGTGGATCTCAGGTCTGAGCTGGTCTCGCGCTCCCTACATTCCTATCATTTCAGCCAAATTACTTTCTAAGGAAGCAGAAGGAACGAGACTGCTGTGGCATCTTAAAGACTAACAAATTTCTTTGGGTATAAACTTTTGTGGGCTGCAACCTTCTTCATCAAATGCATGAAGTGGTCGTCGGAGGAAGTGGGTTGCAGCCCACGAAAGCTTCTGCCCAAAGGAATGTGTTAGTCTCTAAGGTGCCAGCGGAGTCTCGTCGTTTTTGCTGCACACAGACTAACACGGCCACCCCCTGGGACGTCTGTGGAAGGAAGGGTTATTGACCTGCTGTGCCAGGCACATACTAAGCGCTGCTTTTGGAGGTGGGTACAACATTTACTAATCTCCAGTCCTCTGGGATGGCAGCTTTCATCAGCTTCTTCCCTAGGATTTGGAGCCCCTCACTCCCCGCCAGGAACGGTCCACGCCAGCAAGCGAAGGTATTTATGGCTGCTGCAATGCTGTTGTGGTTGATGGTGCCTTTGTGCATAACTGCCTAACATGGACTCATCAGGCTGCAGCATTTGCAAGAAGCCCACGTGCTTCGGTTTACATTCAGCCCTCCCGCCGCGAAGAGACTGGGAATGTCACAGAGAGCTGAAAGATCAGTTCCCCACTGTGCCTGCTGAGGGCTGAAGGTGACATCCTGGGGTAGTCGACAGGTAATTAGGAAGTGGCTCAGCCTCTGGGCCCTGCTCACTCCAGTGGTTCCCCTTTGAGACACCACAACACAACAAAGCCGTGAGAACCCTCAGACTAACATACTGTACCTTTAATGGCACAGCCTGTCATGGCGAACAGCTCACAGTCAGAATCGGTTTCCACAGGTCTCAGCTTTGTCTCTAATCTGATGCTCAGAGATTATGACTTGCAGAGGCAAATATCTACATCTCTCCATCCAGCTCCCGATTTCGGGAGTGCAGCTCGTGATGTCTCACCTAGCCAGACAATGGCTGACATGAAACCCTTCTTGAGGAAAAGACATGAGTGCCGCTTGCTGAGGTGGAGTTCAGTGGCGCCAGGCATGTGAGTGGCTATTACTGTGAGAGTGACATTTTCTTCCAAGTCTGGGCAGATTAGTGGGTTGGAGGTGGTGCACAGGCTTTGGCCTGGCTCCTCAAGACATGGTGAATATGAGTGAGGCCCAGAGTGCATTTTTATTGCTGACAGAAGACTGAGCATTCAGATATAAAAGTGTTGCTGCTTTATTTTCTAATAATTAAACCTAGGCAAATGCTTGACTTGTAAAAGGAAAGATGCAGAGCTCAACGGCAGATTCTGAGACAATTATTTGCAATATTAATAGCAAAAATGTCCAATTAAAATTGTTTTCAATTATGTAAATAAGTTATCACTGGATAGCAACCTGTTCTTTAGCAGCTTGCAATAAAGCGCTGTATGCAATCCATTAGTAATCAAGTCTTTCCCGGTGATGCTGCAGACAACTGTAAATTCCAGCCCATCCCCGCTTCCCCTTTCAATCAGTGTGTGACTTTTACATACAGGTGTTTTAAGCTGCTATAAAAAAAATTCTCTAAAGCACCATATTACTTAATAAATGATTTGTAAAGTTTTTATATGTGGAACTTTAATATAGAGTGTTACAAGGTATTAATTACACATTGCTGTGTGTGATCCAGCTTAGAAGTTAACTAGGATAAAGAATCTGAAAACCACTTGCCATGTGGCAAACAAACAAACTGGAGACAACACACAGGTAAAAGGCTGAACCACAGGAATGCTTTGAGTCTAAAAATATAATGTTCCCTTTAATCAGCAAAATGAAACTTATATATGTAGCACTTAATTCTGGTCACAATGAAACCCAACTTGGATTTTTCCTTGTGTGAAGAAAATATTTTCCTTTCTTCTAATATTTCCGTGGGCAGACATTTTCCCCTGTGACTTTGGTGAAACCTGGAATAGTTTTCAATGAAGTCTTAGTTATCTGTGAATTTAATGGAAGACTGGGGAGTACTGTTTGCTATTGAGAGAGAGAGTGCAAAGGGATTGCTTTTTTAAAATCAATTTGTTGTAGATATCACTGTGAATACAAATTAAAAGGAGAAAAAGAACAAAATAATCAAAGACAGTTGTCACTTGGGGGTACAAAACATAATGTAACACCCCAGAGAAACAGCTATAAACATCCGCAGACACCCAAAAAGCTAATGCAGGGAAGAGTTGGCCTTATTCTAATCTTTTCTCATTGTTGGTTCCCTGACTGAATAACTAAGTGACCATGAATCTCTTCAGAAGCCAGTCCGCTTCTGTGCAATGAGGACATCAGAGTTTTTTCAGGTTCTCCACTCAATGCAGTTAATCAAAATTCTGCTGCTCTGATAACACAGACAGCTCGATGTAAAAGTTGAAGGCATACATGGGGTGTTTAACGTAACTCTTACCTGACCTACACAGGCACAAATGGGAATCCAGGCTGGTATTGTCAAAGGAGTGTGAGAAGTAGGTATTCATTCAGTAGGAGTTGGGCACTGAACTCCTTTATGCCCCTCTGGAAATGCCAGCTGATGACCCACCATTTCCGCACTGTGCCCAATGATTCGTTCTCTAAACAAGTTAAATAAATATGGAGAGGATGGTATGATTGGATGGCCTCGTTTGGCAATTGACTACTGGTGGTGGATACACCAGTGGCCTAGGAAGGAAGGGTAGATGGGGGGTTCTGAGTTATTACAGAGAATTCTTTCTTGGGTGACTGGCTGGTCAGACTTGCCCACATGCTCAGGGTTTAACTGATCGCCATATTTGAGGTCAGGAGGAATTTTCCCCCAGGGCAGACTGGCCTGGGCTCTGGGGGTTTTTCCCCTTCCTCTGTAGCATGGGGAATGGTTCACTTGCTGGTGGATTCTCTGTATCTTAGTCTTTAAATCCTGATTTGAGGATTTTAATAACTCAGTCCTGGGTCAGAGGCTTATTGCTGGAGTGGGTGGATGAGGTTTTGTGGCCTGCATTGTGCAGGAGATCAGACTCGCTAGATGATGAAACTGGTTCCTTCTGACTGTAGAGTCTGAGTCTGAGCTACATAAGGACACTCCCGCCATCTGTCTCAGCTGTTAGCCATAAAGGGGCATGCTCTCTAGCCCCAGTTAAATACCATCTTTTGAGTGACAAGATAAGATGGAAAAGGAATTTTGTCATGAGGTAGGTGGTGAAAGTCTGCTGGGTTGAAGCTATCAGTCTGGAATTGTTCTCATGCCTGAACAGGTATTTAATGCCCACACGTTGTTAGCTGAGCATCTTTGGAGAGGGAGCCAATAGAGCCAGCAGACCCCAATTCTACGAGTAATCCATTTGCCATCAGACCAATTCTAAATATAGTACTTCAAATTATTTAATGGCCTCGGAGCCATCCATACCTTTCTATTAGATGGCAGAGCATTTAACTTGCATATACCTGCTCTGTGGGTTGGCAAAAAGGAATAGACATTAATCTGGCTCACAGCAGGGAGGACTTTGCCTCAGATGTCCAGTGCAGATAGGAACATGGATAGTTTTTAAAGACCAAGTGCAGTATGGCGCCCTAGGCAAACCTTTGGGCTTCCCCCAATTAACTTTAAAAAAATGTGCATTATTATGAATAAAAGCTCTGATTATACATTCTTCTTGACTTTCTATTCCCACTGCTGAAGCCTGTTTGCTTACTTGTGTGGTTTCATGAATAGTTCATTGTTTTTTACAGCCAACCAAACTCCACTGCTCTAGGTGACCGCCTAGTTTGCCTGCTGGTTGCAGTGGCCCTGAATAAGATGGAGTTCGGTCTTTTTGTCTGACAGCCACTAGGGCTGGCGGTGCTATAGAGGCAGCACACTCTGGTCCCGTTGACGTGAGCACACCTCACATTTCCCTCTAGCGCTGCCTACACCTGAGCTCAGTGGGGCTGACAGCTTCTGAAAAGAGCTGCCCTGTAGAACAGGTCACGCTGAGTAGACAACAGGAAAGGAGAAAATATCTCTGTCTACTGTGTCTACCACCTAATCATAATGTCCCGGGCCAGGACTATTTGGGAAAGCAGGGGCTCCAACAACAGCCACCAACTCCTGGGAAATAGAGAAGGATAAGATTTTATATGCAAATCCAGAACATCCTGTTACATTAGATAGGGTGGAAATCCTCAGTGCTTCCTGGCAGAAGCCCTTCTCTAACTGATGGTACTAGGAAGAACCTTCCCCTTGGCATTAGGTTATTTCATAATTCTCAGTTACAAGGCTTATTGCACCTGCCTCTGAAGTGGTTGGTGCTGGCCTCAGTTGGAGATAGGATACTATACTGGTTGGAGCTTGATTCTGATCCAGTCTGGCAAGTCCTACATTCCCGTTCTTCAAGCAGATTTCCTACCCAATCCCAAAAGGCATCCTCTCTGGACAAAACCAACTTTTGAGAACTTTGGAGCTCATGTGACCTTCCCTTCCCAAAACACTGCCCAAAATGTTCAGTATTTAACTAGAAACCCAGGAGCCAAACTGATAGGTGACCTTTCCATCCCGGACACTGCCACTGGTTTGAACCCACAAGGTTACCGGAGTGCTGGAAGCAGTAGTTACCCCTTTCCTGGGGGTAAGCGTATAAACTGCCATTTACATTCCCTCAGAGATGGCCAAAGAGTCGGGAATGGAGCAGGTTTTCCTGTCAATGTGCCCGCTGCCGCCATTTCTAAAACCTAAGAGGATTTCCACCTCCCTGTGCTAACAGCAAGCAGGGCCATGGGGAGGCTCCTTGGTGTCTCCTCTGGTAAAGCTGGACAATGTGCAGCCATCGAGGCTGAAGGAAGTTGCATCATCCAGTGCGGGGAGTCAGGAGAGGGTGTAGTGAAGGCGGGGAGAATCTGGAATGGGAATGGAGAGAGAGAACCTTTAAAGGAGGCCAAAGACGTTAGGGACTTAACAGAAAGGGGAGACGCCACAAGTAATCACACTGAATGAAGATTTTAATGAGATGGGGTGAAATATGTCACGAGGGCAGCAATTTGTCTGGATCCAGCCCAGCGGGCTGGCTAACCTGCCTCTCTGTTTTACCTGGGCCCAGCCTGCCTGGCCAGGCAGCTTGCCTCTCTCAATAATGCCTAGGCCCAGTCCAGCAGTCTACCTCTCGCTCCTGGGTGGAGCACTTTGCTAATATCAATGTCTGGCTCTCAGCAGCCAGATACAAGGTGTACTTCCCCCTTGCGCCTGGGCATGCTGGATCCTTGCATGGGAAAGGGGAGGAAAGTGAAATTCTGTCCCCAAAAGACAGCTGCCAGAGCCAAAGAGCTCCCATTGCTGGAGGGGAGGAAGTGTGGAGTGTGACCTTGCACTCCATCAGCACCCTTGGAAACCAACTGCGAGGTCAATAGGGAAGTTAAACATAACTGGAGAGAGGGGCTTTTCTTTCATTGGCCACAGTGTTTGTACAAGAGAGTAGAGACCCAACAAGACGACTTGCATGTCTGATTGAGAAGAAAAGAATATTTGTGCCTAGTACATTGGAGAAATTGTTCAAGAACAGTTAATCCTTGTGAAAATCTTACTCCTGAAACGCTGCCAAGCCCAGTGTCTGCACGGGTTATCTGCCATGTCAGGACCAGTCTGCAGGTTAAACCTCCTGGCTCGGAGAGTGTAACTTCTGCATCTGAAAAAAAATCCTTGGGAGTTTTCTTTCCTGTATGGACGTAGTGGACTCTGTCTGTCCGCTTCCATAGCACCTCATTTGCCTCAAGTTTCTGGCTTGTCCTCACACCACATTTGTTTCCTGGAATATGCTAAGCTAGGCCATGCTGATTTCTCAGCTATCCCATGCATGGAGCAGTTGGGACAGTTTTTAAATGCACTTTACGCAGAAACTGGATTCCCGGATACCCTGTGTGTGTGTTTTACCCAAAGGAGGCTGGCTAGGTCCCTCTTAATTATATTGACTACTCCATATTTTCTACATTTATAATCAACTGTTCTTTCCCTAATCAAAGTCGGGACCTTCTCAGTTAAGCTGGAGAGTTTGCCTGGAAGTTCCTTGCAGCTGACAAGAACTTGGCTGTGCTAGACTGCTCTGTCTTCTCTTCAGGAAGGCTAAATCTTGACCAGCACAGCCTTGCACTTCCTTCCATGTGTGAGCAGACAGAGGCCTGCGAGATTGCAGGTATAAGAATCATGTTGTTTTCCTGCTATTACCAGCAATAACCTATCTGTGAAGGGAACAACAGAAAAGCCTCTGATGTAGAGAGAAGTTTACTCTGATTTTCACATGCAGAACTGAAAGTATGGAAAAGACTAGTTCGAATTAAGGGTTAGTTTGAAAGGTATAATCGAATTTAGTTCCAATTAAGGAAGCCCTTAATTTGAACTAATGAAAGCCTAGTGTGGCCAAGGCTTAAGTTAGTTCGAATTAAGCTTCCTTAATTGGAACTAACTTGCCAGGATCGACACAGCCAAGGAGTTTTGCTCCCTGCAAGGTCTTAGGAATAGCGTATGAGACGATTTCTCTCTTATCCTGGTTCTAGCTAATGTACAGCTGCTGTGGCCACCCTAAGAGAATATACTCCAGATTTGGAGGTGCCGTTAACCTGGTGATCTGACAGAGGGATTTGAAATGAAAACAGGAGTCAGAGTTGCATATTCAGTCCATTTTTTTTAATTTATTTATTTATTTATTTATTTGCGGCATACTGAGAAAACATCTTTGCTCCATACTTGGAAAACAAACTCTTAGTAGCATTGATGGAAGCGCAGAATATCGGGACACATTATCAATCACTTTGATAACAATAACATTCACTCACTTTTAATCCTTATTCTCTGGCTTCTGCATACAGGTTAATTGCTGCTTCTTGGCTCTTTTCCTGTTTAAATAAAAGACCAAACTAATAATAACAACATCAAAACTCAAGAAACAGGCAAAACCAGTCATTAACAGCGGAGACAGCAAACAAGTAATTCATTTCTTCTACTTGGGTTCCTTCATTACAGATGACACCCACTGTGATGGAGACATTGACAAGTGGATGGATGCTGCCAGCAGAATGTTGGGAACCTTAAATCAGTGTCCATGACAGCGAAGACGTGATGATATGCAAAGTTTATTATACCCATGTGACTAGATGGTTGTGAGACCTGGGTACTGACAAAGCACCTGAAGCAACCATTGCAAACCTTTGACATGAGCTGCGGGCTCTGGCTTAGGCGTGACAAGGCTCGATACACTAAGAAGTGACAACTTCCACTGAATACTCAAAGTGAAGTACGTGACTGCAGTCATCAAAAGGCTCCAGCAGCTTTGATTTGGCAATGTTACTAGAATGACCCATACCGATTTGTCTAAAATTGTTCACTATGGAGTGCGTGGCAAAAGAGGCCACGGACATCTAAGAAGACAGTGGTGTAACACAGTGGATCAGCCCCACAATTGGCTCAAATGACAGCTCAAAAGGTGGATGGAATTTGCTTACAGCCTTGGATTGGCAAAAGGAGATGATGATGAATATGTTAGGTGACTAGATAACTTGTAAAAGATATTTTTGTACTTTTTTTGAAGGACCATCATTTGTGTGTAATAATTATATCACCAAATAGAGTAGCAGACATTCTCTTACATTAACAGTGTCCCACTTTTTAGTGAAAAACCATATAATACCTCCACTACATACATATTCTGCCTTGAAGAAGGCTCCATTTCTGTCTTTAATTCAACAAAGTAAAAGGTATTTTGGGGGATAAGATGGTATACATAGTCCCCATTTTGACTGAGGCAACTCAACAGAAGTGATGAAGCTTTCTTGCTAAACCAAGATTATGTTGCTTTTGCTCATAAATCATTGGAGCTGGTCAAAAGATGTCAAAAATTTTTCCATAAGAAAATGAAGTTTCACTGGAATTGAAACATTTCATGGCAATGTGGATTTCAACAAAATTTTCAATGGGGAAATTAGATTGAATTATTTTCACTCTTGAGGTTTTTTATAAGATAGACTGTTATGAGTTTCTCATTTTGATTAATTTCATTTTGATTATTAATAGTAATTTTGATTAATATAACATAAAATAAATTCAACATTATTTAAATGAAACATTTGACCTTATTAAAATTAAATTAGTTGATATTATTGAAATTCAATATTTCAATGTTTCAGTGTTTTCTTAATAATTTTTTTTCAGAAATTTTGTTCTACAAGAATTTTGAAATTTCAGCCTTTTGTTCCAAGCTGGAACTAAAACAAATTTTGAAATGTCTGAATTTCTGGTGGAATGGAAATTCTGTTTTCCAGCCATCTATACATAAAACAATGAGCCTTTATCTTGACCGGTTATGGTAATGATGGATGGCGCAAAATATTGTTTTGTTACTTTGATTATACCCATTAGTCTTTACCTAGTAAGCATGTGGAGGCTGCTAATCATGCTAAAGAAGTAATTGTTGATGATCTGAATTTACATGTGTCGCTTCCAGACTTTTAGCTGTTATTGTCCACTTCTGGAAATTTCTGTGTGAGTACTAGCTGAGGTAGCAATTTTGTGGGTTTGTAGCATTATTAATAGTAATGATAGTAAATTCTTGGCATTTTATTCAGTGTGAGTCAGATGCTGATGCCCTTACTGTTGTGATGATTTACCCTAGCTTTAAGCTCAGCTGTGAAAAGTGAGTGAAATTCATAATGTCTCTAAGTAACCTATAACAAGCAATGTGGATAGGAAAAGGAAGACAAAGGCAGACTAAATCTAAACAGAAAGGGCTAGTGTTAGAATTCAAGGACTATTACTATTTCTAGTAAACAAAAGCGTGGGACTGGAGATTAGGCCTAACCCGTTGACAAAATAATGAGGAGATGCCCTATTCCACCCAACATTTCACTTTTGGGCTCTTCAAAGAAGACTTTGGCAGGAAAGCTGGTTACTGGTTACACATAGGTGAAGGGGGAGCACTGGTTACACATAGGTGAAGGGGGAGAAATGAGAGTCACCAGCATGGCGGCTTTGCCCACTGTCTCCTGGGACCCTGGACTTCCTTTATCTGAATCCTAAGAGATGTCCTGACCAGAATGGGCCAGAGAGAGGGCAGCATACGACATCCGACCTCTGCTGGCTCCATCCAAACAGCACTTGGGATGCGAGACTCTCTCCTCCTACCCTCCTAATGTGTCCTTTTGTTGACGCACTTGATTTTTTCTCTCCTATTTTCTCCTGTTGCTTTCTGTCTAATAAGAGTCTGGCTTTGCTGGCTATGACCATATATTTTGCAACAGTTACTGCAATCCTGTGACCAGAAAGGCACCTACATAGAATGCCCTAAACAGCCCAATGCTGGTATAAGTGTGCCACACATTGGATTGGCTGATAAGATCATGTCCTGTGCCTGTGAAGTTGCAAATGAGAGCCACTACCATAGACATAAGCTGACTTTTCTGTCCGTGGAGGTCTCTGCTTTCCCCCTTTTTTTATGTCTGACTCGTTTTGTCTTCTAGGAAACAGGGTTGGCTTTTGCAACAACAGCTTCTGCCCATCTCCACTAATTTTTTTTCTCTTTTCTCCCAAAAAGACAGGTGTTACCATCTTTGATACCATCTAAAAAAGATTGTCAAACAGAGGGGTATTTCCTTAAAGACTCTACCACTAACAGAGCAAGGGGCAGGTTCCAGAGGGGTAGCTGTGTTTGTCTAGTTCAGCAAAACAAATGTCTTGTGGCGCTTTTAATGACTAACAAATAACGTGATAAATAAATTTGTTAGAACAAGGGATGCTGTCAAAATGAAAGTCTTACTTAATACTGTACATTTCAAATGCTTTATCTGTTTTTCTATTTTGTTTCTGTATTTCTAGAAGAAAGATGTAAAGAGTTTTAATGATGTTTCTGCCATAGTACTAAGCAGGCTGAGGTCACTGTATAGCAGGCCCTGTACCTTCTTCGGTGTTGGACAGGACTAGGTCATGTTAACACCTTTGACTCTTTGTGTCCATGTATTCCATCTCAATACATTAATCACATGCAATCATTTTTTATTGTTTGGGTAGCCCCACTGAAATGAATGTGGCTACACAACAAGATGCTATTCCATGTGATAAATGGTTGAAAAATACGGCCTGAGATCTCTAAAGAAATATTTATTCTAAGATATTGTGAACCTTTAGAAGTTTGGAGGTTGTTGTCAACACCCAAAAGGCTGAGCTCTTTCTTTATCTGTAATAGTGAAATCTTTATATTTCCTGAAAATATAGCATTAATTGCTAATTATTAATTAATTATCATTAATTACTACAGGTTTTCTTTTTTTTTTTTAGAATTTGTAGTATGTTTTGTAAAGTTTAAAAAAAAATTATGTAATTTGCAAACTTAGATTCTCAGCTGGAGGCCAACTGGGAAGCAGTTTAAAGAAAAATATCAAAGGTGGGACTAGATTTGGGGGTTCAGGGAACCAACAAATAATGATTCCAATTTGCAAGTCATCCTGCAGAAGTGCGAAGACATCCACTTGATGGCGCTTAAATCATCAATCCACGGGGAGAAAGATTATCAAGAAATCTTCGTGTCCCAGCACAGTGGTTGAGAACCACTAGTGCAGAGGACCACAAGCACTAAAGGCAAGGAAAGAAAAAAATCCTGGGCTATCCTTGAAGTATGTAGACACATGAAAAGTCTATTTGTAAGGGGTGAGCTGGTGAGATTGATGTAGGGGCCTGATGAGACTCTAAGCAGCGTAGAAAGGCTGCTGACAAGCCGGACAGACGGGGAGCTGCCCGTAGACACACACTCATGAGGGTTGTCTCTCTGCTTGATTTTAATGGAGGCCAAACAGGAATTGCGTGTGGATGCGGGCATTTCTCTAACAGAGGGCAGACAGCTATTTCTCTTTTCATCTGTTTGAACTGCACCCAAAGCCCTGGGGTGCCACTAACCTTCGATAACCCTGAACGAACAGTTCAGGGCCAAAGTCTATGGTTGGCTACACCCACCATAAGACTATTGGCATCCATGATTTGGATGCACCATCACTGCCCTGCCACTGTCTAACTTGCTCTTTGCAAAACACTTTGTGAATGCAAAATGCCACGTCAGGCCAAACCCTGCCCAGCTCCCTCCCATGTGCAGGTTTTCCTCATGGCACCAGCACCGTCTTGCCCACGGCTCCTGCCTCCGAAGGAGGGCTTGGTGCATGTGTTTAGCACATTGCCAGGGATGTGGAAAAGGAGGGGTCAAGGTCCCATGCTCCAAAAGGGGGTTGAGAAACTTGAAACCAGGGCACGAGCTGATGCAAACAAACAAGTTCAGCATATTCTCCAATGTTCTGAAGTCTTCAAAGAATGGGGTGTGTAAGTGAAAAGAGCCCGCAGGCAGCTCCCGTGTGCTACCGGCATTTACGCAGCTGAACACTCAGGGTTTCACTTGGCAGGGGTTATGTATTTTGTTCAGACGAGCTATTCTTTAATGAGGCATCACACGCCGAACAGAGTCCTTTTCAAGCAGACAGTTACTTCTTCTGTTGTCATGGCTTTTATTTCCACAGGGCCCTGGATTGAGGGCAGGGAAAGGGACGTCCGCCACTTCTTGTGTCTCAGTCCCCGTGTGTTGGCCCTCGCCTGGCGACGCATATAGTATTGACCCTTTTCCCCTAAGTCTTCCTGGAGCCTCCAGGAAGGTAGAACCGGTTTCTGTAGTGCTCACATCACATCAGGTGTGCTGGGGGTAACTGGAGGGAAAATTCCCACGTAACGTCTGCTGGATTAGTGCCCTCTCCATCACTCAGCGCAAGTAGGAAGGGAGCCTGAAGCAGCTTTTGGGGATTTAGAAGAGGCTGCAGCCCTTGGGGGGCTGGGAGACTGTGAAAAGAGTTCTGTCAACCATTCTCAGAGAGTCCCAGTGCTCAGCTGGGGAGTGGAGGAGGTTGATGCCAGAACCCTTGTCATTATCAATGCATGCTCAGACCGGCACCCTCCCTGGAGGTCAGAAGAGGGAACCCGCTAGGGGAAATCCAACCTTCCCAGTCTATGAGTCTGTGAGCTCTTCCTAGACAACCCCTTTGAGAAATCACAGTGAGATGGGTGTGAAACTTGTGGCCTTCCCGTTCGCAGTGAGTGTATTTGATGAGGAGGGAATCTTGAGTTCTGCTAATGAAACTCAGGATTTCACCATACAAATGATGAATTTCCATCCTTTGAGGAAAGCCTGGGAATCCTACAGGCCTTGTCCCATTCAGAAATTCAAAATTTTGTAATGAAAAATGACAGGTGCGTGCTCTCGCTCTCTTTCACGCCCGCACACACGCACAAAATAAAAGAAAGCCTCCTCTCAAAAACAAACGACAAAAAACGTTGCATGGTCCAAAATACCAGAGGGTTTTGGTGCCTGTATCTGCGGGTGGCGCAACCTTCTGTGCACAGGAGGAGGGTGGAAGAGCAGAACAGCAGGGAGTTCCAGGGGGAAAGACCGTTCTTGGGCTCCGTTTGGAGGTGGTGGGGCTCAGAGCGAGATCCTCCTAGTTAACGTCACAAAATCATAATGCACTCTTACCAAAAACCAGAGCTCCTCAAACTGTCACTCTCCTGTTAGCCAGAAATGAGGCGATTTTCTCACTCGTCACTCGTCACTCATCAGAGAGGCAGCACATCCACCTACAATACAACCTATATCAATTACCACCCTGTAAGTGAAACCCATTTTTGGTTCCCTCATTCTGTGGCAAGCTTTGACGGCGAGTGGTGTTCCTAGGATGGAGACAAATTTATTTATTCATTAATTTAATATATTCAATAAACCAACCAGCACACAGACTTATTCTTTACAAGTAATTAGAATGTATTACAAGCATACAAACGTGCCTAAGATTGAGAACTTGGGTTATAATCTAATGAAAATATTGTCACTGAATTAATTTCCTATGTGGTGCCAGAGCTATGGAATAAAAAGTATACTGAAAGTCTTCAGAGACCTACTATCACAGCACAGTGCTACCTTTCTGTTTTGCAGTGGAGAAGATTAGATTTCAAAAGCCTGTTCTTTCTGATGCATGTTCCAGTTGTCTTGCATGAATCTTCTGAAGCTTGAAAGGTTTCAAAAATTTAACAAAGTACAAAATGGGCAATTGCTGTTTGGCTCAAGTAAATTCAGTTCAAATGCAGATATGTCCGGAATCAGAAGCACTCATCCTGTGTGTGCTAAGTGCAGTGTATTAAGGGCTGTTCACTGCATTGGTTCAAAGATTGAAAATTATAGTGTGTCTGGCTAGCCTCAGCTTCAGATGCATCCTCTCTGTTTATCAAAAGGGCCCTAGCTGAATGAAATGCTCGGTCCTAGACTTCTTCCACCTTTCTAATAATCTTAGTGATGAGTCTGTCGATCTGTTTCGCACTTTTCATCTGCAAAGCACTTAGCAAATACTAACTATTGTGCATTAATGAGTAAGAGGAAGGTGCAGAGAGAAAATAAAGATGGGTGATATTCTCAAAAATCGGACAGGCAACTGCAAGAATTCCAGCATACAAATTACTAGGGGGCCGGGTGCGAGTGAACTGAGCTCCTGCAAGCAATTCTGTGTGCTAGATGCTGCAGAATCACAAAAGAAGGGAAGAGCTGTAGGGGATCACCAAGGCACAAACCCTGATATTTAAGCACCTAACTCCTATTGAAAGCAGTTAGGCTTATGTCCACAAATATATTTAGGTGCAAATATCAAAGTTCCTTCTTAATCCAGCCTCAGAAAATTGAGAGAGATCAGATAGCTGGAGCATGGTCAGGATGTTGATTCAGGCTCCTTTGTTAAATCCAGTGGTACAGAAATTCTAGAGTGACTGTGCCAGAAGATGTCTAGATCAGGGATCTAGATTGCAAGGAGAGGAGTCTGCATTAGAATGAGTCAGTGCTGCTGCCTACCTCTGCTTCTCATGGCCTTGGGAAGAAAGCCGATTTCCCTGTTTAATGCTGATGCGTCTGAGAGAAGGGAGCTCTCACACCTTAGTGGGGTTTTAACTGTACATGCTTTGTCTGCTTTATTAAGCAGATTCCCTTTGCTGCATCCTGCGTGAAAGACTGTAGCCAAAGGGAGTCTCATTATCCGACTCCTTCATTCGGCCCTGGAGCAAAAGGTCTTAGCCTAACGCCTGGCTGTAAAGAAAAGATTAAGAGGATGGCTGCAGGTCACCTGGAGTCTTTCGTTTACCATCTATCAGCAGAAATCTGACAACCCAGGTGTGAGGGAATATGTCACATGTGGTGTCTTCTGCTGCCTGATTAGATCAGCAATTACTCTTCCTGATGTGCGGGACACCATACGTTACTTGCAACAGAAGAACTAATAAAACAAATGCCGCAAAGCTGCTTGAGACGCTTGTGACAATGAAGGCGGAGGGTGTGAAAGAGCATTCTGTCTTCAGCTTCGATAGGTGTGTAGTTAATTGTTATACAGCACACACATGCAAACACACCCCCAGGGGGGGTGGGCTGGGTCTATGGTAATTACAAAATGGGTGTATTAAAGGCAAGCGTATTTCATGCACCATGTTCCTCATGATAATTAGAGTGGCCGCTGTTGTGAAAAGCATTAGCTCCTGTGGCCCATAGCTGCACATGTGGCAAAGGAGTGGGCTGGCCAGGCCAGGGGAGGAGGTTTCCATGTAAAGGGGTGATAAATTCCTGGTCCCAGGACTGCTTTGTGCAGAGTTGCAGCCCCCCCTTCCTTGTGCCCGCCCCACCCGGAGCAGGGGGCTCAGGAGAGTGCCAGAGCCCACAGTGCTGGGACTCTGGCAGTGAATCCCTTGTTGGGCAGGAATAAGGATGGCCCAGCCTGTTCGCTCCTGTGCAGGCCCCAGGTCATGGGGCTGCCTCCCTGGTGTTTTGGGCATGGCCAGGAGGGGCTCCCTGGGCCTGCCCTCTCATGCTTCTGGCAGACCCGCAGCTCGTTTCCACCTGCACCTCATTAGAGCAGGTGACCTCAGGTAGGCTAATGCTCGTTTTCTAGGGACTCTCATTCCATTTCCACCCTCCAACCCTTGCAGATGGGATCACCATTAGATTCAAGGAACTGAAAAGTGGATAAAGGCAAAGCCAATCCTTTGGAGCTGCAAACTAGGAACAGTAGCCCCATTTCAAACGCAGCTTGGAGCAGTTCACTCTGCTCTGCAAACAATATCAGAGTCCTCCTTTTGTGAGCATCAGAAAAATTCACCTCATGTTATTGTAGGCTCCTTCCCCATAATCCTGGCTCTGAGGAGTCCAACAGTGCGGCCGAATTTGGGTATGGATTAAAAAGTTTCAGGTCAGGTTCATCAGTTGTAGATACCAGTGCAGTAGCCTGAGAAGAAAGGATTTCTAACCAGCACTGTAATGAAAATAACTGGTTTTAAACTTTCTGGCTTGAAAACAAAACCTGTTGCAGTTGTTTCTCCATAGTCTCAGTACAGCTAGCAATGACCGGAGCAGCGTGTGCTTACTGTGGTGCAAACCAGAATGTCCCTACTGCAGTCAATTAAAAACTGATGTGAGAGGAGACTGAGAGACCCCAGGGCTCTTTCCCAGAGCAGCCGCTTGTGGGGACTCCCCTGTCAGGACAGAAGACCCCCAGCCTGCCATAATTACAGGCCATGACATGACATGATTTAGATTTAGTGGGAGTGGGCCTGCTTTTAGGAGGGGGTTGGACTAAGTGACCTCCTGAGCTCCCGTCCAGCCCTGTGATTCTATGCCACATCCCCCACTGGCGCTCTGGCTTGAAATGCCGTGGGTGGTGTGAGTGGAGACCGTGTCGTCTCTGCAGGGAGGCCTGGGCTTCATTTAAAGCCAGCTGCTCGTCCCTTCATGATCATGTCGTGCCCCTTCATAGGTGGGGTGCTGCTTCACAGACACCCTGCTGCGCACCTCAGTGCTCTGAGTGTCTCCTGCAGGTCATTCACATGGCTGCCGAGCTATGGAGCTGAACGTATGCCGTGGGCTCCCTTGTGTCAGGACGTTGTGCACAGGCACGCTGTCCCACTTGGGGTGGGGGGAGTAAAATCTGAAGGCTAGATTAGAGTGAAGTCACAGTGAAAAAGATACACGTGCCAGGTGCTATTGCTTTGACGAGCAGCTGCAACGCCAGCTGAAGTCAATGGGAAACTTGCAGTTGATTGGCTCAGGCAGGGTGTGGAGTCATCTGGGTGGGGAGAAGACAAAGACGGAGGGAAATTATGGCAGCCTTTCTCAATGCGGCACCCTTCGTTCTCCTTTATAAACCAGTGGGGCCGGGTCGCCACCTGGAACCACGTGTTCAAGATTAGGTCTGACCATATAAAAGAGAAGCTTAGCCAGTAAAGGAATTGTTGTGGCATTTGTTCGCCAAGTATCACGATCGAAAGTCAGGTGTGGGTGGGGTGCCAGTGAAGTATCTACATTGTGTGGCAGCTTTTCTCATTTCTGAACTGACCTGCGGATGCTAATGATAGTTTCCCACCCATGAAGGAACACAGTAATTAACACATTGTGGGGATAATGGAAAAATTCAATAGCAAGAAAGGAACAATTGTCAGTAAATATAAAAATGCAATTCAGTCTCACTAGACCAATTGGTTCATTTTGGGTATTACTGTGACTTAGCAGCATTTGCTGCATGGCGATTTTTACCCAGGCGAGCCTGGCCCTATAACTTTCCTTTCCTTCATTAAAAAATAGTGCTACAACATCAGCTGGTCATTCGGTGACAACATTTCCAAGGCCACAGCAGATGATCAAATATGTTTTCAATACAAGAGCTAAAAATAATTAAGAATGGCAGCACCTTATCCCCAGGATCTTCCTCCCAGCAGCACTTTGGCTGATAAAAAAACAGGAGCTAAGATAAGGTGGCAATTATGAAGACAAATCTTTTGAAGGGCCGTTTGAACTCTTCTGTCCAGAAGATAATCTGATTGTGCAAGGTGCTGTGAGTGGGGTCGGTAGCCTGGGAAGCAGTACGCAGGTGCAGGCCTTTAGCCTTTGCACTGGCATTTTTTACCTCCAGCCATTTGCCTGGTCTCAGCTCCTTTTGTTTGCTCCAGCTGTGCTGTATAAATCAGTCTCCATCCTGGATCACTGACACTAAGGAGAAAACACAACACAAACAATGCAGAACGCCCAGCCCATGCTATTAATCATCATTTTTTTCCTTTTGCTAATCTCTTTTACATATCTTTTTTGGGGCAATTCGCAAACTGCTGAGGGCGACTGTAGTTCTTCCTTCATAAATATTGGATGCTCACAACGCATGAATATTTGAGCAGAAAGCTCAACGTGACGTGGGTGAAACCAATTGCTAATGGCAATTCATTTTTCCTCAATGACATTCCACCAATAGGGGAGGCGATGGTGCAATTTGGAGCCAAACAGCAAAAGGGAAAAAGGTGCTTGACTCACAGCAATAAAGGTAAATTTGCAGCCAGTGCTGAGCAGCGCTCAGGACCATATCCGGCCCGCCATTAGAGGAAGCTCTGCAGCTGGAAGGAAGCAGAGCAAAGTGTAGCAGTTGCACCGGCATCTGGGTGGGTAAACCTAAGAATTAGTGAACTGTTTGATCCTGGAATGGTAGCCTGTTATTATTTAATTACCTCAGTCCAAATGTGGCTGGCCCAGGATTGCCAGGCTGAAGTGGGACAGGCTTATCAGCAGGCATCCTCCCTAGGTTTAAAAGAGGAAAGACAGACACTGGCGCTGTATCTTAACGTTGACGCTTGGGAAGCGAAATGGTGCTGCTGCGCCCACAAAATTGGCACCTGAGAATTGATGTGCTCAGCCCAAAACGCACTCAGCGAGAGCGAACGTCTCTTGCTAGCAAGCACCTGCTCTAGCTCAGGGCCACCGGCAGACACTGGCTGAGCGAGACGTCAGACATGCTGCTCGCCCTCGCTGTGTCCCGCACTGTCGCTCACTGCCAGCCCCTGCTGTAGCCACAGCCCGGCTGATGGACGACATCATCTGTCACCCCAGCTCGCACTGCATGGGGCGATGGTTCCCAACCTCAGACGAAACCCCCCCATCTCACATCCTGGGCCGTGCCTACCCTGTAACCTGGCCATGGCCGCCGGCTCGCTGGCCTCTGACTAAACTGTAGCCCTAGAGACGCCTTCGTTAGGCAGCCGCCATATGAAACCATTCCTGCGAGCGGGTACATGAGGCCACAGCGCCAATGGCTGCTGAGTGCACTAGCCTAGCCCAGCTGTTTCTGACGGCACCGTCTGCTGTGACAAATCCGGGTCACGGCACCGCACACAGCGCTGGGAGCCCATAGGCCTGGCGTGTCCAGCCACCTGCTGTGCGTGTGTGTGTGTGTGCGTGCGTGCGTGCGTGCGCGTGTGTGGCCGAGGAGTTCAGGCAATTGCTGGCTGCGATCTCCGCACGGTCACTGACCAACTGCGGGTCTGGCCATGCGGGGACGGGCGCGTGCAATATGCTGTAGCCAGCGGCATTACTGAGGCCACGGGCGCCAGCCCCTTTTGCTAGCCCCCTCCCCCTGCCTTACTCTCTGGCTTGTTCCTGCACACGCTAGTGACCACAGGGG
Organism: Pelusios castaneus; assembly: GCA_007922175.1. Lineage (NCBI taxonomy): Eukaryota > Metazoa > Chordata > Testudines > Pelomedusidae > Pelusios > Pelusios castaneus. Next base: position 16,127,936 of record ML685804.1, on the reverse strand, counting down.
TGTGTAAGTGTCCGTACAGTACCTGACACTTCCAGCAGCGGGACGGTGTGTGCTATTGCACGCGTGCCGTATCATTGGCATTGTTGTGCCCCAGCATTCAGGAGCCTGGCACGTTGTGTCCCACGTGGCAGAGCAGCGTGCGGGCCCTGCCACCGGGGGATGCGCGCTGTTCAAGTGGGTGTATTATATGCAGCAAATGGAGTTGGGCTTCACCTGCGTCTGGCTAACAGCTCGTGCTGGGGACATACAGCCCAGACGTGAACCGTGCCCCCTCCCGTCCTACGGGCCCTCATTCCACCCATCAGTTAACTGGCCTGCCGTGCCAGTGAGCTGCGGTGTCTCGGGCAGGTTATTTACTGACGACTGCATCACGGTACACAGTGGGCCCAGCGACACCCGGACCCGGGGCGCCCTGGAGCAAGAATTCCCCTCCTGCCGCTACCGGTGAGTGCGGCACATGAAGGGGGAGCTTACACGGCTGTTACTGCGCCAACGTACATGGCGGCCGCCGAGGCTGGGCCTGACACACCAGTGGGTCAGTCGCACAGCCGTCACGGCAGCTGTAGTGCGACGGGTGTCACAATTCCCATGTGTGTGGGCTGTGCCACTGTCGTGCGCTCGCACTCTCTCGCTCGCGCGCGCGCACACACACACACGCACAAGCACACGCCCTACAACAAAAAAGCCTGCACGTAGCCAACAGGGCCTGTTCCGTGTACAGGTAGATTTATTTACAAATATACTGAAGTGTAATCTCTTTTCTTTTTTTTTTTGTCTTTGTCGGCAGCAACAATGTTGAGAATCTCACATACATTGCCAGGTGGCAGGGAAAAAAAATGCAGTGAAATGAAATTAAGAAAAAAACAAACCCAACCCCCCCACCCCCGCTAATAAATAATTTAACAATGACAAGTCATTAAATTAAAAAAATTCCAATCTACACACATTATGGGTAGCTTGTTACCACCCCAACGAAGGGGCAGGGAACGCGTGGAAAGGCAGCTAGTTGTGTGAGAAAGCAAAGTCATCGGTTAAACAAAGTGTAAGACCGCTACAAAACACTACATTTTTTGGTAACATAAATACAGCATATTATAAATATACAAGGAAACCAGCCAGACACAGCTAAACATGGGCGTCCACGTAAAACCCTGTGTCCCACCGCAGCCGAGCTGGCAGGCTCGTCACAGGCCCTGCTAAACACATGTGAGGCCATGCGGCACTGGGAGGGCTGCAGGGTAGGGACACCGTGCGGGCACCCGCCTATTAGGAGAGCGCTGCACAGAGCAGGCCACTGTTGTCCGCAACGCACAGACACCTGCTTGAGCCACCAGCCGTCAGGCTAAGCCTGTAGTTCTATCCCGTGCCATGGGAGGCTAAGTACGACACATGCTGTGAACGGGAGGTGCGAATCTTGCTCCGTGTGCCACACAGCAGCTCTGTGCCAGACGAGGAGGGCACACAAAAGCTGCATGAAGCCCAGCAACGGAACAGCTCTGCGCCTCCCGAATACCCCAGGCACCGAAAATGGAACGGGCTGGACTTAAAACACATGGGCGCTTTGTAAGACGGCAGCCCTGGACCTGGCTCCAAGCCAGGGGCAATGGTGCCATCTCGCGTGTACAGGCTCTTTCCTTTATTGGCTGTGCCCAACCCTTGAGGTTGGTGGAAGGCGCCCGTGGACTGGGCTACAAGCCCTCACCATGGAACGCTGCAGGACCAGCCAGCACGGCAGCCTTGGGAATGGCGGGTGTGGCTTGAGCTAACTTTGGGCATTAGACAAGGTGGCCACGTGTCCTACCCCATTAGGAAAATGAAGTGGAATTACATCAACGGTCAGACAGGCATTGCCAGGATGAAGGTGCCACCCTACCCAGCGACTGAGACAGCTGGTGCCGGTCAGTGGCAATCGGTCCCACAAAGACTCCCTTAATGCGGCTGGCAATATTCCGCTCACCACACTGAGCAGCGAAACACGTTCAGTGGCCACCAGAGACGGATGCAGGGCACGCCCTGCGTCCACTGAGCGTTAGCATGCAGCCACACATTTGGTGCCAAAGTGTTTTGCAGATTGGCTTTTTTTTGGCTGCCCACGATTCCTGGGCAGTTTCGAGAAGGCAGCCAAAATATTTTTCTCCTATTTGGTGACCGTGAAACACTAAAGCCAATTGCTTGGATCATGTGGCTCTAGTCTTAGCGTCAGCAGAGACTGTGGGTATTGTAGGGCAGAGATGCGCTGCACACGGTGGGAAGGCTTCCATCAGCAGGGCCAGTATGAAATGGAAAGGTGCTAATCATTAAGTTACAGCCTGTACTAGTCTGGGAAAAGTACAGGGGCTAAATACCACATCAGTCAGTTACCACAGCCGAAGCAGGAGCATTTTGCAGTATGCCAGCATCACTGTGGGCAGACTTGATACTTTGCTCAATAAAGACTTTTACGGAAGCTATCAGCATGTTCATGTTATGCTAACCTTTGGTTAAATATTAGCACGTGACCACAACCCTAATCAATCTTCTTTTATTTAATCGCATCATGTCACCGCTTTAGCCTAATGTATATTCCTTCTTTAGCCAAACCAGTATGATTGAAATGCTATGAAGAGTTCACTTGATGTATTTATACTAGCAAGAGGTTAATTTGCTTGCGAGAATGATCACTGTAAGGTCCATGTAATAAACTGCTGTCATGACCTCTAGCCTTCAAACTCCCATATGTGCAATCACTATTTGTGGTTTCCGTAAAAGTGCCAGATGCTAAGAGTTTTGGGCAGGAATTTATCAGTTGGACTCTGTGTAAGATATTACTGCTGTACGGCCCATTACACATTTTACGTTCACCTGATCCGTGACATTTCCCTTGACAATACACCAGTAAACCAGAAATCAGAAAGGTCAGAGGTCGGTTTATAATATTTTACTGCAGGTCCCAGGTTAAAACCACAATGATCACGCGCCTGCGGGATAATTCGTACTACAAATAAGTGTGACATTTATTTTGCTTTGCCCGATATCACCAGCCTGCTTGGTGGGACTGGCCATGCTTGTAAAGGTGCATCTCGCTCTTGCTTGGCTTCAATGCAGTGTGGCACTGGGACGAGCGTTTGCCCCGTTGGCACGGAGGCTGCATGTGCAATGCAGGAACAAATGGCTAAGTATCACCAGACAAGAGCCCATGAGCACAGCCGAGAGGCTAGATCAACCTACAGTGCCATGAATGCAGAGATGGTATGACGCTATCTGAACGGCAGCAGAAGGGTTATCAATACACGCGCCCCACAGCAAACGTGCTGATTCCTTCCTTGGAAGTGGATCCTTTTCGACATCTAGCCCAGAAACAGAGGTAGACATGGAGCAAGAGATTCACCACATGTAGGGCACATTACACTTCTCAGGCACAACTCAGCCGTCACTACCTATGTCCTTTGCGTCTGCCCGCGTAAGAATAGGAGGGCTAGCGGGTGGGCGCCTGGGCAGCGTCCATAAACAGCCTGGGTTGAGCTGGTGACGACGCTGCTGTTATGAACTGTAAGCAGCAATGGGATATGTGGTTAATCCTGCGTGGCAGTTAGTGACAAACGTTTCCAATGTGCCACCTGAGACACGCCCACATTCTGCCCCCCCCCCCCACTGCAATGTAAATGTACAGGTCACCTGAGCGCTGTCTAGATAGCAGCGCTTGTGAGGTGCGGTGGACAGTGCTTTCTTCATGCAGTCCGAAGGAAAAAGTTGGTGGTGCCTGGGTGAGAGAAAAATAGTACAGCCTTTTCCTCCTAAGTGGCTGCTGCTAGCCCATGTGCTCACAGCTTCCTGCTTCAATGGGTAAAGCTGCTTCCCCTTGCAGGGTGTCTGGCCCATGGCTGCTGCAGAAGGGAGGGAACCCTCCAGCTGTGCCTTCTCCTGCCACTTCACAAAAGGTGTGACATAGGTCCACACAAGCGCAGCTGGAGCTCAGAAACCACCACCTTTCCCTTGCTTGGCCGGGGCTGGCTCTGCCACGTGTTCAGTGACGTGGGGAGAGTTAATGTAAGACAAGATCCAGAGCCACGTTACTCTACTCCAGCCAAACCAAAAGAAAGAAGGAGTTCTCGGGCTCTTTAAAATGTCACAGAAGCCCTTCTTTGTAATGTAAGAGGCGCTCGCTCTCTCTCCTCTGACTTTTATCCCAAATGATTTATACCTTTGCCAGATTTGAAAGGAACACAGAGCCTTTTTTTGGCTGACTCGGCTCCTCGGTATTTACCCCTCTGGGAAAGACGTTCTGACAAGGGGGGTTTCACTTTTCATGGGAAGAGACTCCTGACAGTCCTGGGCATCCAGTGCTGCTAGCCCAGGTACTTGGAACAGACACATCTTGCCCCAGGTTTGCCGTCAACAGGCCATTGGAATGGCACGCAGGGCCATATGGCCATGGGCCAGACACTGCCGAGCGCACTGAGTCTCGTGCGCAACTCTGCAGCCCCTGAACCTGCGCCGGCTGTCACATTCAAGGATTTAAATTAACCCACATGTTGAAGTTGGGTTTGGCCGGTACAGTTACGGACATTTATTTACGTCCTGACTTATTTAATCTTTCCCAATTAACCCCTTATTTACTCTTTTGTGAGCACATCCTATTACTTCTCTATCGTGCCAGTAAGTCTTCCCCATTATGAGACGTAAGTATATTCGGCTGTCTCTTCACATGGTAATTATTGTCTCCAGAAAACCTGGGTTGCTGGGTAATATTCGTAACTACAATATTATATTTATCAGCTTTTTATGCCCTAGGAAATGACCACAAAGGATGCTCAAAGGAGACTGTCTCAACAGCCCTGGCTGAAGTTTATCTGTGCCCCAATGAGCCGGGTTCTCACATTTCCACGTGTGAGCTCTGGAGCATGCTGGCGACGACAGAGTCTCATCAGTGAGATCCCACTCAGATTATGGTGGGAGCATCTAAGTGTAGCAAGCCTGTCTGTTCCTTGCCACTTGTGCACATTGAAGGATGCCGTTCAGGGGTTGGGCCAGGATAATGGACCCTGGACTTTCCTTGGCAAGACAAGAAAATTAACTAGAGGAGGTCTCAACTATTCCAGCTAGACAATGGAGTGTAGCACATGTATGTCTCATGCCAAACCTAAATAAACAAGACATGGTATCCAATCACAGTCTAGGGTTGACAGCTGGCACTGAATTACTTACAAATAAAAGGAAATGTTTTATTCTCACACATTAAAAAATTAAATAAAGCTCTATGTCTTGTAAGCACCTTTTGTTTTAATTATTTAAGATTAATACTAATCTAAATGCATCTGTCCCTAACATGCATCTTCTCTCCAGGGTCATAGACCTTTTTCAGTTATGAAATCACTGGCTTTCTCCACACGTCCTCTTGATAACCAGTTTTTCTACGTATCATACAGTAAAAGGGCTATAAACTAATGAGCAGATCTAGTTATGTAGAAACAGTGTAGAAAGGAAACAAATGTTGAACGTCACATTTACATTAACTTCTCACAGTTCAAATGGCAATTTGTCCACAACATAGCATGTCATGCAGTAAGAAAGGGGAGGAATCTCCAGTTTCCTTGATTTATTTGTCATGTGGTCGACTGATGTCCGTACCAGTAGCTTTACAAAAAATATCCAAAAGAAAGGAAGAAAGTAAGGAGGAAACTGGTCTGGCTTTCCACACAGTCATTTCCTTTACAATGATGAGCGCAAACCAAACCAAGAGCTGCTGGACAGCTGGATGTGTTCTGTTCCTTCCATGCTTTTCTCTTGGCTTGGTACAAGCTGGACAACTGAGGAGAGGATGGGTTGTGGGGGGAGGAGGCTGGTTGGTTGGCTTATTTATTGATTAAATGTACGGTCCTCCTAAAAATGCTCTTGGCAGTCCAGAGGCAGCAGGAGTCTCTGTGAAAGAAGAGCTGGGCAACATATGGCTGTAGAGTCTGTGCTGAAAAACGTCACTTGTAAAGATATGCCAGCTGTTTGGTTGGTTGTTTTTTGTTTTCATGAGGCAAAATATGAGCTCTGCATAGAGTACAGCCTGTCAATGGGGTTTCCTACTCTAGCCTGCATGGAGTTAACTTCTGAGGAGGCAAGAAAACAGTCGCTCAAGCTAGTTAAAGAGGTATCGCTGTCGATATCATGAAAAATGGAGTCGTTTCCTGCAAACGAAATGTACATATTAAGCTTGGCTCTGTGCAGAGAGAAAAATACAGTCAGGATTCTCAGACATTACAAGGAACAGTGCTATAAGTGAAAGCAAAAGCAAATACATTTTGTTTTGTTTTCCTAAACAAATATAAAATAACTTGTTGGCAAGGCTCTGCTCTTTAAACAGGCAGTGGGGCTCAAATCCTAGCACTTCCGATGGCTTTGATAGTGCACAAAAGAAAGATATCTGTCAGTGCTTCATTTACATTGCACATAAAAATCCTTCTCTAACTGATACGAGCAGACAACTGATGGAGAGCAGAGAGGATCACGCACTCCTCACAAGCCGGGACCTTGCATCCCACCAGCAGAAAGCAGACTTTGCTGTGTGCTGTTGTGTTGGTTGCAAAGAGGGGCATTGCACTGGGCAGTCTGGCAAATGAAAGAGAGAAGTCTGAATTTCAAGTGTATTTCAGAAAGAAACTTGAAGCCCAAATGTACTTTGGAGAGGTCAGGTTTGGTTGCTACCATTTTGCTCAGCTCTCTAAAGGAATCCACCCTAGGGAAATGATCTATGCCTCAAATGAAACTCAAAGACATACAATGCAGCTGTTTCAATTGAATACCACTGGAGGACTTTCTGGTGCCATCACAGGTGGTTCGTTGACATGTCAGCCGGTAAAGGAGATAAAAGCCTCCATTCCAAAACAAACCTCCATTGTATTTGCAGATATGACTTCTGCTACATTGTGTCTGGATGAGGAACACCCTGCATTAATTGGCTATCCAAAGTTTCCTCCTGCTGCTTGCCCTTATTCCAGTTAGCCCTCGTGGCCTACAAAAGGGTTCGTCTACACTGGCAGTTTAGGTCGACTTAAGGAGGCTTCAGTCGACCTAAACAAAGCCACGTCCACACTGGGCTTTTATTAAGTCAACTTAAGGGCTTAATAAAAGCTTAAGTGGACCTAATAACACCTCGTTATAGATCAACTTAAGGCTTAAGTCGACTCCTCGCTGCTGCAGCCCGGGCTGGAGAGCCACACAGCGGCTCTCTGAAAGCAGGGAGCCGGGGCTCTCCCCAGGGACAAGGGAGCCGCACCAGCCTCAGGCTGCATTGTCCCCGGGGGAAGCTGTCCACGGCTGCCTTGTCCCCATGGAGAGGCAGCTGCCCGCGGCTGCCTTGTCCCTGGGGGAAACTGTGGCTCCCTGCTTGCCAGGGAGTCAGGCTCCCTTGTCCCATGGGGAGCCCTGGCTCCCTTCTGCCAGGGAGCCGGGGCTCCCCTTGTCCCCAGGAGTGGCGGCTCCCCTTGTCCCCTTAAGCATCTAATGTAGACACTCTAAGTCGACTTAACAAGGTCGACTTAAAGTTGACTTTGTTAAGTTGGCTTAACAAAGTTGACTTAATTTAACAAGTGTAGACATAGCTGTTGAGATGGACACACACATCTCTCACTGTGGCTAACACTGTGTTATGTCCCCTTTAATTTCTATGAAGTAATCATTACAGTTAGAGCTTAAGAGGATTCTTCAGTTTCAATGCCAATCTGTAACAGTCCACTCGGAGCCATGAGGCTTTCCATATTCATGCAGCACTAGCAGAACCATGTCAAGATGCCGTTTGGTTACTCCTAGCCATATGATGTGTTGTGATCAGTGGGAAATGGGCAGAAGCCGGTAATGATCTAGGTCAACATCAACCAGGGAAAGAATGCTCTGTAGGGAGCCACTCCTTAACAAATCAGAGAACACAACGAACTTATCGAGATTGTTATTTTTGCAGTGTGCAGCATGCTCTATTAGAGGGAATTGATCTCTTGGTACCAAAGTGCCTCCTTTCCCCTGAGCTTTGGAGGAAAGGGGTGGATGGGGAAGGGGAATGATGGTGCTGTTAATTTTCTCTTTGGGCATTCTTGGCTGACTCTGCAGGGGGTAGGGGTAAAGGAAACGTTTTTGGATTTGAAATTTCTAAGAACTGTATTTTGAAATATTTGTTCAAAGTGCCTGGAGCTTGGGAAAGGTTCTTTCCTACCCAATTCTGTGCAGATACATAAATACAAGTAATAGCCACGGTGGTTCAACATATCCTACAAATCCCAGAAAAAATACTGAAAACAGAGTCACTGGCCTGAACCGACATACACATGCTGCTCCCAGTGTGCTGCTTGTGGAGGGCCTTACCATAGGGATTCATGTGGTCACCTGGCATCTGTGGAGGGGTGAGACCCTGCTGGAATGGGTCTGTGCCGTAACTGCTTTGATCCATTGCTACAATCTGCTGTTGTGGTGGTGCAAGTGGCGTGTAAGATGTCATCATCCCTTCCATTCGGTTGGACATTACTTCTGCAAAACAAAGAGCAGAAATCCCTGTACAGCTTAGCACCAAGGCGGATCCAGGAAGCAGCCCATTTCACGCCACACTGAATGCAAGACCGGTAATGCGATGGAATTACTAAAACTTCTGCTAACATGAATACACTGAGCTCATCATGGGCGTCAGTGCAGGACGCAGGGGTTAAAGGAAGGGGGAATGCACTGGAACGCAGTTCCGGGGCCCACAAATTTGAGGTGTGTCAGAGCTGGCAGGGCTCTTCCCACAACGTGGGCTTGAATCGCTGAGTTTTCCCAGTCAGATTTTAAAGGAGCAGCAAGAAAGCCCAGAGTACCAGGCTGTATTTGCATCTCGGCACAGTTTGCTGCCTATGAGCAGCTGCTGCTAAGAAGCCTGGGTAAGTGAGGGCACCTGACACTGGGGCAGGGCAGAGATGCAGGGCCTGGGGATCCCTCAGATTGGAGATGGCGGGGAAGATTGGCCTGAGGCACCACGTGAGAGGTTTGACCATAGGGAGGGGAATGGCAGGGCCCTGCCCCAATGATATAAGGGTATAACCCGAGGGCCTGGCCTGTGTGTCCTCCGTCCGTCCACATGCTGTACGGACCGCCCCACGCGTGCCAGACAGGCAATGGAGCCAGCACTGCACTGTCTCCCCTCTCCCTGCTGCCCTCACAGGCACAGCTTTACCTTGCCCAAGTCGCTGGGAATTTTGCTGCTCCTGCTGCTGCTGGTGCCTTCGTGCTAGTTTCTTCATCTGAATGGAAGAGAAAAGAGAGGCTGGTCTCACGGGGTGAAATGGGGAGCTCTGGTTTCGTTACGAACTCTGGGTGTCGCCAACTCCATCTGTAGAGAGCTCGTGAAGCCAGGCACACCCCTCCTGCCTCTCTTGAGCACATATCTGCATATGCAAACTGGTCCTAATCTAGCCCTGCGGTGCGAACCTCAGCTCGGCATAGCTGCCTGGACACGTGAATGCCGTCTGGGTGGCACGTGGAGAAGCAGGCACCTGCTGAGCCCAAATGTCAGCGAATTCCCGCGTGGCGATCTGCATGACGGAGCTGTAAGTGCATGGCCAGGGGGACCGTACATGCGCTTCAGGCTGTGACAAACAACTTACCTTTGCTCTTTGGTTCTGAAACCAGACCTGGACAACTCGCACACTCAGTCCTGTTTCGGCTGCTAGTGTTTCTCTGACCTAGAGGAGGAAACATCCACAGAAGCATTAACCGATACCCAGGAAGCTGGGGCAGGAGAGAGATTATTGGCCAAAAATATCAAAATTCTATTCTTAGCCAAATTGGCAACTCAGTTTTTCCTAGGTTAAAAAACCCAATAAAGCCAATTTCTCATTGTGAACCAAGGCAAATGTGGGACACGTGACACTATCCCAAGTGGCACATTTTCTACAGGTGCAGGCAGAGGTCAGGTTTTCACAGTGAAGATACAATTTCAGGCAGCAAAAAAACAAAACCCCCAAGTGGAAACAGCAGAGGATGTTGCCTTTCACAAAGATGAGATTTTCTGCTGGTTTCATCACTGGTGCAAATGTTTTTTTCCACAGTCCTGTCCACAACTAACGCTCATGGTTCTGTTGTGTAAAGACAGGGCTGGAGAAATGACTGCTGGAATGGAAATGCACTCATCTCCTTGGAAAAGCAAGTGCTTCAGTGCCGTATGGGCCACATGCTTCATGGGACTCTGATCGTAATTGATCATCCCTGTTTTACAACCACATTTCCCTTGTGAAAGAATTTTCCACTGAGTTTCGTGTGTGTGGCGTGGACTATCAGCAAGAACATAAGATTATTTGCAGGGCTGAGCCAAAGAGCCTACCTTCCTACAGGGCTTTGAAGACACTTCAAAGGAAGCTTTGAATGCTCTTCTCTGCTGTGTTGTAAGTATTGTCCTTGGTCGTTTGGGTCTCCTAGGGTCTTTCCCATCGTCGCTCCCTTTTCCTTGGTTTGCTTGGCCTTTGGCTGGTTTAACATCTCCATCCTCATCATCACTTTTAACTGTGGAGAAATGAAAACTATATGAATATTCTGTTTCATTTTAGGAGCTGATTATCATGCAATCTATTCATCTTTTAGTTTATTAGGCATCTTTTGTAGAATGATTAAAGAGAAGTCCTGTCATTTCAATAACTGTTGTCTTACTGACTTTCCAGACTACTGTTTTGAAGGGAGGTTTGTGAAGATTAATGTTCCGGTTGCAGTTATTTTTGTGGCTGGTGGATAAATATTTGATTGGAGAAGAACATGCCCTCCACCAAAACAGCGTGAAATCATTTGCACTCATGTAGGGGATGGGGCACTTTGAGTTTTCACTGTTTCAAACAATGGAAGGGAGATTGTCTTGCCACACTTGTTTTTGGTGTGGGAGCGGGCTGAGTGTTGGTGTCCTTTGTATATGGAGATGCTATAGTGTGTATCACGGGGAAATAAAGTTGCAACCAGATGCATATCATGCTTCCTTAATAGCCTATGCGTGGGCCTTGCTGATTTGATCATGACACACAAGGAGACCCGGGCTGGGAAGGATGTATGCATCAGTATTGGAAGTAAATGTTAAATGAGGCAACTGGCAACCACTGCCCGTCCGCTGTGAGGCTAACCCTTAGTGCCCCTCCTGCCTTCCCATGTTATGTGGGAGGAAGAGGAGAACACATGAATGGAATACTAGGGGCTGAGGATTTCAATGGGAATTTGCATGAATAAGGACTGACTGTACCTAAGTGAGTTTCACAAGGAGAGAAAACATCCGAGCTGAAAAGCAAGCAGGGAACTGACCTGTACTAGGTAAATAAATTCTAGTGGCCATATTTGCTAAGAGCCAGAGGAAACCTGCACTTTCCTGCCATGTGCAATGTCAACGTATTGGGCTTGAGAACTCTAACTTGTGTAGCCAGCAAGAAGGGAAGGGTTCCCTCCACAGAAGGAATTACAGGGTGGAGTTCTCTGGCCTGGGTTTTGCAGGAGCTCAGGCGAGAGGACCATCAAGAGTCCTTCTGGCCATACTATCTTTGAACTGATGAGAATAAATCGAGGCACACGCATCTCTTTTTTTTCAGGGTGGGCACCATCGCTCTGTGGAGTAGGGTAGGGTGTGGCGGGGGGAATCACTGTTTTGGTCCAATCCAAGTACTATTCAAGGTTCTTTGGTAAAAGCTCCTGATTTAGTTCTGTGACAGATTCTCACTCAGGGGTGTTGGAATAATTCTCTGGAACTCCACTTTTACTTCTCTTCATTTTTATAAAACATTCCCGTATCAGTGGGCCCTCAGATACTCGAACAAATGTATAGGGGCAGGGAGTGTTTCTGGAAGCGTCTGCATGGTGAGCTCTGTACGACAGATGATACTAACCCAAACGTTATGACTCTAGGTGGCGATATTTGGAGGGACAATGTCTCAGAATGCCAAGTCTGGATTATATTTTTATCACGGTTTTACATGAACATCTCCATCCTGCTTTGACAGGCTGCAGGGTTCTCTTAGGGGCAGAGCAAATGACTCAGGCAGCCCTGGTAACAGCACGAATGGGAGCCCTGAGCTCAGCTCTCCCTTTCTTCCCCATCCCTTGGCATTTCCATAGTGCCCTGGTAGCTTCTCTTAGCGCCACTGTTTGTGACTGGCAGAGAACGCTAGAAAATCACATCACACCTGTTAAGTCTGGTTTGCAAGGCAGCGCTGTGTATTCCTCATGTCACACTGCACGTATAACATACCCTGGATGTACGCTCATGTAGAGTACATTGTTTGCTCAGGAAATATGGGTGCGCGGCACCACCCAAATCTGTTATTTAAATGGATGGAAAGGCTTTGGGTTAGGCCTTGGGTAACCAAAACCAGACAGATTTAGGTGGTTTATGCAACAGTAACACTGATTTGGCTCTCACTAGGTTGTGAATTCTTTTACTAAGATAGTAAGCACAATGGCCTGAAGCTATGGAAGGGAAGATCAGGACTAAATATTTGGGGACCGCTCTTCACCAGCAGTGTAACAGCAATTCCCAATGGCAAAGCGGTCAAGCCCAGTGGAGTCTGAAAGAAAGGACACATCTGAGTGGGGCTAGCGCATCGAGTAGCTGTGTCCTCAAAAATCTGACTGAACGGGTGGCCCGTGGCCTGTTCTCCCACTGTCTGTGAGTGTATAGCTCAGGGTGGCTTTTACTTTTCCACCTCACTTTGCCTGTCCGGAACTGACAGCTGGAACAAGGGCAAGAATTGCTCACCTGAGTCGGAGTCATCTGGGCTGACCGAGCTTAGCAAGTCTTTTTCCTTTTCATAGTCACTTTTGCAGAGCAACTGTCCTTCCTTCAGAACAAATTCATCTCCTTTCCGCAGTTGTCGCTCACACACACAGCAACAGAAGCAGCTTAAGTGGTACACACATTCCAAGGCTCTCATCACAAATTCTGTTGGGGCAACCTTTTCCATGCATCCGCTGCACTTAGCTGCAAACAGCCTGTGAGAAGGGAAGGGCAGAGAAGGGAAGGGGAAGAGTCAGAACATGCACTGTATTTACTGAAACATGAAAAACAGACTGAGATTTTAATTTAACTGTGAATCAGCTTGCCATCTGACTGATGAACCTCCGTAACTTCAGAGGGACCCAACATACTTGTATTCTGAACCCCTTTGTTCTAGAAATCTCCTGAGCTCTCGTTTCCTCATGAGATTTCCAGGATATATTTGTTTTGCTTGGGTTGGAAATACCAGAAGAGCAGCCTCTGGTTTAGTATGTTTTTGTTCCTCCATCAGGGAATGAAACCAAGAATTCCAGAGGCACAAGAAACAAATGGAATAGAGGTCCCTGACCTCTTTGAAAGCTCTACATGAATTCAGTTCAGCTCAACTTTTGAGGAAGGTTTGAGTCACACCTTGTGACACTCACACTAGTTTTCTGATCCCTAAACCCAGAATCTGTGTTCGGTAGCGATTCCGGCCCCGGCCTGTGCTAATAAAAAGATTTCTGTGGCGGGTCATACATGAGCATTGAGACAAAAATGGGAACCGCAGTGTGTGGGTGGAAGGGCACTGTTATTGGAGCAGGGTGAGTGTCGAGTCATTTCCCGACTAACCTGTTTCCAAGGAGGTCGTTTGCCTTTTGGGAGGCTGTGAAAGCCCCTCTGGGACCCAAGGCACTTGCTAAACCGCCACCATAATCACAGGCTCCAGACCCCCCCGCCCATCCCCGCTACATTTCAAACTGGTTTAATGGAACCCTCATTACCCGCCAACTCTTCATTTTCTAAGGTGATGTTCGACTCATTTCGTTGTATTTTGTTTTGATTCTCTAATGGCAATTGGTAAACTCAGGAAAGGCGCTGTTCTAAACAAAGTGAGCGATTGCTTGATTTGCTGTGCCGCTCAGTGCTTCTACATTTTAACATCTTCTCATGGAAATACATAGAAAGGCAGGTAAGTCTTGTAACAGGTACACGTTTCCAAGGCAGTGAGCAGCAGGTAGGTATTTATATAGTAGACATGCTCTGCTCTGCTTACAGGGAAAAGAAAAATGTATCCTTCCTGTGGTTTTTCCTCTGTTTTCCAAAATGGCCACCTTTCAGTGAAAAATCACATGGGCTCCTTTTCAGGATGCATGCCCTATTTTGGCTGCTAGATACGTGCCTCGTGGTCTTTCATTGTGTCTGAGCTGAGGAAATACAGCAAAATGTCAGCAACTCATTCTCGAGTGACACGGTGCGGTGAGCTGATGGGAAAGAGTACTTTGCCATGGCTGTCCAGTGTGTTGCCTCACAAACCCAGGCCAACAAGCTCCTCGCTGGCTCCATAATGAATCAAGCCTATTAAATGGAACCCAATGCCCTGGGAGCCTCTGGGACACCTCCCGTAAATAAGGTCATTTTATTTCCTACAGCATATTGGATTTTCCTACAGCTATTTTTGCTGCTAAATGCAAACTATTAACAGAGAGAAAATCTGACCATAAATTTGTATCCGTCGACTTGACAACATTATAAAAAGGTTTTAGCTGGTAAAACCCTACAAGGGAAATAGTTGGTACATGTGCATAATAAAGTACCTAAACGGGTTAAAATACTAAAAGAGCGAAGTGTTCTAACGGCTTTAAAAATTGCTTTTATTTAACTGCTTAAATCTCTTATGACTCAGTTGAATTAAACTTGCATTGCTTCTCTGAAGCGTGTTATTTATGCTGTAACATGCGTAAAAAACCTAGCGTGAAGGTGTCTGACTCTGCTCACGGGCTTAAGTTGGTTTACACCACTGGGACAGCGTAATTCAACAGATGGATACAAGGAGAGATGAGACCAGCCCAGCCGGTGGGAACAGCCTCTGGACAGAATGGCCTGTGAAAGGGGCTGTGTTTTTTGTAAACAAGAAAGAAAGATGCTGTTATCAGCCGGATCCAGCCCCGACCCTGGCCGGGGACCTGGGGCCACGCTGCGGCGGTGGTGGCAGCCCAATCCCGCCTGACTCCTGCCCCAGCTAGAAACGTGGGCTGCCAGATCTGGCCCTGGCCAGGGACCTGGTGCGACTGGTGGCAGGAGCTGGGGCCAACCTTGGTCCCCGACTGAGAAACGGGGGCCGAATCGGGGCCAAGGGTGGGGCTGGTACTGCAGGAAGGGAACCCTGGGCCTGGGCCCCGAGAGTTTTTTGGGGCTAGTGACGCCCCTGGGCAACACTGCCATGAAAAAAAGGTGCTGCTACCGGTGTGTATCGTCCCAAAAAAGCACCAGAGAGGAATAATTTCAGCCTCTGAAGTCTCAACCTTCCTGACTTCATTTGCATTTCAAATCAACACTGATGTTCAGAGTGATTTTTAAAGGGACTTTGGAAAGCGGCCCTAGTCCTGAAACTCCAGGGAGGGGGCCCTTACCAGCCCCCTGGCGGCAGGAGGAACATCAGAGAGAGGGCTGTGCTGCTACTGAAATGCAGCTTTCATGACTGCTGTCCCCTGAACTGGCCCCAGAAAGGGTTAAACGCAACGGGCCTGGCCCGTGCCATCCCACGCTGGCACAGTAGAACTGCTCCCAGACCGTCTCTGGTGAGACACTGGCTCTTCTCTGGGTGGAGACTAGCAGAGAAGCTGGCTACAGCAGACGCTGCTTCTAGTCCAGTGCTTCTCAAACTGTGGGTCAGGAGGGACACCAAAGTGGGTCACAGCCCTGTTTTATGGGGTCAACTTGCTGGGCTTTGGGGCTGAAGGCAAGTCCCAGTGTTCTGGGTGGTGGAGACTAACAAGAGACTCAAGTTACAGCCCCTTCCACCCAGGGCTACGTGTGCTAACGGGGCTTTCCCTGGTGACTGGGCACGAGCGGCTGGGTCTTAGCCGGCGTTTGCAATTGGGATCGCCTGGGTGTAGTTTTGGCCCGCTGTGTTCCAGGCTTGCAGGACTGGTGCATGTTCTGTAAACAAACAAATCGCACACCTCCAGGCTGTGCCCTCATTCCTCTGCCAATGGGAAATCGACGCTCCAGAAAGCCATGAAATCTACCACCACCCAGTGGAAGCAGAAACAATAATGTGACTCCAGGCACAAGCAGAGAGAGAGGGCAGCTGTGGAGCCTAACTGTCAATAAGGACGTTTATGGGATAACGTGCGTTCTTGCTAAATGTGTACAGAGCAATGATCGAGTTTCCCTCCCCTCTGTTGTACTTGCAGTGCGTTATTCACCTGGATGCCATCTTCCATATTTCATGCCTTGGGAAGTGGTTTGATATTCTTCAGTTTATAATGTAAATGGAAAGTAATAAATGTTTTCTTTACAGGTAATCTGCTATGCCCACAGAGACAGTCCTTATGTGGCCAGATTTTCGTTGTAATGAGTCACAGTTACATGAATATAATATTAACTAATTCAATTTACCAAGTAGATTAGATTTGTATTTCTGATGGACATTACTGCTTGGACCTCACACTTGCACTTCCATTTGGAAACATAAAAAATGCCATCAGCCACATTCAGACATTCTCAACACGTGATATGTGTGTAGCAATACATGCACACAACCTGCAGTGAATCGGATTTAATTTTGGGATTATGAAAACTTCATTAAATTTCTCTTATAGAGTGTTTATAGGTTTTCAATCTCCAGAGAATAAGCCAGGGTTATGTATGTTTTTTGCACAAGGCAGTCTCACAACAGGAAACTAATCTTGACAAATGACCAGACTTTGATATCTCTGATCTAAAACACTGCTCATTAGACTGCTCATTTTATAAACGAATGGTAATAAACCTGTTGAGAAGTCTAGGACAGCAGGAATACTTTACAGATCACCCTATACAGGTTTCAATCGAAGCAATAAATTTGAGAAGCGACATGTGGATGGTCTGAGCTGAGACAAAGACTTTGCCCCATGCTAACCACATTTGGAGAAATGTTTCTTTTGCGTTGCCATACGTTTTACAAATGATTTGCGTAACTCTGACTTTTTACCCGATTGCTGATTATCTCCAGCTCTCTCAAGTTAACATCAAACCTCAAAATCCTTGGACTTGTTAAAGTATGCAGAGAGTGGAAATCAAATGCCTTTATTAGAAGCCCCAGGAAATCTCTGACTCCTAAGCACAACGAAAACATTCCAAAGAAAATCGTTCAAAGAAGACAAAAGAGAAAAGCAGAACAAGAAAACCTTGTTTTGAATCAATGATTGCAAGAGTTTTATAAATAAGTTCTGTTGCCTGGACAATTCTAAAAGACAACTCCATAGTTTCTTGGGTTTTTTAAGTGTGTTTGCATCTATGCCTGAAACACTTAGGGGATTTAGCTAAGCTAAAGCTTGGAATAATAGCCTGTTTTGTTCATTTGAGCCTTGATAATAATCACTGTGAAACAACCTTACAGTATTAGAAAGCAAAATGCATTGAGCAATAGAAAATGGTTGCACTTATCAAATTAATGTAACATCCATTTTACGGACAATGAAGTGTCTGAAACATGCAGTCCTGTCTTTAAACAGTAGATGAAAATGTTCAGCAGCGGAAGTAGCCATTAAGATTTGATATGTTAGGATATCCCTGTGAAGTCAGACTGATTCAGTAACCCTTACAAACACAACCACAGTTATATGATCCATTCTGCCTTCCTGCTTCGAGCAGAACCATCTGGTGTTTAATATGTACAACTGATTTATTATCTCTAGCGTAGTTATCTCGCTTTAAATTTGACCCTGCTCAGCTCCTGAGAATCGCTGCTCTGCTGTTTACTCTTATAATGTCCTAACAACCTGCCCTTTACCTTTCTGTAGCTTCACCAGCACCCTTAATTTCCTTCCATTTGTGAGCAAATAGATTTTAATCGTTTTATTGTAACCAATTTATTATGAGCTGAGAGATCTCAATGTGCAGTGTAAAATTTGCTGTTCAAATTAAGTGTGGTTCAAGAGGTTTTTTAAACAGGACAGAGTTCTAAAAATAGGCTATCCGTCAATTTGTTTATTTACTGGACCTCTGCAGTGAAGCAATAAATAGGAAGTTATTAAGACATTTGCTGTACACTAGATGACAGATGCTGCTCTCTGACTAACAGGGACATTACATCATTTTTCTTTCGGTGTAGTTCTAACATTCTCTGTTGGAAAAAATAAAGCAGCTACCCAAGATTTTGTTTATGTAACAATTATGAAAATCTGAGGGTCACTGGCTTTAGTAAATACTGTAAATAGCCTTTAACTCTGATGCTCTGTTGTGTTGAAACGATTTCTGTATGCCATTGAAATCACAGGTGGATAGCCTTGCCAACCATGTGCTTGCTATTTGTATCGCATGGTGCAGAATAGTCAGACCAGAAGCAGAAGATGCGTTTCACAACAACTGAATTGTATTGAGAGAGAAACTAAACGTCTTGCTCATACCTCAGGAGTCCGCCTGATACAGCGACACTCTGTGTATGGCTTAGAACGGGCCAAATACTCACATGGCTCAGCAAAAAGCTTGACAAAAATGGAGCGTCCTGCGGCTTATGTCTGCACATAGACTAGGAAAGGATGTTGTTAGCTTACATTAAATTCAAATTTCAAAAATATCCCATGTGCCAAAGCAAAACTGAAATGCTGTAGTTTATGGCTTCAAAGTAAAATTAACGATTCAATTTAAGAAATATTGGAACATTTCAAATTTCCCTTCAGAAGATGGGAATTACTTATTTTTAGTGAAAGCAAATTTACAGCTGAAGTATCAGTAAAATCAAGCGATTTCAATAAAAAAAAATTAAAAGTTTAGGAAAAGGGCTAGTACAAATTCAGCTTTTTATATAATAAAGCCGGAAAACAGCATTTCCTAACCACTCCCCTAATTCTAATTAGCGTTCATCACCGATCGATACTCTGACCTATAAAGTTCCCAGTCGTGTTCTGGTCTTTATTTGAAGTGTACATCTGAGTAATTGTTTAAAACACATCTTAACAACAATCTGGTGTTCTTTTTTTCACCAGTACTTCAGTGAATATTTTATTTGTGTTGTCTTAAGGACCTTATGATTTGCTTCTCAACCCATGGCATATAAAAGGAAATTATTTATTGTTGTTAAATAAAAATAAATGACAGCATGATGCCACCCGATGGGTGAAACCCTGGCCCCACTGAAGTCAGGATCTCGCACCATATGCCAAGCTGATGTGTGTGACCACTGCGAGTCGCCTTGGATTGGAACCTGTCCCCTCTGAAGTCAATGGCAAACCGTCCGTAACTTTAAGGAGAGCATCGTGCCCTGGTTTAGACTGTAAATTCTCTGGCGCGGGAACTGTGTTTTACATGTGTCCACACAACAGCTAACCCGACGGGGCCCACCCTGATTCAGGCAGCTGGTCACCACTCTGATAGAAGAAGTCAGTACTGAGACTGGCCCTCGTTTATCTGGGTTAGTTTTCCTACAGCAAATAGATGTATTTTTAAAGGACAAAAGTGAAGTAAACACACATCTGCTCTCAGGTCTTGAGCTGACAGCCCTTAGTTGTGTGTTTCTCCTCTGAACTAGTACAGCCTGGTTGGCGGCCGCCCATGATTTCCCCCTGCCCATATGCCTCAGTCCTGATCTGGCACTACCAGTTTTCGGAGTGGAAGGAGTGTGTGCCCATTCGATCCTTGGCTTGTTTGCTGAGATGGCCAATAAAAATGTCAATTAAGGTGGGTTTTGTGAGATGGAAACTTGTCAGCTAGGACCTGGACTGAGACCCCATCAACCATGTCACATGGGCTGGCTGATGGTGAGAGCTGTCCATTCCACACTTTAGGCTGGCTTCAAATATGCATTAAGAAAAACCCTGACGAAGTGGGATTTTCTCCCACGAAAGCTCATGCGATAAATAAATCTGTTAGTCTTTAAAAGTGCCACAGGACTCTGTTGTCTTTCTCCAATAGACTAACACGGCTACCCCTTTGGAATTTGCCTGTAAAACTGAGTCAGCAAAGTACTTATGCACATGCATCCTTTTAAGCAGTGATTTCAACAGGATCCACATGCTGGGTCAGAGACATAAGGAACCAAAAAGTTCTATCTTCCATAGCTCTAAATTAACAGGGAAATGGAAAGTGCTTTGGAGTTTCTTGCTTCAAGTAGAATGTGGCAAAAGGATTTTTTTCCTCTGTTTAATTTTCACGCCCTAATTGACCACTTTGTTCTGCTGTCTTCCATCACTGTCATGCAGTTTTGTTTTATGACATCTTTTCCTTGCAACACTTGATGGAAAAATTTATGAACAATCAAATTATTGCTGCTAGAAGGGAATTAAAACAATTTTTCATTTACAAAGCCACTGATATTGCTCCACTGTGCTCCACCTTTGGGAATCCAATTGCTCTTCTAAGCTACTCCCATTCCTCTTTATAGCATGGCAATTGCACTGTGCAGATTATGGTTGCAATTTTCTCCTAATCTGTTCTGGAGCGTGTAAAGTGTTATAAAAGTTAAGAGCACCAATTGAATTCATAAAGCCATGGCAACAATTAAAAAGCCTAAAGGATTAACAAGATGTAATGATTTTGTTAGAACTGTACTTTCAGGTGGTGTAAAGCTTCTGAAATAGTATTATGTGGTCTACGGAGTTAAAAATACTTGAGACACGGATGTAATGTTATCCCTTTTGTATTACTCCAAACATATCAAAGTACCTTGAAATCACAGTGCACAATGGACTATTTGCATTTCTGCAGGAACTCTGCAGAGCAGGGAGGATTTACACCCCCATGAAACACTGTTTCTGCCATTTTTCCTTCTTTGGACTTGTTCTCAGCTATTTTTGGATCCTGAGCTAAATTCATCCTCACTTTCCACCTTGCAATGTCACAGCTCTCGAGTGGGTTATGTGGCTAACACCCTGAGCAGAATTTGTTGCATTACATCACAAACCGGTCATTTTATGTAAGGCTTGTTTTCTCCTCCAACTATTGAATATTAATTAGTTTGACTAAAAGTCTTAGCATTCTAATGCACTAAATAGCAATATAGATTCGAAGGAAACTGACATTTTGGAATGCTAACAACATGGTGAATTTCGCTACTGATATCACTTTTAGATGGAGATTCACTAGAAAGGCCCTAGAAACAGAGAAATTACATGTCTATGATTTTGTGCTTCAGCGCCACTTGTAAAGAAAAATTCATGTGTCAATGCAATTCAAATTTAATTTATAAATTATTTCTTGGCTAGCAAGAATGACTTAGGGAAAGAATTTACACAGGTCCTTTCCTCTCAACTAGGAACATTAAAAAGAAAAAACGGTCTGTGCCAGTATAAACCACGGTAACTTCCTGAGCCTGCTGCATTGATGCTACACAAGAGCTCCTGCCCAAAGCCATCAGCACAGCCAATTTAGCAACTGATTTGCAAGGAAAAGATACCTTAGTCCTGTGGTGTTAATGTCTTTGCAGTGGGGGGTCTATTGCCAGCTTCTCCAAACTCATCAACACAATCTATTATTAATACCCCTACAAGGCTGTGTAGTATCATTATTGCACGAGGCAGTGGAAGCTCCATGGTGTAATCTGTTATCTATATTGCAAAAACATGTGAAATAAAACAAACCACAGACACTTTATAAACAAAATGTTTCATCTGTTATATCGCTTTGCATCCCCTATATATAAAACAGTAGGGTGCAGGAGAGGCATTCAGAGAGATTTGCTGTTAGATGCAGAGATGACTTTTTTATTATTATTATTTTTTAAGAAACTTTTCTTAATTTGCTCTTATGGGGAAAGCTCTTTAAGTTGACTGAGAGTTTCTGCTTCTCACTTGGAAAAGTTCCAATTTTTGTGCAACTTTTTCCCCTTTGATTTGAATGGGAAAGGTTTTTAGAAGAAGAAAGTACCATCTAGGAAAAATCCTAGAGGGTTGAAATCTTACTGTCTCTGTAAAGCTGCTGAGCCCAATCCACGCTGCAGCTGGAGGTCGCCTGCTGTCTCATAGCAAACTGCAGGCTAAGGTCCACAATCCCTGGCTACAGAAATCTAAAGCAAAGCCTTAACTTCAGGGGAAGCTTTGCCTGGGTAAGGACTGCACGATTTGTTCTGGGAGCAACAAGTAATAAATCAGAGCATTTAGGGCATTTTCTTTGGGAATCGTGCAATGATCCAAACAGCAATGCTAGTACATGGAAATTCTAGAATTACTCTTGATCCAACCTGCAGAGATGGAACTCCATGAGCAATATACTTTCTTAAAAACAAAAAGCAAACCAAGTTGCTTCAGTTTGGCACAGACGGGCAGATTTCATATGACACTTGCAGTCTGTGCTGGCAGTCCAATGAGAACCAATATAATGTTAAGACACAAGACTGTGTCTTATTTCCCAAATGCACTGTTATTTTCTTTGGCAGTTGAAAATAAATTGTTCTTTTGTAGTAGTTTCTCTTTTTAGCCAGACTGTCAGCTATTATTTTTCTATTTCCTCTTTTTGTCACTTTGCATTATTTTTGGTGCTGTAATTCCTATTTGTTCCCACTCCTATCTTCCTGTCTCCCATTGTTCCATTTTTTAATCCCCAGTTTTACTCTTCTTTGGCTCTTTTTTGGCCCATTCTCAGTACGGGTTGAGAGAATATCCAGGCGTGACTCCCTGCTATAGCAACCACACCTCCCCAGGAAAGCCACAACAATCTCTTGTGGACCAGGAAAGTCTTTCACAAGCTGGCAGCAAAAGTAAATCCTTCTTCAAGGAACAAGAAGGATTAGCAGAAAGCTGTGAGCTGCAGACTTAACCCTACCCCTTATTTCTTTAGAGCACCAGTCACTCAGAACCCTGCTGCTATGTACAATTAAACAGACCTAAAAAAAATCCGGAATGACACAAGAGCCGGATTGTGTGAAGGTTTAATTCCACTTTAATACCTTTCCAAGTTCAGAACTCAAAGATAGCAATTTAACCCAAGAATCTCCATCTGAGCATGAAAACTTGTTGTTTGCTTACAAAGGGCTCTGCTATATTCTCCTGCGGATCCTTGTCTATTAGTCTGATTTTTAATGGATGAAAGCAGCTCCTGTTTTTTCCTCTCATGTCACATAATTTCTTTTTACAACCCTTCCTTCCTAAAAACGCATCTCCTAATTAGAAAGATGCACAGACTGCAGCGGAGAGATCAGAGAAGTTATCATGTAATGTTAGACATAGCTGGGGAGGGAAAATATATATTTTCCCTTTTCTCTTCTTTTTGTATGAAAAATGAATACAAAAATATTGTGAGAAAAGACACAAGAGCAACTGCAGATGTGTCCATTAATATCTGAGAACATGAGTCAGTGTTAATGAGCTGGTATAACAAGTCACCACTAAAACTAGTGATGGAAAATACACAGCCCTTTTAAAAGAGATGTATTTGAAGAACCTGAGTGTCTGATCCATCACCTTTATGGCTGTAACAAGAACAGGCTGTATATTCTATTGTGGTGATCACAGCATTTCCTCCACAATCCAGAGCGGCGGAGTTACAGGAAACTCAGTCAATCGCCAAACTCAGGCAGATAAGGATGACCACAAGCTAGAGCCTTAGCAACAGGCATCGCATATCTACATCTGTGTTTGTATTTCGGATCTAGTAAATGAGACTCTTCACACCCGTACAGACAGATTTACTGATAAGCAGGGTCCTTGCTCCTAGAACTTCAATATTGGTTTTAAACTTTTCTGTCAGTAGGACCCACATGGCACGGGACATTTCCACACATGCTGAAATGTTTGAAAATGTTTGAGCCAAAAGTTCACAAAGCAGGCAGCCCTGGGCGGGGGTTTCTCCCCCTTAAACAACTCTATCATTATTTTCCCACCTATGATAGTTAGCTTTTTACATACAAAAATAATATCTGAGAGTTAATATTTTTTAAAAAATTAAGTGAAAACTTCAGCAATTCAAAACTGGTAAATAATGTTTAACGTTAGACTAAAAAAAGGAAATACACAGAGAGAATATCCTCAATATGGTCTGTCAATACAACATTCATTTCATTTGCCATGGCAATTCAGAATGCTTGGATTTCTATGTATCAGAAGGGGAAAAAACAATGAAATTCTTGGGGTTTGCATTAACATTTCCAATATTAGATGCTCATTTTTTCTAAGCAGGTGGCAGAATAATTTTTCCTCAAACTGAGCTTTCCCTTGCTCCTAGTCCATGAGACACAGCAGTTGTCTGACTGATTTCTAAAATAAATGTATCTGCTGAATAGCATGAAGTTTACTTCTTTCCATCTGGGAACGTTAACATTAGAGAAAAATTGGTGTCTAATTCTGCTCCAAGGAAAGGTAAAGAGGAAAACTCTCGCTAACAGCACTGGGAACAGGACTTATTCACAAATCATTGGATTTTCAAAAATGCCAAAGTCCATCGCAAATCTCAAATCTTTTTTTTTTACATTCTCTTTAGGAAGTTGTGTCAGTTAAAGTGTGCCAACTGCTTGTCATTTTGCTGCTGGGAGCTAATCATTCACTTCTGGATCCCACATCAACACAGCATTTTACAATTCACAACACACACTATATTATTAGTCAGAAATTTTGGGAAGGTGCCATCACCGTTTCCCAGGTATGTCTGGTCTGTGTGGGCTATCTGATGCTCCTACGTGTAACTCAGGTGGTCACATGCTACTGGAAAGTCAAAGGAAGGGCATGGGTCATTTGTGCTTTTCTCTTCTTCTCGTTTCACTTCGAACAGCCTTTAAAACATGTAACGTTGCTGCCAGCGCTGCCCGAACAAGGCAGGGAACGCAGCCTCTTGGAAGGGACAAGGTAATGAAATATGGTTGGGTGAACATAAGCTCTTCATTTAGACAGTACTAGTTATGGCTGTGGGTCCTTAGTATCACTTTTATGAAAGTCATACACTCTCTGAAGAGTGCAGGAGCTATGTGCCCTGATGGTCTTTGACTCTGTCTACCTCCCCGTCACTTAGAAAGTAGGAACGAAGGCCTTTGAACAGATTAGCACCAAGTTAAAGTGTGACAACATCTTAAGCTTTCACCACATGTTGCCAATGATTTCCAGCTAAAGATGTTACCCTCATCAGTTCTGCCACAATGCTAGGAATCTAGACCCCAGTCACTGGAGGGGATAAAAGCGGTTTAGCTGGAAGTATAAAGTGCTCTGATTTGCTAAGCTGAGGGGCTGGCTGTGTCAACCTAGCTGAATTTTTGCTCTACAAAGCACAAAATCCTTATCATTAGGGACTTAAGCTGCTTTTTATTTTGAGACAAAAAGAATACTGTTTATTGGTATCCAACTCAAACCAGCTGTAAACATTTGCTTTGAAGAAGAAGCAGCTACAACGTCAATTTGCCTGAAGGCACATACCCACTGAGTGTCAATCATGAAAGGAAGAATGTAAGGTGTGTACAGGGTCAGAAGGCGGCCAGGGGACGTTTAAAAGACCTCAGGGTTCCTGGATAACCCCGTTTGCCTTTTAGAACCAAAAACAGTTTAGAAGTTTCTTTGCCATATGACCTTTCTCCCACCAGGCACCTCTATGGCTAGACTCACTCCTCAATGCGGTAGCATGAAGTCTTTGGACCCTTAGATGATTTTGGAAGCAATGTCAGCTATTCTGTTTCAAGAGAAGATGTCTTGCACCATGACATACTTCAGATCAGCACAAAAGACTTTGTCTTGCTGCTTTCTACAGATATGCTGGAGGCTTTAAGCAATTCTAACGTCTGTATTAAACGTTGTCATAATTCATTTAGCGAATGAACAGCGACTTGTTTGGGCATAATTCCCATGGCTAGAGTGATTCCTAATGAGGATTCTGGCCTGATGGGTCTCAGTCATTTACAGAATGTAAAAGACAGTGTGGTGGAAAGAAAATAGTTTTCAGTACAAATAAACGAGCAATTTAATTAGCTTTAACCAACAGTCTTGACTTGAAAAATGTTTCTGGTGTTTTAAACAATCTTACACCAGAGGTCAACTAAAAGAGAACAGGTCCCATTTTCTGTACAAAACATTTCTTAAGGCACAAACTCTGCTTTATGGCCCGTAGTGTTTCACTCTGCTTTGATACCAGAACATCGAAAGCAGGATTGACCTTAAGTAAGTGAACAACCATCTTTGGCGCTGGATTTTGGATGTCAGTTTGTCATCTTAGTTCTGCAAGCAGCAGCAGCATGCGCCACATGCTCTGAATTTTGTAAACACAGGAAAATGCGGCTTACAAGAGACATGGACATGGTAAGTACACCTCTCCCTCCCTCCTTCCATAATTCAGCCCCATTGTCTCTGCTCACACCAGTTTCCAGCATGGGTTGGTTCCAGTGACCTACCCCCTCTCTCTTAGCATTCAACCACCTCCCTTCACATAAAGGAGGGGTTTGCACAGAGGAGAAGTGACAGAGTACTTTAGTCAGCAAATTCCTGACGGTATCTGGGAGGCAGGGAGCTGAGGAAAGGGCAGGGTCTATGAGCAGGCCAGGTAGAAGAGACTGCAGCCACTTCTTGTGCAAGAAATGGATAATGGGGTGCCGAAGCTGACATCACAGATGAAGTAGGCGTCAACTAAGAGATGTGGAGCTGTCCCTATAACAACTGGTCTCCCATGGAGCGTGAACTTGCCATGGTAGAGAAGAAGGAGACGGTGGAACCAAAGGCACAAATATGGGTGAGGGAGATGTGGTCAGAGTGATGAGGACAATCTTTGAATGGCTGGACAGGCGATGTGGGTGTTGAGAGAAGGTGGACACAGTTACTGGTGCAGAAGAGTCTGGGGCATGGATGAGAGAGTTTGCTATGTGAAGGCTGAGAGAAGACATTGTAGAAAGCAGCAGCAGATTTGGACATGACCTGGATGTATGTGGTAAGGGAGAGGCAGGAATCCAAGAAGGCCCCAGATGACAGGGCTGTGAGACAGACCACCTCCCAGCACAAGAGTTCACAAATCATGAGTTAGGTGCCTACAATAATGAGATTTTATAACTAATAAACACTGAGGTTTTTAAATTTATCTATGGAGTGTTGCAGTCCTGGGTCTGGTACAAGTGAACATTTTCATTAATGATGGGGATAGTAGAGTGGAGAATAGGCTTACAAAATTTGCAGATGACATCAAGCTGAGAGGGGTTGCAAGTACTTCGGAGGTCAATATTAGAATTCAAAACAACCCTGACAAATTGAAGAATTGGTCTGAATTCAGCAAGATGAAATTAAAGGAAGACAAATGCAAAGTACTTCATTTAGGAAGGAAAAATCAAATGCACAGCTAGAAAAATGGGGAATAATTGGCTAGGTGGTAGTTTTCCTGATCAGGCTCTGGGGATTATAGTGGACCACAGATTGAATACGAGTCCAGTTCCAGAGGGGAGCTGTGTTAGTCTGGCTCAGCAAAACAAGCAAGGAGTCCTGAGGCACTTTTAAAGACTAACCCATTTATTTTTCACATGAGCTTTCGCGGTTGTCTGAGGCTAGAAATGGAAACTTCCATTTTCTGAAAAACAAACAGAGTCCTGTGGCACTTTTAAAGACTAACAGATTTATTTATCACAATCCTCTCCCATGAAAGCTCATGCAATAAATAAATCTGTTAGTCTTTAGAAGTGCCACAGGAGTCTGTTTTTCTGCAACAGACTAACAGCGCTACCCCTCCGGAACTTCCATTTTCTGGCATCTGATGAAGTGGGACTTCACCCATGAAAGCTCATGCGAAAAATAAACAAGACTCAACAATAAGATGCCCCCCAGAAAGATATCAGCTGTTTTCGAAATGCATTACAGGAATGTCATAGGTATGACATGGGAGCAGTGCTGGATTTAGGCGCAAGCCAAGTAAACCATGGCTTAGTGTCTCACATTATGGGGGGCCTCTAAGTATGTTGAAGATAACTAAGAAGATTTATCAGAATTGAAACTGATAATGCAGATGAGGCTTTTTGCAAGATGTATGTTTTATTTAGTTGTATTTTGTTGCATCTTTGCCTATGTATATGTGCAAACAGAATGGTTTATCATGCATTTTTTCATTACCGTTTCTGTTATAATGTAATACACTTTTTTCTCTTTATTTTTCTGGTATGGGGCCTCTGAATCTTGACATAGCTTAGGCCTCTGCATGTCTTAATCCAGCCCTGCACGGGAGGTAACTGTCCTGTTCTACTCAGCACCAGTGAGGCCTCAGCTGGAGTAGCAGGTCCAGGTGCGGTGCCACACTTCAGGAAAGATGTGGATAAACAGGAAGAGTCCAGAGGAGAGCAGCCAAAATGATAACAGTTTAGAAAACCTGATCTGTGAGGAAAGAGTAAGTAACCGGACATGTTTAGAGGAATCCTTAACATATCTGAGGGCTGTCATCAGGCCCCCTCAGTCTCCTTTTCACAAAACTAGAGAGGATGCTATCAAGGTTTCTCCATACCCACCAGAGGTAGAACAAGCAGCAGTGGCTTTCCTCTGCAGCAAGGGAGATTTCGGTTCGTTATTAGGGAAAACTCCCAATGAGTAGTTAATGTCTGGAAGAGGCTTCCAAGGAGGTTGTGGACTCCCCATCACTGGAGAGTTTTGGAAACAGGTTGGACAAACATGTCAGGGATGGTCTAGGGTTACCTGGTCCTGTCACAGCACAGCTGGATGCGCTGACCTCTTAAGGTTCCTTCCAGCCCTTTGTTTTTATGATTCTATGAATATTTCTCCTGGTTTCTGAGCTTTTCCAGGGTGGGGGGATTACATTTCAATCTTTTCTCTGCAGACATAAGGACTAGAACTTATTTTAACCTTCGTGACAGAGAAAAAGTGGGGTTGGAGGAGGGAGGGAGGGGCAATAAGGCGCTCTGTTTTAGTGACCTCATGTTTAAGCTGATGGTCCATGAGATGATCCACAGGAGATCTCAAAGAGACAGACTGAGATGCAGGAGAGGAAAGAGGGTAACAGGTAGGGAGTGAAGAGGCTGATGTGAGAGCCATGGCCACAGAGGTGGTATTAATGCAGACTAAGCAGATGAGGGAGCAGAGAGGTAACTCAGCATAGGATCCCTGGCGACAGACAGCCACCATTAGCCTGTCTGCACTCAGGTGCAAAGCAGCACCTATAAGAGTGGTAACTGCAACAGCACCAGGGAAGCTATTGCGGAAGTAGTCATTTAAGGGACAGTAAAGGCCTCATTAACCTGCTTTGCAACGGGCTATTCCTGCCTGGATCAAAGTCTGCAGTCCTGCCCCCCTCTCCAGGCAGTGCCCATCCACCTTTGCACTGATGTTTTTGGGGGGCTGGTAAAATCCCATTTGGCTAAAGCATCACGTGATAGGAGTGTGAAAAAAATGTCTTTTCCCAGTGATGATCCAGGGCCCATAATGCAAAGCATACAGCTAGTGCGAGACAGCCCCAGCTCAGGGGGCTAGCAGTCAAAGAGAGAAGGCCGAGCTAGGGTAGGAGGAAGGGCTATTATGGTCTCCATCTGATGGGTGGGGAACAGGCCTGCAGACACTTGAGGAAACTTGATCCAAAGGCCACAGAAATCAAGAAGAAGCCTCTGACTTAGGCTATAAGCGACTTCTCGAAGATCACACTGCGATTCTGGTTCCGTTCTCACTCTGCCAGAATGCCTGTCCACTGTCTGCACTGCAGAAGTCCCATCCCCTCTGTCTATGGCCCCTGGAGTGTGACAATAGGGGTCATGTAGGTGAAAATCTGCTTACAGGTTAGTTAGCCTCGCAGACATGCTTCACTGAGTTCCGTCAGGCCGCGTTCAGTCATCGAAGGTCCTGATATTCTAGGGCCCTCCATTGTTTTTAATGGTGGCAGCGACAAATATAACGACTCTACTCACTGGATTAAGGACACGATAACAGCATGACTGGAATTGCTCTTTAGCTGCGCTTGCATTTGAACAGATATTGCTGTCTGCAAGGGCCTCCAAAAGAGATGGAAGGAAGTCTTTCAGCTGCGATAGCCAGCATGCTGGCCAGGGTTCAACCCCCCATGGGCACCTGGGCAACAATGAGGACAATGGACTTCGCAGGCATTGGTAACTACCTGATAAAGCCCTTGCCCTGGCCCAAAACAGTTAGCTCAAGCCCTTCGTGTCCTCGCTGAGATCTACCACTCAGTATCCCTTAGATCTACCACTCAGTATCCTCTGAGATCCACCACTCAGTATCCTCTGAGATCCACCACAGAAGGAAAACCACACTCTGACACACAAGTCCTGACACGGAGGGAAGAGTGAAAAAAATCAACATGGAGGGGATGGGACGGGACAGCTTCTTAGTTTTAAAGGGCCAGGCATTCCAATAGGTTCTGCAGAGCACAATGCTACACGTTGGTCACTAGAGCATTAATCACTGTAGTCAAGATGGATCTCATATGGAACTGAACCCTAAACCCAGTCCTGAGCTTCTGGTTCAGCCTTTTTTCATGCAAAACTCTCCCGTTGGCTCCCAAAGGCTGGGCTGGGATTTCAGGACACAATTTAAGCAATAAAACACGGCAGCTGGTGGTGAGAAGCAGGGGGCAATCCTGCACCATTACCTCTGAGCCAGCGCTGACCCTGAATCTGCACGTATGAACCCTGTTTTGATGTTTTACTAGTCACACCAGTAGTGGATCTCAGCGAACGGTCTCCTTGAAAGGAAGGAGGTACAAGGTGGCATCAAAACCGGGGGGGGGGGGGGGGGAAGCAGGACAGGGAAGAAGCTAGGAGGAGGAGGTCGGTGAGCGGGGATGAAGAGTGGGGCTGGGTGGGGCAACAGTACGATGTCACTGGTATCTCTCCATCTCACCCTCTATCCAAGAGTTTTACAAATCTCATCTTCAAAGGATTTGTATCCCTTTCCGGTGCCTCCTAGTGTCTTTCTGTTCTTTGCCTTTGGAATGTCTGTTCTTCTCCATCTGCTTTCTGTGTGTTGTATCATATATTGTCTTCCATCGTTTATTTCTGTATGGTATTTTGGGTTATGGTTTGTATGAGAGACAAAATAGAACAGAAAATCGAGATGTGTGTGTGTGTGTAACACAGACAGAAATGCATACAGTATAACAATACATTCTTGTAATTTATTCTGGGTGAAGGCATTTTCCTGCATAAAACCTCATAAAATCTTTGTAAAAAAGAGCCAGTGGTTCATCTTTACTGTCACATTGATGTCTTTATAAACTTATTCCAATGATCTATAGGAGAAGCTCTGTATTTATGGGCATATTTAAAAGGAGTCTTATATTTAACAACTGCATTTAGCTCCGTTAACTGCGAGTTGCAATAATAAAGGCCCTGCACATTTCAATGCTAAATTAAAAAAAGTTCTGCTGCTCAATAATACATGTATGCTCTTTTTTTCATTACTCTTTAATATCATCATTTCCATTTAGTTTATAAATAATTGTAGCCAGCTAATGAAACGAAATAAAACCTGCCTCCAACCCATTCCCTAGAGCAAACTAAACCCCTCTTTTTAAAGCTTCTTAATCACCGCCCAGTTCTTACAAAATTAGCATAGTAATGGGCTTTAAATTGAGCCTCTTTGTTTTTTAATTAAGCTCCCAGCAGGTAAAAATAAAACAGATTATTGAAGAATATGCCAACACTAATAGCCTGAAACTCTTTGGACAATTAAAAAGATCCCATGTTAACCCTTTGGAGAAACCCTACATTATAATTAGCCACTTTGTAGCCTGAGCACATAAATATTGTGGCTAAAATACTTTAAAACTCACTGAAGCCTAATTGATGTGTGTCAATACAGATTATCATTTGCAGTGGGAATGTTGGAGGCAAGCCCTCGGTAGCGCCAATATTTCTGCACAGGGTACCGAACTAGTTCTCTGGGCCCCAACTTGTGCCTAAAGTTGCACACCTGACTTAGCCCCATGAAAACCAATGGGAGCGCTGAGCTGCTCGAAGGTAAGTGTGCGCCTGAAACATCGGGGCCTTCAAGATGATGCACGGTCAATGCCAATAGTTGCGTTTACATTATGTGTGGTGCTTGCTCCCCATTGGCGCAGGCAGAATGGATCTTGGAAACCAATCACAGTTCAAATAAGTTCCCACTTCCCAAAATGTGCGACTCAGTGTTCTATTTACTAGCTGCCAAAGAGGCTGGCTACTAACCTGTGCTACACAGTCTGAGTGCCTGGAGCCAGAGCACTAAGATGCTGGTCCAGTTTCTCTTTTTCTGGCGCCTGACAGCTGTAGTGAAGGGAGTTCATTTCAACTAACTCAGATGCTTTCCCCTGGGCCTCCATTATAAGCGGCTGGCTCTATTATAGCTCTCTCAGATACTTAGGGAAACGGCTGCTCAAACAAAGAATTCCTCTTGCATTCTCCTGAAAGCCAGAATTTAATGTTTGGTGACTGTTCCTTGGAACCTCTGCCGCATTTTGTACAAAAAAATTAACTAAATGCCAGAGTTAGCAGCTCTGGTTGGCATTTCAGCCTCTGACACTTATTTGAAGTGTCTGCCTAGCAGCCTGAATGCATGCGCGAGTAACCCAAACATGCCAGAAAGACAACTATTCTTTTTGCTTAGCAACATCGAGTTGTCCCAAAGGCAAAGGTAAATCTTAAGCTGAACAAGAGGGTTAGGAAAGAGTAATGCTGAATCCATGTTGTGGACAGCAGTGATTCTCTGGGAAAATTTACTAGATATTACTCACAGCCTAAAAATGGGAACAGTGTGGAATGTCATCAGCTAGGCTTGTGTCAAATATTTGGATACCACCTTGAGACCCCACATTTCATGTTCCGCGTCTAAGACTTGGAGAGGAGAGTGAACCACCCGCTGCAGTTGGCTTGACACTCTCGGCAGTGTGCTGTGCATCCAGAACAACACACTCAGGCCACTCGGTCATTTTAGAGTCTCTGGAGTCTGACAATACTCTGCACCAAATGCTCTCGTGCACAAGGTAAAAATCTGCTATGTTTCGAGCAGCTGCTGTAATCCCTGCCAGCGTCAGTTTTAAGTGTTAACTCTATTGTAAGGCTTGCTCTGGACAGGGTAGGGACCCGGACTGGAGCCAAGACAGCTTCTGCACATGGATGAGTGCCTGGGATTCTCAGTGAAGACACTGCTGCTCACAGACATCCCCGTGCTACAGAACCTGGCCCTTGGCTTTTATTTTCCAAGATAAACTATTTTTTAAAATGGTGCCTCTGGTGTCTTTTCCCAGAGACTGTGTAATCTGCAGAGTGGGGCAGTCTGTGCTCTCAGTAAACTCCCTGGGGGCAGAACCAGGGACCGGCTTACTGAATGTATTTTAGGAACACAAGATGCTCTAGCATTAGTAAACCAAGATCTCCAATCCATTTAATCTGGGCCACTTAATACCCAGCAAACACTTCTCTACTCTAACGGGATTCAAATGAGCAAGCTGGCGCTGACCGGCTCCACTTCGTATTACACAGACAGTGCTGTGGTCCATGGAACAGGCAGGGTTAGGTTAGGAGCCTGGCTAGTGAACCAGCAGCGATTTTCACTGGTTCACTCTTAGTAACGTAGCTGGAAACCAGCAAAAGAGAAAGGCTGCACAGATCAATGGTTGTATTTAAAATGTGTCTTCCATTTTGAGTTATTACCAGTCCAAGGGACATTTCCTGTTGTACGGATAATCTCTGGCACAGCACAGAATTTGTCAGAATGGAAGATACTTTTTCTGTATGTCCCCAGTTCAGTCAGGTACTTTGGCGGAGGAGGGGACTAGAAATCTATCAACTTTTTGTTCTGTGTTTATGTGTGCATAGGATGATATCTCCACCAGCATCTGGCCTTTTGCAAATTTGATCCAAGGTGTTACTCACTGGTCTGCATCACAAAATGGAAATGCCAGGCTGGGCGGGTTTAGTAATACAGGTATCTCGACAGAGATGTGTCCTTTTAGGCGAACCTCACAGTGAACCAGAATCACTAGCCCCAAACTGCTATCAAGCAGCACCTTTAAATGGACAATACAGCTGTCCAAATAGTGCCTGCCTACCTGGATTGCAGATAGCCACTTGTTTATTCTGTTCCAGCAGAATACACACAGGTAATTCTTCTGGATTTCATCACCAGCCCTCTTTTTTTGCTTTGTATTCAGCCCCTCAGGAAATGGGAGAAAGGTATTATATCCTAACAAAAAATATCTGTCATCCGATCACCGCTGGCAGCTTCCACTCTTCCCCCCCACCCCCCAAGCAAGTGCTTTTGTTTAATATCTCCTCTGCAGCAGTGTGTTCTCCACTGGCAGTCAGAGTAATATGGTTTCTCTTTGGTAAAGAGCCAGGTATTTCTCAGGGAAAGTTTACCCCATCTGTGCCCTTATAATGGAGCTGGTTACAATGGGTGCGCAATGAGACAACCGAAAACAACTCTCCCCGGATTTCCACTTTGGTGTCAATGAGATACACAAGAGCAGCTCTTGAGTGGATTTCTTTGATGACTGGAACATACCCACCGCACTGTTTGAGTACTGAAAACAAATAATAATAAGGAAAAGATGTTCCAGGTGTTAATGGGCTCTTCTAGAGTTCTGTGGCAGGATGTGGAGATCACCCCATGCCAGAACTAAGGAGGTAGGCTGGTCAGGGTAGGGTTTGAGTGAGCTCTCTGTTCATTTCTAGTCATTCTGAGCCCTGACATTGGGACATAGGCTTCAGTCATTGATTGCTCATGTCCTGTTGGTCTAAAGGGCAGTGGTAGGAGCCCTGGGGCCAGTGGGGAGATTATATGAGGCTATTGAGGCAAGCACTGATCAGCACCTTGCAGATTTCGGCTGGAGGAGACGTCAGGCTGAAGATCTCATGACACAGGGGGGTTACTTTGCTTGAAGTGTGGTGCAGCTGCAGCTTGTGTGATAGGATGCCTGGTTGAGTACTGTGGTGCCTCTCCCCCTTCGCTCCCATAGCTCCCAACACTAAGCCCTTCAAGCACCTCACCTTTACCCACATGGGGCTCGCTAGTGAATGCAGACCCTTCTGGGAGGGAGATGAGAGATTTATCTGACAAAGAGAGATATTTTCTCATGTTTTTCCATGGTGAAAATCTGTGTTTGCTGGTGGCAGGAATGGCACTTTCACCCCTGATTAAATTCTGGAGAATGGATTAAAACCTCAGATTTCATTTGTGGGAACTAGCAACGAGAAGAGTTTGGCACAGCTGTGTGAAGAGCACATCTCTTGCCATTCCCTGGCTTGCAGGCCAGACGTCCAAACGGCAAGAAGGCCTACAGAACAGCTAAAACGTCAGCTTCTTTTAAGAGATTTTTCCATGCATTTCGGTTGGAGGAAATTGTGGGGGAAACCGGATGAACCAGCAAGTAAAGATTTTGCCAGTCGAGTTGCCAGTGAAACAGCAGGAGAGAGATCAGTACTGCCTCAAGGCAGGGCTTGGGGTCCATGCCGAGGGGACGTACACACTGCTTGCTTCACACGTGCAGCTGTCCTTCCCATCAAGAGGAGCTCTGGGGGGTCTTCCAGATATGGATGGCCTACATGAGTAAGTACTGTGTGAAGAGTGTAAGAGGGTGATTTCTAGACCGATGACTCAAACTTTGTTTTGACAATTCTCGTGGAGTTTAAGAGAATAATCACAGACGTGTAGGTGGACTAGAAGAGTCCTGTGCTGAACCAAGACCAAGCAAATGCAGACCATCCCTGACAGGGGTTCCAGCCTGTCCTTAGAAACTTCCAATATTGGGGATTGCACAGCCTCACCCTCCCTCGGAAGCCTGTTCCAGAGCTTAGCTGCCCTTACTATTAGAAAGGTCTTCCCTAATATCCACCCTAAATTTCCAAGCCGATTACAAGTTGTCCAGTCCTGCCTTCAATGGACATAGAAAACAATTGCTCCCAGTCTCCTTTAGAACTGCCCTGAACACAGCTGAAGGCTGTTAGCAGGTGTCCCCCTCCCCGCCCCCCATCTCCGTTTCTCAAGAACAAACATGCCCAGTTATTTTAACCTTTCTTCATAGATCAGGTTTTCTATACGTGTATCATTTTGGTGCTCTCCTCTGAACTCTTTCCTATTTATCCATGTCTTTCCTGAAGAGTGGCACCCAGAACTGGACACTCAACTGCAGCTAAGGACTCATTGGTGCTGAGCATAGCGGGCCAATGACCTCCGTGTCTTGCACACAACCGTTCTGTTAATACAGCCCTTTTCACCACTGCACCACATGGCTCACTCCTACTCAGTTTGTGACCCAGATCCTTTTCAGCAATACTACCTCACCAGTTAGCACTCATTTGGTTGTTGTGTATTTGATGTTTCCTTTCTCGGTGAAATACTTTGCATTTATCTTCACTGACTTTCATCTGGTTCCGTTCAGATCAACTATCTAATTTGTCAGGGTTGCTTTGAATTCCAATCCTGTCCCCCAAAGTGATTGTATCCCTTCCAGTCTGGTGTCAGCCACAAATTCATAATCTTTCTTTCTACTACAAAAAAACTGAATAGTGCTGAAACCAGGACTCATCCCTACTATATACTGCCTCCCAGTTTGACAGTGAACCCTTGATTAGTTTCACAGGGGTGGCCATGTTAGTCTGTGTACAGGAAAAACAACGAGAGTCCTGTGGCGCCTTAAAGACTAACAGATTTCTTTGGGCAGAAGCTTTTGTGGGCTGCATCCCATTTCGTTTCCAGTCATGATCACGTTACTTGATTGCACAAGCAAGTCTAAGCACTGGCAGGAAGCCTCCGGTATTAAGTGACTTTCTGCCAACAGCCTTCAGTGGGAGTGAGATTGGGCCCCCCAGGCTAGAGTTGGATGGATCTCACTAGGCACTTGCCCACACCTCCATTGCCAAAGAGTGTGACGATATTAATAGCTATGACTTTGCCATGAATCCAAACAATTTCTGGCTTCTAAAAGCTAACAGAAGCCATTTCTCTATTGTCCCCTTACATGTGGATTATATATTAAATGCTAGAGAGATGCAAGGATGTCTGCCTTTTTAAAAACTTCATGTTGATTAACACTGTGCAGAAGACACATCAGACTACATACACACTTACTCCTCTTCCACGCCCTCTCTCCCAACTCCCTTCCTTCAATGTCCCTATTCCCTTCCCATCTCCTTCTGTTTAGCTTATCTCCGCTGAAACACGCACAGTGGAAGTAATGTGACATTTACTGCCATCACGTTTGTTTGCAGGCTAAGCTGAGACCAACAATCTGTGTGTTAACAAATCAGGCTTTCATCACAATCTTCCAGAGAGGATAAAAATGATCAGTTCTTCCATGGATCTGAGGGCAGCAAGGCCCAGACATTGAGTTCAGCTCTTCTGTTCCTTTGGCCGCTAACCACATTTCAGTATTTGACATTTCACAGAGCAGGCCATTCAAATCTATCACCTAATTGGAGGAATGAGCTCTTCATTAAACGTCACCCCTTGGCAAAGCATCAAGCCATAATCATGCCGAGGAAAGCCAACTGCAAGAAAACAACTCCCTTTCAAGCTGTCCTTTCTTACAGCACACCCATTAAGTACCACGTCATGAAATATGTATGTACCATGCATACCCACAACTTAGTGCATCCTCTAAATGACCCTTGTGAGCCCCCTCATGTTACTCCAATGGATCTACGATTGCTATAAGAAGTAAAATTCTGGAGAGTTTTGTGTATGATGCAGGCTTTTACTTGGAAGGAATCCAGCTCATAGTTTTTAACCTAGCAAATAATTTTTTACAGCTGAACAAGACAAAAGAGTAGCAAAATCCTTCCCCTGCTCTCAAGTGTTTTCTCCGAAACATGTTTCTCTGTTGCTGTTTTTCTAAGTAACATTTTCAAGTTAATTTTGTGTCCATCACTGAGTTACATGAAAGGGAGATGAGCTTTGCATGAATATTTCATGGTCATTTTATTTATTTATTTCATGAGACTGTTACTGTTGTATGAATAAACACATGGAACATCTAAATCGCTTGGGACATTGATTGTATTAGCTCCCACCGACCAGTCCTCATCATGTTTCTCCTTCAGAAGAACCCTTGACAGTCGCAAAGACCAAGAAATGGATGTAGTGGGTCTCCCTTAGCTGTTTATGGAAGTGGCATCCTTCTAGAAACCTTTGAACGTGGATAGTATGTGCAAAATGATACAGACACCAACTGAATGATCTGTGCATTCCACAAATGCCACATTGCCTGAGCTAACAGCAGAGGAGCATTACAAATTCTGCCCACTCATCTCACAGACTAACAGGAAAAATCATAATTAAAATCATATTGAAACGTGGAAGATTTTCTGACTCGTCTGTTCTTCCTCTGCTATTTATGAATGTGAATTAGGGCAGGCCAGTGTAAATGCAGCCCTGTAATAACCGTCTGGACATATCTCTTGATCTGTGAGCCAACAAAATTAAAAGATATCCATATTAAATGATGATTATTAGTTGCAGCACTTCATTGATTTGCAACTACTGTATACTTCAAGCTGGATGAATCTCCAAATCTTCTTTGCTAACCACTAGTATTAAAAGTATGATATGTTTAATTTAAAACATATTTTCCCAAACCTTCAAGTGGTTTAGTAGAGTTGAAAAACTTCTCCGACTGTTCATCATCTTGTAGAAAACAACTTTTGTGTCAATTTTTTTCTATCAAAATGTATTAAAGTTTCCAAACAAATTGATAAATAAATGAAAACTGTTCCATGTAAAGTATTCATGTATCTGTACTTTACCATATATTCTCGAGAGGCTACAGTGCTGCATTTACAGAGACATTTGCCACAGCAACGTAACTTAAAACTGTTTGTAAGAAACATCCGAAACTTGTCCCCTGCTGCAAATGTGACATCTTTACAGCACATGCTTAGCAAATGAAAGCACTGGGAAAAGGAGCAAAGTTAGGATACCTCCCATATAACTGATTGTAAATTCTTGGGCACCAGGTTTATATTCTTAATAACCTACTAGTTAGGGTTAGTGTGCCTGTTCCATCGAAGTCAATTTAAATGAGGTGTACCAGATACAGTACATAAAGTGTTTCATACTTGTGGAGATATGTTTAACTATTGTTTCTTTAGGAAAATCGAATAGCTAGCTCCATTTAATCACTGTCAGATGTTCTCCATGTTGCAAGTGGTAACTTCCTTGACACAAACTGCTTTTAATCAGGAATCTCTAACTTATCTCACGTACATCTTATACTGACTTTTATAAAACACAAAAAAGGTTTTATGGATTTTTTTTTGTTTTGTTACTCTGATTTGCTTTTTAGCCATAATGGGCATTTTAGGGAAAAGTTCATGAGCTTGCTTTCATTCAGAAGAAGGCCATCTATTCTATGCAAAACAAAAAGAAAGAAAAAAGGCTAAAAGCTGAAAAAATATCATTCCACTTGCTTCTAAAGCTGTAACCGTTCACAGTACACAGAGAATATGTTCCATATCTGCAGCAGTGTAAAACTCCTCCTGACCTAAATGGTTATGGGTAAATATCTCTCAGCTAGGAATCCCTGAATGGAGCACAGAGAAAAAGGGCCTTCAATCTACATTCTTTCCCAAGTCTAAAAAGGCAATCAAATCCATCTCCCAATGTGTGATTAAATATACACAGGGGATAATACCATCTCCAAAAAGCTGGAGAAAAGGTGGTGTTGAGGTTGGTTTGAAGTGGCCTCCTTAATAGAAAAGGATGGTCCCATTCTGTGTACATCATGATTTGCTTTGGGATTTCTGTTGTGCCCCATAAGCCTACAGGATATTACAGCAGCTTTTGTGTCGCTGGTGACCCAGCTGTTCATTATTGAAAAATTCCACTGCTTGATGCTGAGGGCAAGAAGGCTGACCCCTCATCGTAAGGACGTTACTATCTTTCAAAAGATACAGGATTAAAGGGCCGGACAAAATCTGGAGGAAAGCTC
Source organism: Pelusios castaneus (assembly GCA_007922175.1). Taxonomy (NCBI): domain Eukaryota; kingdom Metazoa; phylum Chordata; order Testudines; family Pelomedusidae; genus Pelusios; species Pelusios castaneus. The sequence continues at coordinate 16,088,224 of ML685804.1, read as the reverse complement.
TGTCTGGTTTTTTGTGTTTTCGTTGTCTTTCACTATATTGGCCCAGAGAGGGATGTTTGTATAGGATTTAATTAGCTGGAATCAGGCTGAGATTATTGTTGAGACTATTTACTCAGCAAATCTCCAATCTGAGCTGCTGCTCAAAATGAGCCTGAATTAAAATCCAGGCGAGTTTGGCCTCACTTCTCATCTTCAAGAATAGGCAATGGGGCCTGGGCAGGAAGGGCCCAATCCTGTAAGTGACTTCAAATCCCCATGCAAACAACTGGGAATGGAGGCTCTGATCCCCTCACAGGCTTGGGCCTCCATTGGCTATACCAGAGAGAGAAAAATCAAAAGGCCTCTGCTTTTTTTAGAGAGCTCCCATTGCATTCACTTGGGGAGTTTGGCTTTAAAACTATTAGGGAAAACCACACCCTTACTTTATCTGAGTCTCATGAGCCTGTAGTCATTTGGGAGGGGACCACTTCTTAAACAGAAATGGGGCTAGACGGAAAACAGCTAGTGGCTGTTTTTTTCTTAAATTAAAACATGAAGGTTTAATTTTGGATTTTTGGACCAGACTAGTGCAATGGCAGAGAATATTTTGTGTCTGCTGAACATCAATGAGGATGGGTGCAGAAGGGACTGAACGAAGGAGCGAAGGCCAGAGATGTCAACGGCATCAGAGGAACTGGCCAGCTGTTACGTGGTGGTGGAGCATGTCCATGCAAGAGAAGAGGTGGAGACTCGTCCCTAGATTTCCCTTACCACTGAAATGTAACCGGCATTGGCTCAGAACCAAGCTTCTCACTTCTAATTACAGGAAATGTGCAGGGATAAATACGAACGGGGACCTCCACTCTTAGACCTTGGCAAGAAGTGCCTGGCTACAGTGGAGAAAGTATTCTGCCATTCCAATGACATGGGCCAAATTCTAGAGGAGATGGTCTATTCTGCCTCCCTAAAGTAACCTTGAATTCTCACTGAATTCGCACTCATGGCTTTTCCTGGCCTGGCTGGAGTGAATCTTGTCCTCAACATGCAGCCAGAGCCATGGCAGAGAGGACCCAATACAGCTCTGCTCTCGGGGCAGGGTTTGGTTACCTACTTGGGACGAGTAAGGGCAGCAAGCCAAGGGATCCACAGAACACAGATCCACCAGCCCAGGCAAAGCACAGTGAGCTGAGAGCTGGGCACCGGGCTCTGGGGGGTTCTGTGTTCTAACCTGCTTGTGGGTCAGGCTGCAGTGTTAAACTGCTGCACGCCCCCCGCCCCCCCGAGCGGTAGTGCATGCGACCCCAGGGGTATATTGCACAGCTCTAACTGGTGAGAGCTACTCGTACTGTGAGGAAGCCACTGTAACATACTGACCTATCTGTATCTCGCCATCTATTTGGGAAAGGAAATCTCAGGAGTAACTGCAGGCAGGATTCGCCCCGTGTTTCTGGTCTAACCCATGCATGTGTCCGTGCATACATCTGTGTGCGGTGCAATGTGGGGCAGCTGAAACATACAGGCCCAGTCTTGCTAAGGGCTGAATGTCCTCAATAGTCTGCGAGCGACGGGCGCTTAGCACCTCTCAGGAAGCACCGAGCATTTTAAAAAGCCCGCCCACTTTCTAGGTACAGTTATCCAGCAGACAGCCAGGAAAGGACTGTAGCAAAGAGTCCTTCATTGGATTTCTTAGCTCCAATTGAGTGGAAAAGTAAAACGGTGACACATGATGTGAGTGATGTGCTGAGGGTGAGACGCTGTGTTCTGAGCTCAGCCTGATGCTGTAACACCGTGCACGCGAGCCGTGCAGGCAGCGAGCAGCCATGCAGAGACTGGCAAGTTCCCGAAGGACTCAATGAAGCAACACGCTTTTTCCTGTAAGTTTAAATCCTCTTGTGGCGCTTGAATGAACTGTTAGAACACTGTGTGGGTACGTCTGGCCAGGCCCTACTACAGGGGATAGGCTGAGTGTCCACGCAGTTGATAGTGTGATTTCCCCACCAGCTCATCCTCTCATGGGGCGCAAACAGGGCCAGCTCCTTTGGTGACGGATAAAGAAAACTGTTTAATGGACAGAACATGAGAGAGGCAAAGGCTCCCGACTCCTCGGGAGATTAGCATGTAAAAATGTATTTGAATTTCTGATCAACAGGGGGCTTCAAAGGGACCTCGTGCAGATTAGCAGGTGTTATGTGAAGGCTTTTGTGCTACAAAGTTGCAGTAGCAAAACAAATATGGTTTTCACTTTGAAGAGCTGGTAAGGAATTTGTGGCCATCACCATGGAAACTCAACAGGCCTTATGTGCTGAAGCCGGACTTTGGAGACAGAACTGTTGCTGTGCTCCCAAAGACATCCCATCTCTCTCCGAGAACCAGCCGGGGAGGGTGAAATGACAGCGAAATCTCCATTAGCTGACAGTTGGTTTCCCCTGCTGGCCTCTGAGATTAGTGCCAGGAGATGTGTGCGGTGTGAGCACCTGAGAAAGAGCTCAGTGTCGCTCCAAAGCTCATCTCTTCCACCAGTTACAGATGTTAGCTCACCCACCTCCTCTCTATGGATCTGGAGAAAAGGCTCACGGCAAAGCAGGACAAGACACGTCATTCAATTATCGGCAAGTATTCTGCCCTGGAAAGACGCCACTTCAGCCAGAATGGCAAGGGGGCACTTCAGCCCCTGGTCTGCTTATTTCTCAGTCATGCAATTCTAGCCTCTCTATCCTACGTACATGCAAATCCCTCTGCTCTGCTTGGCTGAAGGTCATTATTAGCCAACTGGAATGCAGGTATTGGGAAAATCTCTGTGCGGCTGTGTTCAATAACCAAATTGATTATGCAAATCTCTGCTCGGGGTATTATAAACCCCTCCCCTCTAATTATATTCACAATAAACAAGCTGTCACAGCTTCATCTCTCCACCCCCGTGCACCTAGGGCCAGGTATTCAATGCATCTGACATAGTCCTATGGGGGGAAGGACTAGGAAGAGGTGGGGCGCAGTGGGGTGAGGAGGCCAGTCAGCCTGTGCCCTAGACATGCAGATGGGGAGAGTGGAGCAGAGGCATTGATGACAAATTGGATGCTTGGCGGGAGGGGGGCTCCGGGGACATGGGGCCATTACTGTGAGGTCGGTAATAACCAGAGACCAGGCTTTTCAAGTGCACAGAGAGTGAGTTTCTCTCTTGTGAGCCCCTCTCCCTTTGGCCTGGGATTACCTGGCCCAGGTTTCAGCGACTGCTGTATAAACAGGAAGCCCTCACTGCTACACAAGCAGTCATCATCTGCACTCTCCACAACCCAACAATCAATTACTCCCAATATCTGCTCTAGTCAAAGGTCGCAGCACGCCATAAAATCTCCCGGAGCTTTTCTCGCGCCATTGTGCCTTTGTTTACAGAACGGATGATTACTCCCACAGGACTGAGACTGGAATTTATCATTAGTAATCTCGTTTGCCGGCAAGTGGGATGTTGGGGGCCTGCCAGATGTGAAGGCTCCACACCAGCACAGGCTAACTCTGCCTGAGGAGGAATATGGCAAAAGGCATCTCTCGGCTTCCTCTTCAGCCACACCCAAAGCGAAGAGTCACTCAGAGCTTCCCTTCCCCGACAGCAATATCCCGGATGGCAATAGGCGCCGAAGCACCCAGCCAATCCCAGGTGGTTTTGCAGGGAAAGGGGATTGGCCAGAGTCTGCAGCCAGCCTTGGGGACCGATGCCCACAGCTGATCTCCGGGGCAGGCTGAGCAAGCCTCTGCCATGGCGTCCAGTGAGTGAGTGGGGAGCTCCATCCGCCACTCACCCCGGAGTCTCCCTGCTGAGGATGCCAGAAGCAGGCCGGTCATGCCCATGAGCTCTGGGCAGATCTGCATGCAGCATGAGAGAGCAGGCTCGCATGGCAGCATTCAATCCAGTCTGGATACTATTTCGAGCTCCGTGTGCCATCCCCACGCAGGGAGGAGCTCTCAAGCACTGTGCAGGCAGACATGGCTCATTGCTCTGGCGAAAAGATATTATTTTCTCCTTGGAAACCAGTGAAAGTGGTGTCCTTCCCCCCTGAGCTGTGATCTCACATTGGCTAGAACAGAAGGACTCCCAGAATCAGACATCCAGATAGAAAGAACAATCAATGTAATTTATTGTTGCCCTTTTCCATCAGAACAGCTAGTCAAATTTCGGGGCCCCTGAGATCTTCTGGTAGGAAGAAGCAATTGACAGAGTCTGGTATTTTCTCTGGTGCAATCTTGTTTCTTTACAAGGGATCGACAAAGTCTGCTTCGTCAGACGGGCGCTCAGGTCATGCCGGATCACACAGGAATCTGTCCCAGCCCTTCTTTTGAGCGACACAATGGCATCCCAGGACTGCTGCCTCCTGGAAGCAGGGCAGAGGCATCAGCTGATCAACAAACTCCAGTGCTGCAGGGAGGCGCGGGAGAACACCGATGGCTGGACAGCCACTCATCTAAGGGCCGGCTGACCAATACTGTCCCTGGGCCATGCCCCAGAAAGGCCTGGCCCGGGATACTACCCAGCAGGGGAGACTGACTTTCACTCACTCTTCACAGAGATGATGGGTGGTAACTGTAAAGGTCTCTGGCACCGATCGACAGTTTCTTTTCTGCCAGCAGGATTCCCCTTCTGTCAACCAACTGACTATAAAAACAAACATATCACTAGACAAAACCAACACGTAACCCCTTCCCCCTTGTCAGGAGAGATGCAGAAACTGCCAAAGGTTTGGAGATTTATGTTCTCTGAGTAATCAGACGGGTCAGAGGCTGTAACAATTATACCTTCCCCTTTTTCAGCCCCTTCTCCAGGGAAAGATCTCACCGCACTGACAATTCCGCTCACAACAGTTCTCAGCAGTAGCTCATCCCACTGTACAGAGTTAGAGACACATGGGCCTGCACTTCCAAGTCTCCACTAACACTGGGGCCTCCGTGCTGGGGAGTCCTGGCACTTGATTTCCAGGGGTGCTGTGCACAGCTGCGCTGGGGCAGGAGAAGTTGTGGACGCTCAGCACTTCTCCAGATCAAATCCCAGGTTTCTCAAGTGGTGCAGCAAGAAAACTCAGATCTCCTACCTCCTACACTGTCCAGGAACCACCAAACAGGGCTCTTACCAGATACTGCTCCAAAGCTTAGTCAAACCACCTACAGCTTATTGGGCAGGACATTTTGCAAAAACAGACTTAAGGTGAGGTGGCTAGAACTTCGGCCAAAATACCTCATGGACAACTTCTCTCACAGCTCTTTGGTGCTCCCACTTCCGGTGCCTACTGACTGCGCGCATGCCTGTCTGAAAATGTTGTGAGACTGGATGAGCTTCATGCACAAAAGGTGGAGGATGGTTCTTTCTCTAACCAAACTGGTTCCCTGGTCCCAAGCTGAAAGTGCCAGATGCAGCTTGCCTGGCCAGACTGTTTTGCAGCTGATCACTTTGCAGTGAACTGTTTGGGGGCTGGAGAGAACAGTTCCTGGCATTTCAAAATCGCACTGCTTTTTCACAGGCGTTTCTCAAAGCAGGCACTGGAACAAATCAAACTAAGTCAGCAGGTGAACTGTTCAAACAAAAATAATCCCTGCAGGTGCTAAGTTGATGATGCGAACCATCTAATATAAAATCCTAACGTGACACATCGCAGTCCTTGAGAACATGATCTATATCAGCAGGCGGAGGAGCTGCATTCTCTAGACATTTATATAAAGAAGCAACCATTAGCAAAGGAAAAGAAACAAATATAATAATAGTAACTGTGAGTATCTGATATTCAAAATGCATGCTAAAACATGCTTTCTTGGTCCTAGAGCTCATTTTTAACTTCCACAACTACTTGCATAAGAACACAGACTTCCTTCCCGGCTTGAATTACCTTAGCCTACTTTATTCATATTCTGTAAGCATGCATTTTGCCCCCAAGAAATCTGGCAAAAACCAAAAGTGTTGTCCTTTTTACTTGTTGGATGGTTATGAAAAGAATCACAGTATTAAAACCTAAGGAACTGGTTCCGCAGAATTCCACAGAGGTAACATGGAGAATTTGCAGCAGACGCTAGGCCTGTATTTTACTATCATTTGCGTTCAGTTCAGAGGAAGCAAGGACTTTTTTTAACTGCTAACTAACTATACGTGTCCATATATATACAACAAAAGGCGAGTAACACCTGTAAATGCAAAGAGAAGCTTGTTTTCAAATAAATCTCTTCGACGCATATTTCACATGGGCCAAGCATTTTTAAAGAAATAAGGCATGTCCAGATAATCTGGGAAAGTAAGGAATGGATGTTTTTTTATGCCACGAAAATGTTTCTGAAAAATTAATCCCTCAAGTGCAGGCATACGTGAAATATAAAAACGCATAATTCATCTAAATGAAAGAAAAATGTCATCCTTGCCTTTATAGCCTGTTTACATTTTCCACTATAAAAATATTTAAATTCCACATTTGAGTCAAAGATAAACATGACACAACAAAGACGACCAATTCAAACAAAAGCAAATGAAAATCATTTCCAAGCCCCAGTCAGAAATACCTAGCCTGGATTACTGGCAATAAAAGAAGAGGGAATTTCTGTGACGCAGATTTAGAAAGTGGGGGACTATGCTCTGTGAAACTCCAAGCTTCTCAGTTCTGTAAAAGAGCACCGAGGGCTGCAGCTGAATTTGTAACTTACAGACCCAGACAAGTGTGGTCAATCTCCTGAAAGCATTAATTTATTATCACAAATGTCACGCCTACACAATAGCCCTATTGTTGATTCATTAGGTAATTTCCCTTGAAGACCAGCTGTTTCTAGTGTGCTAGGATGAATAATGAGGATGATATTCAATGTTCAGAGTACAAATGACAGACATAAGGGAGGTCCTAACACCACCCGTGTCCCACTGCCTACGGCACCAGCTATGCGCTAGAGGGGAAAGGTCTTGCACCTCCCACTTGCATAGAAAACCTCCCAGGTGTCAGATTTGCTAAGAGGACAGGTTGCTAGTAGTACCTTCAATAGAATCATGTGATACGGCCCAAACAGGCCTGGGGCTTCCTGTCACCTTCTATTTCACTGACATGCCCTTAGGGCGGATACTTTCTCCTCCCTGCAGACTCAATTTATTCCCAGGTGCTCTGGTGAATCTGTTAGTCTTTCAAAGTGCCACAGGACTCTCTTGTTTTTCTTGCCACCAGTATCACTTGCAAAAGAGAGTCCCAGAGGCTGTGCTTCAGGCAAGCTTTTATCCTCTTCTCCAGAAGCGCCTCTACTTTAACCCTAAACAAAACGCCATCTAGATAATAATTATTAAACCATAATTTACTACAGCAGATTATCTGCTCCTCTTTTTTTTATTATTATTTTACACAAATACATTATTCCTCACCCAAATGGTTCCTCTGAGGGCAACATTTCCATCACGTAAGTAACACTGCAATTAAAGTGAGTTAAATTCCCCAATAAGCAGACAAGCACCATGTGCTGTATGGTTGGTGTTCATTACACCGAGTACATTAATGTTAACAGTTTGTCAAGCCTTTTCACTCTTCAGCCACCTCAACCGTATAAACAAGAAAACAGAAAGCTGGTTTAGAACCTGGGATTTCATCAGCCTTTTAAACAAATCCTGAAGGCAAAATTCAGCAAAAACTTTTTTTTTTTTTTTTTTGCCTTTCAAAAAATGATTTCTTTTGAAAGACAAAGCTATTCCAGACGAGTGGGAAGGCTGCAAACACAAAAGCAGCCCTATAAAGCAATAGCCTGGGTTGACGGGAATCACTGCCTCGGTGACATGTCTAAATGCTGCAGCGCGGTTGAAGTCTGGAAACTGACACTCTTCTCTGAGTGAGTGGACAGTCGCTTGCTGACAGAAGACACGATCTTTTCATTGAGGTTTGAGAAGCCCCGGCTAGCAATAGTTCACAGTTGGAGGGAAGAAATACCCAAGTCATAATGGCTTGCCCTCTGCCATGGCTTCTAATCTTGCTCTGCTCCACTTTAAACTGCAACTTGTTTACATTTTAATCCGCTGCAGCTAAATGAAAAACAAAACAACAGAGGGTCTCTGCTGAGGAACCTTTTCATTGCTTTTGTCCATGAAAGGGTGCTCCTACAGGTTACTTAAGGCAACTCCAAATTAAAGCAGAACCAGGAAAGATCACTCAAATGTGTTTTTGGCAGACAGTCCAGGTGCAAGCAAATAATAATATTTTTTTACTGATTGCCCACTTGCTACACTCCAGGAGTTGAAATCACAATGTTAAGAACAAAGCAGAACCCACCAACCCTGCCCAAAATTTAAAAAATAAATAAAGCTGGCATTTTAAATAGTAATTAATTTGATCAGTAAACATTCCCAATTGTGCGTGCAATCTACTATCGCAGCATGGTCAAATGGCTTTTGCTTTCTTATATGCCAGAAGCAGTACTTTCTTCACCAGAACTACATCTTTTAATGAAAAGAGAAAACATTTTTAAACAGTTATATTTAATTCTTTCCAACAAAGCATCGTAATTCTGGAGACCGACTCCCCACTTCTCTACGGGGCCAATCCTCTGAGGTTGGGCTCTTGCTTTGGGATGTTTTGGAGTTTGCTGGGAAGGTTTTCTGTGCATAGACTTGTCTACATGGCAGTTAATCCAGGATCGCTTTTCTGTTAATTATTGCTGATCAACGCCACTGAGTTAAGCTAATTTGGAATAAGGCTCTCTGATTCTGGAGTAAATTGATCAAGAATAGTTAATCCATTTTAAATCCAGACTCTACTAACTCCAGATATTCTTGAGACTTTTCTTAAGAGTGGTTACAATTACAAATGTTAAATAAAATACAGTTTAAAAATTCATTGCCTCCCATGGTTCTCAGTGACAATGGTGTCAGAGGAGTGAGGATTTCACCAAGGCATTAAACTGCTATCATGTTATCTCCAGAGCGCTTCCATTGCAGCTACCACTGGCAATAACAAAGCTATTCTTTTTAAATTAGTTTTTAATTTTTTTTTTTTAAAGCATAGCGTAGGCAAAGCTGTTAATGCCAGTAATTTCAGGAGGCCAATCCCATAATCAACTTCTGGCCACTGTTTAATTTAAATTGTGCATGTCCCATATCAGAGCAGGGACAGCATGTGAATCCACGTTTTGGAGGCCATAAACACACCAGGGAAATCAGCCTTGGATTGATGAACATTCTGAAATCAAATAAAGTTGTATTTCCTCTCTTGTATTGAAAACTTCCCCTCCACCAGTTACAGTAGATATCAGAGATAAACATTGCATAGCTCAACAGCTGGCTAAGATTTAAATGCTTTTTACATGTTTTATTGGAGGAATTAACTACTGTTTACAATAATTAGAACTAACAGCTTTGAAAGTCATATATTAAAAACAACAAAAAAGTAGGGAAAAAGAAGTTTTAATGATGATTTAGGGACCAAATCTATTCCATGCGTGTGTAAGTGGCCCTTAATCACATGAATGGCTTTCACAAGCTGCAACTGGTGGAGGATTGGGCCCCAATTTCTTATTTCCTACCATGCAAACTCTTTGAATCTAAATATCTGAAAATATTTTCAGTCCAGGATCTCCCAAAAAGAAAAATTGTAAACCCTGCTCTATAATATGGAGACGTGTTTTTGCAATTAGCACAAAATCTCTTCCATTGTTTAGTTTTATAATTCGATTATTTGTTCTGCATTTATCTTAAGCAAAGTGGCTGACAAATAACTGCAAAATAATGTGATAAAAACCATTTATAATGCCAGCTTATTCCAGGTCTTTCTCCCTAACTAGTTATGACAAGGTAATAATGCTGGTTATGCATTCGTCTGACTTTAAATCGGTTACTTATAGCCATGATGGATGAGGGGAAAGATCGCCTTATTTTGAAAAGCAGCTCTTGATTTCTGATCTCATTTTTGCAGATAATGAATTATATCTAATTAGTAGATCCCAAATCTAATCAAGAGGTTGAGATACTGACCCAGAGAGAGAGAAGGAGAAAGGGAGAGGGAGGGAAGGCCTCTTTTATACCATCTTTTTTGTTTTTCTTAAATAAAGAATGCTTCATAATTGCAGTCTCCAGTTGAGCACTGAATAGGCTGGATAAAGATGGAATCAATTTTAAAATTCACTCGTCTGTTTCAGTTAACATTTTAACGAAACTCATCTTAACAGATGTATTCTTTCCATTGGGAATGTAAACTTTCTACTCACCATTATGGTCTATTTGTTATTTTTTGAGTAAAAGTATGGGCAATTATTGCTGTTGTTGGAAGCAAATCAGGGCCTGAGTGAAAGATGTAATCCCCAATGAAATGAAAGAACTCTGAGTTCCAAAAAATTTCCCATCAGAATCTTTAAAAAATAAGTGAATGATTTTTGCACACGACGGTAAGATGAGATGGGGAGGGTTGGGATCAAAGTCAAAGTTCCCCATAGTCAATGGCACATCAGTTTCAGAGGCAGCAGTATACAAGGAAGTGATGTGGCCAACATCCATCTGCCCACCTTTAATGGCTCTGACCCAATGGATCAGGCCTCATTCTGCATTTGGGTGAGGTGGAAGTGGCCTTTTGATGTGAGTTCAAGCAAGACTGAAACCCAGAATTTTCAAGATTATAACTGAGTGCCCGAACAACTCAGCCACCAGACTTTGGCGGCAAGGGTGGGGATGGCAAACACCAGGCGTAGCAAATAAATCTTCCTAAATCAAGAACAGCAGGACCCAAAAAAGAACAGCCACCCCCTTCCTGAGCAAACGTGACATTCACCTGAATATATATGGTACTCACGAGAGTCAGGGGTAACAGGTGCGTATCTGAGTAAAGATTCTGGCCCGCTGAGCCACTCATTTGAGCAGTCCTGCTTGGCCTTTGCCCCCAGGATTCTCAGCCTTCACGACTGAAACTCAGATGTACTCGGCCTAGCACTTCTTTATTTTAACAGATTTTGTTATAATGAATTCTCCTTCAAATACTATACTCTAAGCCATCCTATGGACACTGCTGATTATGCTCTGCATGTGTACAGCAGCAGAGGTTGACAGCTGCTGCTGTCTCCCAGGCCCACATATCTGATGTACCAGACCCTGAGTCCGACTTTTCGCTCTCTTGCATCTAGTTCAGGGGTTTCTTTGACGGGACAATCGCATGGATTATTACAATGAAATTGCTGTTTGAAAGATTTTTTTTAATCTCATGGTTTCATCCCCTGGCAAGGGTGGTTTAGTAGGGGTTGGTCCTGTTTTGAAGTAGGGCGTCAGACTATTTGATGCCCTGAGGTCCCTTCCAGCACAAATCATCTATGATTCTGTGAATTAATGATGAGGACTTATGTCACTCAATTTATATTCATCATAAAGAATAACATGCTACATAAATTCTTTAAGAATTGCTATACTCTTTTCTTAGAACTTCACTATTAAGCCACACACACTGTCCTCTCCCATTAATGGGCCCTTCAACACTACTAAATGGTTGGTGCAGAATTTTCACTCTGAAAAAAGAGATTCTTCTTTGTAAATCAGTTCAGGTTTTGTCTGAATTCTTTGGACCTTGGGGGAAACTTGTGCTGATTTTTGGAGCATGTGCTGATGGGGACAATTACAAACTTATGAAAGAAAAAGATTCTCCCCTTCTCATATTAGCCCACAAAGTGCTAAATTAGCCCTGATCCAGCATCTGCAGTCTCCTGCAAACCCCACTGAAGTCAGATATCCGTTGTGTTAGTCCAGGGCCTCGCACATGGAGGCCTTGGAACCCTACCTCAATACAAAGATCAAAAAGGAATCTTCAAGTGATACCCCACAGGCTATATTTCAAAGACTTTTACTACATCACAATGGGGGGTTTGGTGGGGGTGGAGAAGGAGGATTTCAGCGATAATTTGTAAATAGAAGAGAGTAACAATTTGCCATTTTAACAAAATAGCTTTTTACAGTAAAATTTGTGAAACTTTGTATCCAAGACCCCATCATCCCTCCCATCTGCCCAGCCAAACCCTCTGAAAACCCTCCGGCCTCTGCAAGTCTGTCAGACACACACCCAATGAAAAAAATAAGGGGTCCTGTGACACTTTTAAAGACTAACAAATGTATTTATTGCAGGAGCCTTTGTGGGAGAAAACTGTCCCAATTCAATAGAACAGAAGTAAAAGTAAACCCCACCATGGTCACCCTATTCTGTCCAAGGAATTCAGATCTCTGGCTCTCCTGAGACTGCTCCACAAACACCATATGCTAGAAAGAGACCGGAATGGGCAAGAATGGAAACTCCCGTTGACTTCAATGGCAGCCAAAGTGGGCCCTGGAAGAACAGTGACTGTACTGAGCCAAACGAAGTCCAGCTCACTCTCAACATTGTCTTTGAAAGACCCCAACAGTTACACACAGAACTGGGCAGGTTTTCCACTGATCATGCTGTGGGAACTGGTTAGGGGCTAGAGACCAACCCATCAAAGAGACTCTGATGTCTGTGAGCTGGGAAGGGGAAGCTTTCCATGCTAACCATTGATAGAAATTGCTTTCAAATGTCCTGTTCTTCAGATGCTTTCTAAGCTTATTTTCCTTTGAACCTCTCAAACCAACATGGTGTTTCCACGTCGCCATCTCCCACTTTTATCACAAGTCTTGGGATATTTGATGTCTTTCTTAAACCCCTGCTGCTGGAGTCCATGCATTGCACAGGTGCCTTAGGAGTTTTCTGAAAATTAAGCTTTTGTCCTCATGGATACAGAAAAAAGCTTGAAAGCATGACATGTGTGCAGTGAAAAAGCTCAGAGTCCAGAAGGCAACGAAAAAGAATCCATTATTTCTAAGTACAATGATTTTTAAGGCAATCTCATTATTTTTAGGGGCTGCACCAGGATTTTTGAACTTGTGTGGCTGTCACTGTAGTGAAGCCTCCTGAAAACTCCCTGGACTCCATTTGAATTGCCAGACGGTTTGTGCTTCCCCAGAACACCTTTAGGATTAGGGGAACACATGCTCCGGTATGCTAAACACAGGGTTGGGGGTCAAGAGACCTGCACGCTGTCCCGTGCTCTGCCATCCTCTGGGACAGTCTCTCAACTTCTCTGTGCTTTTCCTTCTCCACTTATAAAATGGAGATAATATTTTACCTGAACATCTGCGGGTATGTAGAATATGCTACTGTCTGTCAAGCCCTTTAGATCCTATGATAGAAGGTGCTATAATTTATAAACAAGTATTGTATAGGAATAGCTCTGGAGAAATAAATGCATCAATTTCTGATCAGCTACGGTAGAACTGAGCAAAGAGTTTAATAGGGTTCTGCACTGCTGGGTTAAAACCAGCTCACTTGTTATGAACCTGTATTTTATAAGATTTATAACTTGGTTGTAAAAATGATGTTGAATGAAACCCGGCTATACAAGCTCTCAGCATGGAAACACTCTTGGTATTTGTGAGCTCTGTTAGGAGCTCCATTGCCCAGGTGCTGAGTTAAAAAGGGGAGAGATTAGACACACGGAAAATCTGAAAGAAGCCAGTCTTCACTAAAGACTCCAGCCGTGCACATCTCCCTCTCTCGCCTTTAACCGTTCTCTTCACCCTGATTAGATAAAATGTACAGACGGTGGAACGGAAGAGGCATGGATGGAGAACTCCAGCCACCACAACAGCCCCCTGCACCAGGTGTGTTCTGTTTCTAAAGTGAAGCCTCCTTTTCCTGTCTTACTATTTAAAAAAAAAAAAGCCGGAGTCACCTTGCTTTAAACATCACACTGCTGTGAAAGTAAGTGCATCAATTTTAGTGTCAGAACACCTGGAGTATCCGTGGCTATGTCTACACTTGCTAAAATTAGTTCGAATTAGTTAGTTCGAATTCGCTTAATTCGAACTAGCACGGCCACACTGGAATGTTAGTTCGAACTAAGCAAGCACTTAGTTAGTTAGTTCGAATTAGCGATCCCCATTCATTCCAATGGCCGGTTAATTCGAACTAAGAAATTAGTTCTAACTAACATGGCCACTTTGGTTAATTCGAACTAATTAGTTCAAATTAACCCCTTAGTTCGAATACCCTATTTGCACTTATTAATTCGAACTAAGTAAAGCCTAGGGTGGCCAAGGCTTTAGTTAGTTCAAATTAAACCTCCTTCATTCGAACTAACTTGCCAGTGTTGATATAGCTCTTGTGTACATGCTCCATCCATGGGGCTACCTCATTGTTGCACAAACCATAATGTGTGTATTCATCTGCCTGGCATCCAGGCTTCATAATGCTTAAAACATGTGGCTTGCACTGGATTCTAGGAAAGGTATTGGATTAGCGTGATGTTAATGAAGAATCCAAGGCTGGCTGGGGAAACACAATCATCTCCCAACGTATAAGTGATGCACATATGCAAAGCAGAATGTAAATGGCTGCTTAGGTAGCTGTCAAGACATTATTTCTCTGTGAACTTCACTGCCCAGGGCACCGCTGATTTTACACCCACAGCTCCTCCTGGCCTGCACTTGGTCAATGACCCCACTCCTGTCACACTGTGCTCCGCGGGAAATGCCTCCCAACGACAACTTGCAGAGAAAAGAAGTCCCTGGCTTGTATGCTCTCCTTGTCCTATGTTGATCGAGGGAAAACCTTGAATGCTAGTTCTGGCCTCTCTAAAGCAGCCAACAGACTTTCGCCCATACTCCCTAATTAAAGAGGAGAATTGATTAAGGACATGCAAATCAGGGAAGAACTGGGGGGACGGTCAGAAGGGTTGTGGAAGGCTCTGAATCCCTCAATATTAGATGCATTGGCTTAAATGTTACTATTAGAAAATGACACTGGAATGTATCAGGATCATATTTTCATTTTAAATATCACCAGATAAGATTTGATTCTATATTTTTAAAAAAATCTATTGAGTTCTCAACTCTGCCTTCACGGAGCCTATCAACAAAAACTTTATGAACAGTTTAATACGTAACCCTCTGAGTTCTGCTCTTTCCATGACAGTTTTCCTACCGCATTCTACCTCCTCCCAGGGACATGGACCTGTTATAAATTTGGCACAGGTCGCCCGTTATATGGCATGATGTACATTCACGTACCTGATGGCTGAGTGGTCAGTATAAACTATGCCACTTGCCAGGCAATACAAGTTTCCAGGGGTTCACTGTTAAAAACCAAGTGGCTTTAGTTTTAAAGTAGGGATGCCAAGTTATATGTGTATTTTGAAAGTACAGACAACTTCAGTATCTAGACTTGAGCCCATTAATAAAACCCTTCACCAGGTGCTACCGGCCTGTAATTGTCCCTGCAAATGAACCTGGTATTTGAAAGGTAACAGTCTAAAAAGGCATCTCTAGGATGAATGTCAGGTTTCAGTGCTGGTACTGTACAGAAATTCATAAGGAGAAAGAGTTCTGCTGCCTCGGTTTACTTAAAAAGTACACCCGGCCTGTTGAATGCCTAGAAAGAGATACAGACGAAGAGCCAGGCTGAAAAACCCAAATCCACATGTTGTCAAAATGCCCCAGAAGAATAACAAAGACAAGACAAGTATGGTTAATAAGAGTTCTTCGTGACCTGCGTATGCTGACGAGTGTTACAGTGTTTCCTTAAAGAACATAATTCACAACCAAATCCCCAAAACGACCAGAAAAATCCAGTGTGGATGAGCTGTATTTGCTTTCTTCCGCTCCACTTTGGCCAGAAAAATCCAGTGTGGATGAGCTGTATTTGCTTTCTTCCGCTCCACTTTGGCCAGAAAAATCCAGTGTGGATGAGCTGTATTTGCTTTCTTCTGCTCCACTTTGGCCAAAGCAGCACGTTTTGTGTCATTCTTTTTAGTGAACAAACAGCTGAGAGCTATTGTCACCGATTCCCCGTTATTTCCCTTCCCCTCACTCATTCTATCTTCATAGAGAACATAAACCCCCCAGCAGCAAGAACACACTGTCATTAATTTAGTTACCCAGGGAATTTCACACCTTGCATGGCCCTTTACAGTTCTCATTTTAGTGCAACCTAATCTCACATGGATGCAGAGAGCTGTGAAGAAGGGCAGCTCAGGCTGAAGGCAGCAATTAAATGATAATTAAGGCTTTACTTCATCTTGTGATTGATGGAGGCTTAGTGGGCCCAAACTGTGCCTTGTCATATACTAATAGGCTAGACAAGATACTCCACTCCAGTCTGAAGGATTTCGTTTTATCTCAAGAGAGATAATCTACTCAACAAGTAATCTCATGCCTGTGGTAAAGTGACGCTGTATTTACAAGCCAGTGTTCTTTATGGGGCAGCTCTGAATGTGCCCTAGGACTTTCTTGGGAGGAAAAAGGGCTGCTGTTTTCTTCTTTTGCATTTTCTGGCTTTCAGGTGTCTCCTGCAGCTCAGCTGCCTGACTTGTGAATGAGACTCTTTGTTCCTGGTCAGTTGTTCGCTCACCTAAGAATGATTCTTTTCCTGCTTGGAAACTCCCGAAAGTCATCCCCCTGGAACCTCAGCAGAGAAAACCTTTGCTAATCACAGGCTGTTCCTGAGACTCTCACACCATTGCACTCCATGTACTGAGCTCTGAGGGAAGCATTAGTGTTTGCACATGCAGGCAGAGACTGAATATTGTTTCCTGTGTTTCTAAGTCTGTGCTCTCATCTGTGTCATTTAGGCCTTTGTAGACCCAATTACTTATAATAAACAATTCAGTTTATCTTTATCAGAATCATTATCTAAATTGGCTACATGACACATACTGTTTTCTTAACTACACCCCTGGGAAAATCTGCTGTAAAATCTGTGATTCTGTACTTTGTAATTATCCCTCTATGGGCTATAAAGCATTACACTGGAGTTTAAAATAGGTATAGCTAGCATTTTCCAGTGCACAAAACCAAACCTGGATTCTACCTTGGCCAGTAAAATACAGCAAAATATTTGGTGCAATCAAAGCACACATTCTAGACAGAAACAACATATTGCAGCTGATTCCATAGATTCCAGAAGTGAACGGTTTGCTCATGAAATGCCCCATTTTTGTGATAAAGGTTTGATGCACTGTGTAAGTAAGACAAAGATGACCCAAAGCACTGTCAAGTGAAACAACTGTCTTAGCTGGCATCTCAGTTTAGAAATGATGAGGTGTCAACAATAACAGCTAACAGGATCAAACTCCCAGTGTAATTAATTTTCTCTTTTCAGGATCCTCCACATTTCCTGTTGTAAAAATACCATCCAGTTCTTCCCTGTTGCTGACTTTTGTTTTCCTTACTGTTTTGAGAAATTCCTCCTTCCTCAAGACTTCTAAATCCATTTCACACAGTGCCGAGCCAGCAGCTCTCCCCATGATTAAAACAAAACACTTTAGTTCTAAAGAGCAAAGCCCTAACCTCCCATCTTGCACAACATGAGGTGGCCCTGGCCTCCCTTTTTAGCTGACTCTGCATGCTTGATGTACTTTCAGAAGTTCTGTAACTAGCAGTTAAGGGGTCATGTTTGCCCTCAAGTTGCTGCTTTTCATAGCTTGACATGTTTTTCTACTGTCCGGTCCCTTGGCCGCAGCAGGGTTACGAGAACTGAGAAAAGGTGGGGGTTACAGAAAGGGGATTGTATTACACAAACCCCAAAAGGTTTCAGTTACAAAATGTAAATTGTCCATGACTATCAGGCTTGTGGAGAAGTATCGAGTTCACCACATTTACATTTGGGGACTTTGATCCTCTTAGCTAAAAAGAAGCTGCTTAGAATTATGCCTTGGAGTGAAGACATGAATCACTTGTACTCACTCATCCATGGCTGGCAAATCTTGGTGAACTTTCCTTTTCCAATACAAAGGACCTGAGGAAGAATGCCCAAAGTATCCAGCCTTTACCACTGCGGCCAGCGGATATTTAAGGAATGCATTTTTGACTGTGCCCTGTTTTCTTTTAGGGTTAGGAACCCAAACCTAAAAGAAACAGTTTCCCAATTCCACCATTCTCATAATGTAGTTCAGGTTTTTGCCTGCCATGCCACTTGACACTGTAGTCCAGTAACCTCAGAATTGCAAATACTCATCAATCTCAACGAATTAGCAACTCCAGCAATTGGAGACCCTATTGTCCTAAGTTTTTCTCCCTGGCTACACTGCAGGTTTATTTCCAGTTTGCACTTTGGCAAACATTGCAGACTCCAGAGCAGCAGGTTTTTCAGGGTTCACGTCATAATTTCAGAGGGTTCTCTGCACAGGAAGAATTTATTTCCATTTAATTCACATTCAGGGTCCTTCACCAAGCCATACAAACAAGGGCCAGCAAACTGCTGACACAACTGTGCATTTCTCTGCAATACAAATGGCACCATTTTCTGTCTCTAAATGCTGTCTTGTTACTCTGAGCCACATTCCTCCCCCGGCTGGAAATAACCCCAGGAGTGCCCACTGGCTGCATGGAAGGTTGGCGTGTACCGAACAGTAGGTGTGGTTTCTGCCCTTGGAGCTCAGCTCTCTGGGGAGCTGCACAGACATGAAGAGCTGGCTCTCCTGACAGCCCATGAACATGGCTCCTCCCAGCAAGTAGCTCGCTCCCAGCTGCCCCGTGGCTGTTATATCTAGAGAACATCCTCTTTATCATTCTGTAAGATGCCCTGACACCACGATGATGGCAGTATGTAAAAACTGAGATGGAGAGGAAGACACAAAGCCATTTTTATTACTCAGGTGGTTGTGTTGTATTGACATAAAAAACCTAATCGCTATGATGACAAAAATCATCCAGTGAAGAACCAGTTAATTTCCTTCCAACTAGTTTATATTGTATCAGCTCTTTGGGTCAAGAACAACCCTTTTATTTTTGTTTGCAGGATGTCTAGTACGATGCGGCCCTGCATCTCGACTGGGACCCCAGGAGCGACTGCATGTAAATAACTAAATAACAGTAACGACAATGATAGGAAACAGGCCTATTTCCTTCTGAGTAACTTGTAATTTATTGGTGAGAAGGTCCAAAGGGGGGCCGTCTCAGTTTAGGTCAGCAAAACAAACAAGGAGTCTGTGGCACTTTTAAAGACCAACAAATTTAATTAGCACAGGAGCTTGCATGGGTAGTATCCTCTTCACCAGACACGTGAAATGGAGGCACAGTCTGAAAGGGGGGTGTAGAAACGCAGAGACGGGTAAGTCACAAGGTCAGGTCAGGCCCCTCTCCGACCTCACCGCTCTCTTGTTGATCTGTGACAAAATCTGCTCCCTGGGAACGGGGTTAGTAGGGACCCAGAAAGGTATCATAGGCTCTAGTAAATTCTTCAATGGACTCTGCTTTACTCCACTGGCAATTTTCTACTGCCTTATGCAGACTCATGGCCCATTGCATCCTGCTGCCTGAAATGGAACATGGACTTTTCAGTCTTGCTTCTCTCAGAATCATATTAGGGAAGGAGATGCCCAATAAAATAAACACCAGTAAGACGACAACGTGCTCATGTGACAAAGGATGTGTTCCCCCCCCTAGCTATGGCATGCTGGCTGGAGCACTGCAGCAGGGATTCAGGTTGTCATATATTCTTTTCTCAGACCTCTGTAGAGATATCACTGTGTTGCCTGTCAGAGGACCAACCTTTCTCTGCTGCGTGCCCAGGGGGCACAGACCTGAGCCACAGGGTCCATTGCGGCAAACTCTGCCACAGTGGTTAAAGTAGAATTTGATGGGCCCCGGAATGGGTCACGGAATCTTCCTCATCTCTGGGCCCCCCTTCCCATAGGAATCCATAGGAATGAAATTTATGAAATTTGTGGGACCTGGGAATGGCATTCCCTGGGGTTCCCACTTACTTTAACCCCTGCTACTACCCCTCACTGTGAAGCAAAGCCTGGACATCTTTCAGACTAAAGAAAACATTCATTTGTGTTTTGAAAATTACCTGCCTCTAAGTTAAACAAGAATTTATAAATCAGCAGAAAAGCTTACTGAAGCTGTGTGCATACATATGTGTCTTAGATCTTTCCAGCAGTGTGCCCCTATTTCTTTGAACTTGCACCTTTTTAGGTAGCTAGACTATTTCTCTCTGTCAGCCTTTCCTTTTCCATATGTAAATTATTTGGTCATAGGGTGACAACCAGCAAGCTGATTCCAAGGCAGTTCCAAAATGGAGCGATAAGGAACAGCCCATTTGAACGTGGTCTTTCAGCATTTCCAGCTTCGTTTAGAGCCCACGTTTCCTGGTTACACCACAGCACCGGTGAGTTGCTGGCAGTGCCCAGGGTGGCAGGAGCTGTACCGCTCCCATCACTCTCAGGCAGGGAAAGTTTCGCCATAGGGAAGTTCACCTTTGAGCCTTGTCTGCCTTGCTCCAATGGCTATCCTCCATGATTGCACAGCAGGGTTAGAAATGGCCGGCTACTCAGTGGAACGTGTCTGAAAGAGGCTAGCAGAGAACCACCTAATGCCCAGAAGGTACCACTGGTGTCTTACCAGAAACTATTCAAGCCAGGCCCAAGTGGCTGCATTTAAAAATGCAATGATCTGCTTAGCAGCATTGTGCGGCACAAGAAATGTGGTCACACTGAACTCTACTGAATCGTTCCACACAAGGCAGATCTGGATCTCTGGTCTGCAGGCTGAAATGACACAGCCTGCCCGACCTGTTTCATCATTTCTCACACTACTGATTGGGGATAAAAGTATTACTTGGAGGCAGAAGCCTGCACCTCAGAGATGGGGGAGGCAGAGGAGCTGGGTTATGGAGCTAAGAAAATGCTGACTACAATACGGGTAAAGTGCCTATTCCCCTGCTTGGTGTGAAGACATGACAAAAATACTAACTTCATTGAAGCTGGGGGCAACCAAAATCAGAGAGGCCAAACCCTGCTGTCCCAACTCTGTCAGATGCCAGCTGGCTCTTCAACTGTAGGCACATTCCTACTTCAGCCAATACTTCTTTCTACAGAGATGTGGCTCTGCGTTCCTGGACCCTGAGAGCCACTGCTGGGAAGCAGTAGTGCTGATGTAGCAGACTTCTGCCTTCTCTTCAAACTGTCTAGTGCATTCAATACCAGTCTGCTATTCCTCTCTGTACGCCAGACTATTGGATGAAAGCAGTCGGATGGGGCAGGTGAAAAGGCAGCAGCAATGTCCAAGACTCTGTCTGGCTTGGCCCAGAACCTAACTTCATTTAGATGGGCCATTCCTCTAATGGTCATGCCATTGTTTGCTTCCCATCTAGCTCTGCAGAACCACATTTTCCAGAGCCGGGGCAGCAGAGGCCAAATTCTCCCTTACTCACGGGCTCACAGGGAATTGCTTTGTTCTACACAAAACTCACCAAAGCCATTTTCCAATGCACAGAACCAGGAGTCTGTGGAGTGTTCGCAGGCAGGATCTGCTCAACAGTGAGCTAAGATTTGAGTGCAAGAACAAAATGAAATGAATGCAAAGATGCACATGAGAGTTGGCATTATTAGTTATCATTATTTTGGTCTATTCACTGGGAACAGCCACAAATAAAAGTCCCTGGAAATGGGCAGTTTGTGGTTACAGCTGTACACACATCTCTAAATTACAAATGATAATTAGCTGTAAAGATTTTAATCACAGATCTATTGCTCCTTGAAAGCACTTCTTGTGTTGAATGGTGTAGTCTCCTATTAGGTGGTAGGAATTTTGTTTTCTTTTCTAAGTGGAACATCAGATTACACAGGTCTTATTTCACTGTTGATTTCATTCGTCCACTTAGCACCTTGACAGATATTCAAGAACAGAGCAAGCCTGATGGCACTGCTGAGTGAGATGCACATTCATCTATCATCTGCTAACAGATCACTAGGAGGTTCAGATCTTATGTCATTAGCCTGCTTCACTCTAGAACCTCGTAGCTTTCTTAATGCTGCTAACTAGGTTGCTGGCTGGCTTTTTCAAAGGGCCTTTGCTTTAATGCCTGCAAACAAACATTAGGGAAGAGGCTTGTGTCTGGCTGCCACACAGGATGGGGCCTAAAAAAGCCAAACAAGCAGTAATTTGTGGTATTTCTGCTGGATGGTAGGGGAACCCGAGACCCTGATGTTTAAGGTGACTTCAGAAATGGATAGATTCCAGGCCCAAAGGGACCTCTGTGATCACCTAATCAGACCTCCTGCACCACTCAGACCAGTGAACTCCCCATAATAATTCCTAGAGAAGATCTTTCAGAAAAACATCCAGTCTTGATTTAAAAGTTGTCAGCGATGGAGAATCCACCATGAATAAAAAACTCTAATAACGGTATACATGAGAGAAAAAAGAGCGAGAGTCCTCTGGTACCTTATAGACTAACAGATTTTCTTTGGCATATGCTTTCGTGGGCTATAACCCACTTCCTCAGATGTATACATGAGAGCTGCTGTTGCGGATCCTGTCTGTTCTAGAGGGCTTTAAATAAAGCAATGTGGTGGATGCTGGGTGTTTGTTATTTTCACCATTTAACTCTGGAGAATGTTATTTTGAGCTGAAATGCAGACTGCAGGTTCAGTTCAGCACGGCCCTGACCCAGCCCTCTAGCACGACACCTGCTTCCTCACCAGATGTGAGCAGTGGCCTCCAAAGCATTTCAAAGCCAGAGAAATCCTATGAATTGGAAAGAGTTACTTTGGGGTCCGACCCAGCCCAGATTACACAACTGCTTGGATTTACTAGTAGTGACCAAAGAGGATCCAAACCCAGTACCGTGGAGTCTGACTTTTGTAATCCTCCCCAACCAGAGCCTGCCCAGGGCTGCACCCGCTGTGCATGGCTGCGATTTGCTGGTGGAGGATCCAAGGAAGGCAGTAAAACACTACGGCCGGTACTCCAGCTGCAGAGGGGAGGGGGATGTTCTCACTGGTGGGCTTTAAAATCAGGCCGTAAAGCAGCTGTGGGGACCAGAAAGGATAAAAAGGGAATTGATCAGGCACTTTTCTCCCAAACTCAAACCGAATGGGACCTTCTTGAAAGGTGTCAGATTTGGTTAGTCCTTTAAGTAATACATTTTGTTTGGTGCCTCTCTTCTAGGTTCCAGCTGGGCTCCAAGAGAGCGGCTGTTCCCTCCTATTTCAGAATCGAGAGAAACCTTTGAAGAGCTTGTTCTCCAAAGGGAAAGTCCCCTATCCCCCCTTTAGAGGAGCAGCCCAAAGTGTGAGCGTTCTGCACAAGGGTCACTTTCTCCTCCTGCGATTTCCAGCCCCGCTCACTTGACTCACAAAGTCAGCCAGTGGGGCTTTTGGCCCCTATTGCCATTTCCTTTATGATTTCTTTTGTTTGTTGGCTTTTCTACTCGGTTACATTAGACAATGGAACCCTCTTGAACCTACTTAAGGTTCCTGAACCCATAAACCATGAAAAATGTGCACCATTCCTGACACTTTGTAAGATTTATTACACTGGCTGGCCCTGTGTTCACACCTCCATAAAGACAGAAACAAATTCTTCAGCATTCAAAGGAGTGGGATCTTTGCTTGCCAGCATGTCATTGCGAAGTCTGACTTTTACTGGGCTTCAGAGGAGAGTAAGGTTTCCCTTTAATACTGGTCATTAAACCCGCACTGCTTTGGGGACGGAATGAACAGGGAAATTTGAAGCTACCTGTGTATGTACAATAGCCATTCTGCTAACTGTCCTCATGTGTTGCTTAGTAGGATACAATCACTTCTATTTGGGAGACACTCAATAAAAACATTAAAGGCATGGATGGTACCCAGTAAAATAGATTTGTGTTTATTTCTCTCAGTACACTGACTAGTCTCCTTAATGTAAATATATCCCGATTACACAAGCTATTCTGTATAAATCTGAGGCTAATACAGTTTATGAGAGAGACAGACTGAGGATGTTAAATTGTTTTTGATTAGGTGGTTAATTAAAGGATTTATTTTGCCTTTGCAGAGGACCTGTAACCCAGGAATTACTGCACAATAAAAGTGTTGTAAATGTGTAAAACAACACCCTTGCTTAATTACCCTGAGCCACCCCGTCCTGCAAAACCCCCACATCTCTGTTGCTTGGGCCAACACTGAAAACCTAAAAATTCCACACAAATGAATTTTTTCAAAGAGAAATGAATGTATCTGGTGAGGTGGCTGCTCAGGATCTCTGCCAGCGTCATCACAGGAAGAAAACATACACTGAAGTAATTAACAAGTAACAGTGGCCTGAAACAGAACGGATTAGAAAAATGCAAATAAGACTTTTCTTACACATGCCCCCAGTTTTGAATCTCTGGAGCAGAAGCGGCTTAAAGAGTCTTGGTTTACTATATCGCAGTGAAGTCTACAGCGGAAGAAATATTCCATTTGCATTGGTTTGGTGAGACCCAGGATTTATGTTACCACTTTCCCCAGAGTAAATTTAATGGAAAGCAACAAAGGGGAAGTATAAAAAAAATAGAACACAAACTTCCTTTTAGTTAAAATTCAGGGAGTTTTGGTCCATATTAAAAAATGATTTTCCTATACATTTGGCCTTCTAAAATCCATGCCATTCTGCTACCAGCATTAATGATGTTAGGGAGAATTATAAAGAGAAATCAAATTTTCCATAGCTTTTGAACACCATTAAAATGCCAAACAATAAACTACCAGACTGCAAATTAGATCAGTGGAAATATCAAACACATTGCAGTATAAAATCCATAATTGCATTTAGCGCTTGGGCTCCCAGGGGACAGGCCGCTAAAGATCATCACCATGCCACATATGAGAAGCTATTGACAGAACGATAAAAATCGACAGGCTAACCAAATAAACACTGCAGGCTTCATTAAATATTCAGCAACGGAAATTTGACTATCATGCGCCTTTTTTTCCCACTAGATGTTTCCTGCTGCAGTGCTTAGAATTTCTACTGTGACAGCAATAAATGATGCTGTGCCCTGCAGGCCTGTGTACTGCTGAGTGGCAGAGAAGCAGCAAAGGCAGGAGCTGGCGACTGACTCCATCAATAAACATGCTGGAGCTCAAAAAGGATTTTGATGGTTCTGCATGTGGCGTTAGCCTAGGCCCCATGAACACAGGGCTCCGAGGTCTTTCATTAGGTAACTGAAGGGCAGTTTCCAGTGAAGTTTCACACTTTGCCTGTGCGCTCCTCAGAAGTTCCCTAACCAGAACCCAATTTGTTGAATTTTCAGCATCCTAGGTGGCCATTCTTCTGCCCAAGTGAGATGGGCCAGCAGGTATGCAACAGTGGAAAGAAAGGACGCAGTTATATCGAACTAACTAAACTGCACACCTGACAGGGTGTGTGTGTCTGGGTGTGCACACGTGTGTTCTCGCTACGCGCTGATGCTGGAAACAGCATTAAAAGCTGCATATTGTGATCAGACTGTGGCTTCTGGGTGGATGGCAGATTGCACATCACTGATGCTTGGAAAGAGAGAGGGTCCCTGCCCAATACAGCTCAGCCCCGGAGTGGATGGAAGTCCTGGGCGGCCCAGAGGAAGGTGTTAAATTAGAATTGTATGCAGCTCGTCTCTCTCTTGCTGTGCTCATGCCTCTTTGTTGCCAGGAAGAGAGGAGGCCTTTGCTTTAGCGGATGATGGTTCCTGGCACCATGAAAGGAGTAGATGGCAGAAGAGCTGCCTGACAAAGGCAGAGGGCACTTCTTTAGTCCATTAGGGCCCCAATCCAGAAAAGCCAGTGGAGTTAGTTGCACAGAGGATGAGTCTGACCCTTTATTTTTAGAGGGGTTTTAAAGACAGTTTTTGGAAAACAGCTTTTTTCCACAGCAGCACCGTGTACTAGTTCCTACCAACAGGAGAATACTCTGCTCATTGTATTTGCCCTTAAATGGACAAGTTCTTGCAAAGCCGAAGGAATCAAGCCTGCAAACAAGGTTTAGGTAATCAGATACCTTCATTCAAAATACGAGGTGACATTTTTTGAAGTTATAATGAATATTTTAATTCAGGGAAACTCCTCCAGTGTCAGCTCAGCTCAACTCTTTAACCCACTCGTGTACCCATTGAGGAGAGAACATCATGCTTACTGCTGTGCTGGAAGAAACAAAAGTCTTTGCACATCTCCCTTCTCTGCTCCTAGAGGCCCGGAGTCTGAAAGGAGAGCAAATACAATGGATAATGCATGCTCTGCAAGCACCAATAGGGTTATGAGCAGCCATTCCCTCTTCCTGGAGAAAAAGTTTATGTAAATGACGGATGACAGTGTTATTGTGCGAGGAATATCAATGGAGTAATTACAGTTACATAGCTTGCTGCTGCACTGCTGCTCTAAGCCTGTGTTAATTTTTCACACCGCTCCCTTGGGAAAGATCTGAGTGTGCTCCTAAGAGCAGAGCTAATAATCCGAGCTCTGAGCCGCTGCCGCTGAAACTAGCCCCAAGGTCTTTCTGAGCAGACTGCTAAACACTGCCTGTCTCCCTGGAGAGAAGAGAACAAAGATAAAATGATTAAAAACTGCCAAATTGGACTGGCAATCACTTGCCTATCCTGTCAGCCCGAGAGAAGACAGATCTCCGGGATTTTTTCTTTTGTGAGCTGGGATGGCAGAAAGCCGTGTGGCTGCAAACACAAGCACTGGACTTCACACACTGCCATTCTTCACAAGCAATTGTGCAGGTATCTGCTGTCACAAAGGGCTAGTCACTGGCCGCGCTCCACACCAACACAAGGCTGCCGCGAAAATCAGCTTCTGTTTACATAGGCGGGAGGGAGGTCTTTCCATTACCGGTCAAGTCTGCTTTGCTTGGGTTTCAGCGTAATTTGGGGGCTTGCTACGACGCCAGCACAATAACCATGGGCTAGGCTAGGAACACCTGATCCTGTTCCTCATTGAGTTAACTCAGGCCACGAACACAGCTCACTCGGAGACAATGTGCCGCCAGGCTGAATGGCAGACAAATTGAGAGTCCCAAAATCTCAGGTAGCGACGGAAGCACCTTGCCATGACAGGACAGAGAGGGCTCAGTGACAGGTGGCTGGGACGATGAAGGGAACTCACTGTACCTGGGCTAGCACTTGAGAAACTACAGCTGACGTCTGCACCTGGACGCGACCTTCTCACTGGAACGGACACCAATGCCAAGTCTGGAGCCTGGAGTGAGCTCCCCAGATCCTCAGCAGGGGCGAGATCACTCATGGTCGTTCTTCCCCCTATTGTAAGTCGCCCAAGAGAGCGTACACTTGCCTGTGATCACAACCCTTTACACTCCTCTTTCCTTTGGTGCAGGAAGGACACGACCTGTCAAAGTGAGCCCTGGTGACCGGCTGCAATCAATCAATCCATCTAAACAGAGCAAAGAGACCAACTTCACTAAATCTTACTGACTTGCCGTATGCAGCAAAACATCCACGGCCACTTCTCCTTCCCAAATACCCCGCGTGCAGGCTGACTGTCGAAGGGTCGGTACAGCCTTTCCTGTGGAGTAGGTTGTCTTCTTTCCCGCCCCAAGGTCTGATTATGCAGTGAGGAATGTCTCCTGAACCACAACCCATCCAGCACTTAGGTTTGATTCTCTGTCCCTTAGCCTCGTCATCTGGGTAAATATAGACATGGGCCTCAGCTCCCATCTTAACGAACAATGCTCTCTTCACCAGCTTCCTGCCACCCACACCCAGCCCAACCAGCTGGGCAGGCACAAACACTTCATGGCATTAAAAGTGGGGCAGAGAATCCAGGCTTGATCTTCCTGATCCTAAAACACAAGGCAGATGGACGCTCACATGGGGGGCAGGACAGCACAACCTGGGAAAGCCCAGAGGCTGAGAGGAGGCCACAGGGAACGGGGTGCGAGATCCAGAGACTAAATTATTTTAAAAAGCTGTAGGTGCACTTGCTACAACTTCAGGAATGGACCTGGTTTTTCGTTGACCCCTTCTGTAGGCATCTGGTATGCTCTGAGCTCTGTGTTGTGTTTTGGAGGGAAGATGGAAAGCGGAAGCAATGGGCAGGGAGGGACCAATGGTAAGCTGCATTCTCTCATCCCCCAAAGCCAGAGGGACGCAGGGCAGATCTGGCGCGTCAGAGTGTGTCTGAGGCCAAGGCACTGCAGGGTATTATTGGGGAATCTGTGCGTGCACCACAGCCTGCTGAGGGCAGAGCCGAAAGCGCCGTCCAGCCACAGGTTAATGTGAATGTTTCCTGCCTATCAGAAGGGCTTTCATCAGCAGGCTCCCACACGTAATGAAAAGCAAATCCAGAGAGGAGTGGCCATGTCTGCATTGCCTTTCCACACTGTTCTGGGACATTCCTACCTCCAAGAGTGCCCAGCTTCACACCACAGTTACACAGCTGCTTCGGCTGAGCCTGCTGAGTTTCCGAAACGGCACCACGAGGAGCCTGGCCTGGCGGCTCTCGCGCTGCAGGTAGGTGTACGTTACACAACTTCTGCCCTACCGCGCATGCTGGCTGCAACAGAGGGGTCTGGGCGGGCCCCTATCTCAGTGACAGACACGGGAATCTCCCGCACTGTGTGAGCTGGGAAAGCTGAGATGCACAAGATAGGCTCTGTTGGGTTTTTCTTTCCCATTCTGAATCTCTGGTGAGAAGCTCCATGTAGCCTTAAAAAACTACTTTCACACCCAGACTGGACACTCGCGCAGTGAGAGCACTTTCAGCGTGCGCTCACGCCACACAAACAACAGGCAAAGGGTCACACTGTGAACAGAAAACAACTTTCTACTTCCGCCACTGCAAATCCAGCTGCCTTCCCTGTTCTGCACCACCCCAGACACGGGATTAAAAGGAACATTCCCGGTATTACAACTATTAAACTGTTCAAAACAATTTACAATGGCAATAACCCCCGTGTCGTGAGTCCTTGCTAAAGTTAACCAGAGGCTTGTCAGATATTTAACAGCCCATGCAAGGAGCTGAGGTTGTGACTTAGTGGCAGCAAAGGTTCGCTCGATTATTATTTCTTAAAATCACCAGCTTTCTTTCTAACGTGGGCTGGACAGTTAGAAACATGCCGCTCAATGGCTTGTTTCTCATTTGCTCACCACATCACACCACCTCGTTTCCCTGTACTCAAAGGGCCCAACACTCATGTTAGCTCTGACTCCTCGTCTGCTTTTGCAGCGGGTGTTCTGCACCGGGAAGCATCCCAGCGAATAACAGCAGACAACGCCACAGCAATTGCGGCACCAACCACCTACATAAAGATGTTTTCAGGGAATTTAGCCTTTGAAAAAGGAAAAGGTCTGCAGAGCCTCTTCTCCACACCATCCGTTCCCTATCAGGGTGCCCCAGCCTGGCCCGGCAGAGACCAGCTCTACCACTAACCAGAAGGCCTCTTTCCACAGCCAAGAGAGCCCGGGGCCTATTTCCTTGTGCCAGCTGAACTATTTAAACAGATGAACATAAAGGTCAGTGACCATCTATGGGGTGGTTATTAGTTATTAGCCCCATTGTGTTCCCAGACAGCCAGCATTTAGCATTGTGATAGGGTGCAAAAGCTGGAAGAAACAGACAAGGAGGATGAGACAACGATGGAGCAACCACAGGACGGATACCGTCAGGAGTCCCAGCCTGTTGCCTGGCTGGGTTCAGAGAGACTCTGCAGTCTGCCATTTCATTGGCCATTAATGCTAATTCCTATGCATGGTGCGAGAGAAACCCAAAGTATTTTGGCTTTCTAAACTGACCTTTGGTGAGCTGGTCATTTGGGGCCTGACATGGAGCGAGCCTTGCCAGAGCAGGAATCTCAGGGTTACAGTGCAAACATCTTCTGCTGGGAGGGCAGGGAGACTGGGACACAGATTGTGGCCCACAACCTTCTGCCCGATGTCAGACTCCACTGCTGCTCCGCTCTGTTATCGGCGCAAGCCATTCTCACCCTAAATGATGAAAGTGCGTTCAGCACCAGGCGACGATCTCTTTACCCCCCCGGTTCTCGGGGGAATGAAGCAGGTGGTGCAGATTCTGTTATGCCAATGAAAAGCGCACAGACTCATGAAGCATTCCAGCCAGGGTCCAGGGGCAGAGCTACAAACCTCTTCCCAAGAGGAAGGAGATACCAGGCTGGCTCAGAACGTGGGCACCACCTACCCTCTACCAATGCATTCTCCAGGAACCACAGCTGTCCACCACAGGAGCAGGTTGTAATGCGATTGCGCTGGGCATGACGGCAGGACAGTGCACGGGGATCCTCTAGGGCTGCTTTGCAGTGAACAATCGGCTCCAAATGCTTTCCTTTACTCTTGTGTTTCATGGTTCAAGCAGGTGAGCAACCGACTGGTGGGGAATCATGCAGAAGGCAGAGACCTTGAGAAGGGAGCCTAGCTTCTCTGCATGTCTCTCCTGAACTGCCCAAGGGCTCAGAGGAACCTCCCCATGTATTTCTACAGACAGCCTCTTTAGACTCTTCTGCATCTCCTCTTGCACCCACGTATTTCTGTGCGCAGTCCACACCCTCTCATCAGTCCTGGTGCATATCCTGTGTGCTACATTATACACAGAATGGCCCTAGGCCTTGCAGAAAGCTGAGTTTAGTAAATACTAGTCATAATAATAGTTAATAAGAGCGGCATTTAAGTGCTAAAGAGGAAATTATGTCCACTGCCCTTCTACTATTTTGAGTGAGAAAGCAATGACACTTTAATTATGCATAGCCTGTTTTATTTAAACTGTGTTGGCTGGTGTGAGGGAAAAAATAATCAAAATAACCTCCTCCTGAGGTTGCTCTGGAGGCAGATGTGAAATGAACTAAGTGAGCAGACCAGCATGCTATAATCATATCAAGCAAATCCCCAGGTATTAGTCCTTGCATCACACTCTCTCTCTCTCATCACGCCTCCTTTCTGATTTTTGAGAAACCCTCACACCTCCCCACCTCTCCTTTACCATCATCCACCCCCCTTTTAACAAAAATTCAGTTAGTAATTGTACAGTTAAAATAACCACAAATAGGTTTTCTTGATGCAAACATTTTTTGCTATGAAAATTTCACAGCCTCGTGCCCCACTTGGATTTTCTTCATGCCCCCCCAGTTTGGGAACCCCTGTTTTAGACTCGTCTGTGCATTGCACGTCAGATTCCTGACAGTGGCATGAATTCCGAATCTCTGACTCTCACTTCCTGTGAAGTTAGTGGAAATCTTGCTTGACTGAGGAGCGCAAAACTCAGCTCAATGATTTTCTTCATTGCTTGTGTTTTGGGCCTTTGGGGTGCTACAGACTGAAATCAATGGAAATTTAGCCCGAGAAAGAAGTACAGAATCAGTCCACAGGCCACTATGAACACGGATCAGAATCTTTGAATAAATATGTATGTGTTTGGTATTTATTTTCACTGTGAATTGTGAGTGTGGGAAAGCTGCGAGATGGAGAACACTGCTGTGCGCTTTTCTCTAAGTCAGCTTTTTTGGAGCAGGGATACTGTGGCAAGGTAAGCGTTTACCTTCAGAAATACATGGCATTGTCTCAGGAAACTGAGTCAATAAACTATATACTTGGAAACACGGATCCATGTGCTGCTGCTAGAACCTTTAGGAAAATACAGAGTGAGCCAATTTCTGCCCTACTGCAACTTCACTAAGGCACCAGCAGTTACCCTGGGTATGGATTGGCTCCATGGTCCCTTAAAATCAATGCCCTGGCCATCAGCTCAGGGAGTCTCTAGTGTACAATACTGCTGAATGTGTTTTAACAGCCGAACTAATCTTTCCCCTTTGCGGATGGAAGAAAAGGGGAAAATATCTGAGACAGCCAAAGAGGGTTACATTTTGGGTTGCCAAGGAAAATAGGTAAAGCTACAAACATCAAAGAATTTCAGGGCTGAAAAGCAACCGAAGCAGAGATAAATTGGACATCAGATAAAAGTGAGCACTGAGGTTTCAAACATAAGTCAGTGGTGATTCCAAAACAGCTGAGTTTAAACCCACTCTGCCACCTCATGGTGGCTGGGTTCACACAGAGCTAGTTCCTGTAATAAGCAAACAGTTCCCTCTCTGGCATGCTCTGCTTCCCTGACCCTCAGAGCCTGGGCACAGACTAATATTACATAGTGTTTAGCAGAGGCAACTGTACACGGATAAAGCCTGAATCTAAACTCGCCTACAGATCCTGTAAGCAGAACCAGGGAGACAATGTCAGAACGAATCTGATTTATGGTTTCACGCTTCTCTGGATTTCTGGCCAGTAACTTTGCTATACACTTTCCCGGGCTGATTATCAGCTCTGTCCTAGCCAATGCAAACGAGGGGCGCAGCTAACACTGGGTTACAATCCCCGCACAAGGCTCTGCCTCTGGCTCCCCACGAGTGGAGCTCAGCTGCATCCCAGAATTGAGGCTTTAGCCTGCAGGGAAGAGGTGCAATCTTGAACTGTCGTCTGGTGGCTCAGGCTCCTGTCACTCAGAGGACGGCTGCCCCACTGTCACAGGGCATGGGTGTAATTTGCCTCTTCCGTAGCGGCTGCTGCTGGCCCAGGAGCTGGGGCGGGTCGTGGGGAGGGGGCTCAAAGAATACATGCACTGCCCAGCGTGACACTGTGGCAGAGGTGGGGATGGAAGCCAGCTGCGTGGATGTGCCTGGCTCTCCAGACACAGAAGTGGCCTCCTACATGAAACCATTTTCCATAAGCTGCTTGTTGCCGTAACACTTCCCAGTTAGCTGCGGAGCTTTTCCCCATCCAACCGATCTGCTCTTCTATAAAGTCATTACTCTGCATCTGTGACATCATAGTCGTTGCTATGGAAACAGACCGGGCTGTCCGAAGCCTGGGATTCAGACTTCACTGCAGATCCAAAGCGGAGCTGGAGAAAGGCCCATCTTGAAATGCAAATGTCTCAAAGAGGAAGCAGCGGGGTGGGGTGGGTGAATTCTGTTCTGGACATGTATGGATTATGCATGTTTCACTGAGAGCAAAATCTGGGCCAACATCATTGTGTGCATGTTCTCTTTCCTCAGACAGTAGAGCTAACGGGAAAAGGAATGCCTGGCCAGCCCAAGGAATGATGGATTGCAGTACAGAAGAGGTTCTGGACACATGGCACAAGACAGCCATTGCCTATGACAGGGTATATGTGGCTGAGTGTATATCACCATTGACTAGCAGGAGAAGAACAGGTGTCCAAAGCAAAGAAGGTTTCTGCCTTACACCTTTTTTCTCTGCCTGACGACGGATGAGTCCCTCCAGGTTCAGGATTTAGAAGTGGCGCTGAACGATAAAACATGGACACGTCTGTTTCCACAGAAAAGTTCAGAAATGAACTGAATAAAGGCTCTTTGCTGAACTGCCATTGTGTTTGCTCTGTGGGGTACCTGCATTTCACACGTTGACAGATCCAGTGTAGCCAGGCACTGCAGTTCAATGTTACCTGTGATCACTAAGGAAGTCAACACATTCTGTAACAAGTGCAAATAAATATTTACTGAGCTCCAGTTTTCCAGGCAGTAACTCCACTGCCAGTGTCTTAGAGAGGAGCCTGAGAGAATGAATCAATATGGTTAGATTTCTGACCTCACAACAGAATTTTTAAGTTACAATATTATTTTTTAAGTAATTATTTATTTAGCCACACTCCCTGATCACCAGGAATATGGCTAGCAGCAAATCTAGTGGTCCTTTTTAACAGCTTGGTCTGCATAAGCTAGTCTGATAGCCAAATGCCCGGTGGAGTGTAACTGGGCTATTCTGCTAGACACCAATATACGTAGGAGGGAGGCTTTCCCTGGCAAATGTGTTGATGGATATGGCTGCAACTGATCACAGGCATAGAAATAAATAAATAAAATAATAAATAACAAGGCTCATTAATTATCTTTCATCTCAAAGAATCCCAAGCTGCTTTACAAACAGACACTAGAATACAAGGGAGGATTGCCCCTGAAATGCAGCCACTTGGGGTGAAACATGGCAACTCGTTAGAGGAGCATTGCAGTATCGGACAACTATTTAGGCCAAGAGAAGAATATAGCAGCCATTGGAAACTGCTGAACACTTTAGTAGATATGGGCATGTTACTACTAGTTTTTTCTCAAAAATTAAAAGAGATATGAGCACCCTGATGGAATCTTTACTACCCATCAATCTACCACTGCCCATCACCACTTTCCATGTAAAATCTGCAGTTACAGCCAAGTCCCTACCAGATTTCATGGAGTCTCTGACTCTTCTCCTTTTGGCCAGACAATTTCTACCTGGAGTAGAGTTCTCCATTTTGTTTTTAATTGTATTGAAATACATTTACTGTTCGTTCTTCACGGTTGATCTGTTTCAGGGTTTCACTTGTGGGTTTAATAACCAATTAACAACTGAAATCAGCTGTGCTGTGTGTCCATTGTAAATGATTGTGTATTTTTATAACAGCTCCTCCTGAGTGTGTATAATTATTAGTAATCCATCCAAGTGCCTGTGTTCCAGCTAGGGACTACTTCATTACAGTAACACATGTAAGAAGTAAGTGTGACAAGGTGTGTGTCACGCTGGGAGAGCCACATGCACAAGAGCGTTGCGCTTTGGCCTAGCAGGCACATTGAGGCTTGGCAGTGAGGGTGCCACAGGAAGTGAAAGGAAAAGGACAAAGACTGCTGCACAAATGTTTTGAGTGAATCCGGAAACCCCTCTTTTGCAAAACCTTTTGCTGTGCCCTACCAGTGGATGGCACAGCCAGAATTATCTGAAGAGTCACCATGTCAATGAAAAATTAGTGTGATTTAAAAATACAAAAACTCAAAGACAGGAATAAAAGACCACCTGCAATAATGTTTCTGGGTTTTTTTGACCAGCACCAGCTTTGAGTAAGCAGGAACCATGCACCAGATCCTCTTCCGCTTTCTATGGGCCCAGCCAACTAGCCCTTCCTCATGCAAAACTTCCATTGACCGTACAGGAACATATTACACAAAACCAAAAAGATACACATACTTGGTTGCAGTTAACGAAGCAGTGATGATAACATCCAAAAGACGGCCCTTGGAAATTCCAGATGCTAACTGGTTGGTCACTAGCCACTGCTGGGATCAGCACTGTGATGCACTTATGGAAATGTTCAATAAACTGCTCTCCCTTCAAAATGCAAGATTTCTGCAGGGCCTTCATCTATGTGTTCAGCAGGGTTTGAGCACTTGCAAAGACATGCATGGAAGTGAACTTCACCCTCAGGAGTTAAATCAGTGCCTGCTTAGGGAAACTCATGATAAAAATAACTCCTTGGATGCTAAAAGGTACAATACCAGAAATGGTTTGAGGGTCCCTGAATTGTCCTACACACTTTGTTTTGTTGCAAAGATTCTTATCTTTCACCCCCATTTATCTGAGTGGCCTCCATGAGGCCAGACACATTAGGGGAAATGCGAGAACTTCCTTTATGTGCCGCCAAAGGAAGCTTATCAGTGGTAATCATTTCTGTTAGAAATGAGAGCTGTCTACATTGGAAGCAACTGGTGTTCTACATTTACTGAAGAGATAGCCTCAATCTTCAACATTATGTAAAAGCATCCAAACTGGATAACTGAGACCCTGAAGAAGAGGCAGTTCAACAGCCTTCCTGACTTATGGCTCCACATGCAAAACAGTTGTCTATAATACACGTCTAGAAATCCAGCAAGACAGCTGGGTGTGTAATGGGAGTGGTCTGTTGGACTGAAGGCTTCATTTAGAGCACTCAAAACTACAATGCTGCAAAGGTGAATTAATGCCAGCAGAATGTGTTCACCACAAGGAATTACTACTTGTAGGGGCTGGGTATGGAGGAGTTTGAGAACTTGCTGGATGAAGAAACGCTCGTGGGATGGCTGCTATTTATAAAACTATTTTCTGAAAGCACAGACCCATGTGAAAATAAACTACAAACCCAAAGGCTAACGGTTCATCAGATTACCCTGGGCCCAGCTGGCCTGGAAAGAAGCAGCTCCAAATCCAATCCTGAGGCACAGAATAACACATAGGGCAGCTATCAGGTAGGTGAGGTGCTGGCCCCATATCATTTCAGAAGGGAAATCCTCCTAAATAGAACTCCTGGTGTTCTCGGGCTTTGACATCCCACCTTGTATAGTCCCCTTTTTATGCTACACATTGTGCGTGTAGACATTAAGGCTATGTCTAGCTAGAAAAAGTTAGGTTGACTTAAAGTGGTTACCCTGAACGGGGACTCAGTAAGTCGACCTAAATGCCCTTAAATCGACTTAATGAAGTCGACTTACGAGTTAATTCATGTCCACACTGTGCTTAAGTCAACCTAAGGAGTCGACTTAAGGGTTAGGTCGACCTAACCGGCGGTTCTTACTAAGTTGACTTAAGCTTTCATTAAGGAATTTCTTAAGTCGACTTAATGAAAGCCCTGTGTGGACGGGGAGTAATTTAGGTCAACTTAAGGGTACTTAAGTTGACCTAAATTGCCAGTGTAGACACACCCTATTTTTCTTACTTGACTGAAACCGATCCAGCTTCTGCTCCTTTGTCAGGAGTACTGAGCCATAATGAGCTTCGTCAGTGGGAGAAAGAGCAAACCATGGGAGTGCTCAGGGACCTGGGAAGGAGCTTCCATTTCACACATGCAACATGGCCTTTCCCCTTCTCTTGGACATCGGGTGGACAATACAAAACTGAGCCATGCTGATGGAATGGCACCATCCTTGCATCGCAGCTTTCCAGAGGGTGCCATGCCCACGGGAGGGCATCAAGTAGAACACGGTAGCCAATGCCCTTTCACCTGTCTGGTTCTGCACTGCCTCGGGGTAGGGAAGGTGCTTCAAGCAGCACCCATCCCATCCTCGCAGGTGTATATTATCCACATGCACACACTTTGTAGTTCCTTACAGAAGAAAACAATTGCACTAACTTCATGCCAATCTTAAACTGATGTTCTGGGGAATTATCTAACCAAAACTGCATTAACCGAGACACTCTATTTGTATTTTCCTTTCACTCAGCAGGGTTCGTGCACACAGAATGGTGAAGCATCTCCTCACAGAGACAGTTACTCCCCATGCAAAGGGAAGAGGGCCAACCCAAGTCGTTAGACGGGTGCAGGCAGCTAGCCCCTTTGCTTCAAGACCACAGGAATTGTTTATCACTGAGACTCTCCAAGGCTAATTGAATCCAGCCATGACTTTTGAACCTGCAAGCACTAAAGAAACTTTTAAGTGTTTTCTCCTACTGTGACCCAGCCCGTGGGGACTGTTCATTGCTCACTCCTCAGTCATTTTCAGCTGATTTTATTTCCACCTTGAATGAATACTTAGTTTAAAAGATGCTGATGCTAGCTCTGGTAAACCAGTACATCAACAGGGGAATGGAATACTGAATTTACATTGCGCTAGACCCAACTTGCATTCTGCTCATGATGGCGATACCAGAGCAGAATGAATATTTTATGTCCCAACCTGAGAACTTGCCTTATAGCTTCCATTTTTGCCCCCACCATTTAACCAGAACTGCAGTGGCATGGGAAATGTGCATCATTCCCTCACCTGGGGTTTCCACAAACTCTGTGCAGTCGGCATAGGAGCAAATCTGAAAAATGGACTGGAGGAGGAGGGAGGAGAATCCAGTTCAAATGGGAGCCTACCCCAACCACACACAATGTCAACTTGAAAAACATTTCCAAAGACTAGATACAGTCTGTCCGTGTGTTCCCGGTAGGAAATACTGTCTGGGAGAGACAGTGAGCTCTGCCCTACACACTACCGGTTAACTGGCATGTGACTTTTTTACCGGCATGGTTATGTTGGTACTGTTACATGGATATAAAGGAGTTTATGGTTGTACGGTTTATTCCTGGACAAGAGTGAGCTAAACTGTTGTGAGCCCCATTATACCGGAATACCTGCGTCCACACTCGCAAGGGCTTGCACCACTTTAACTCACACCAGGATAGTGTGCACACAGAAAGGGCAGCATGGAGACAGCAGATGTCTAAACAAACATTCAAAAAGCACCCACAGTCCTATAAATGTAGCTATTTCATTGTCTCCCTCTTCCTGCATGCTCTTTGCACAGGGGCAGGGCAATGCTCATGTGCTGTAGAAATGCCAGAATGCAGACAGCCATGAAACTAATTCTTCCACAATTTCTGCTGGCAAGTGAAATGCACTGCTTGGCATTCAGCCTCTGTGGACAATGCACAAAGCCGCAAAGTGTCCCTCAGTACTCAAGCCCTTCAGGTTCACACATCTGTACATGGCTCATTTCTTACCAGAGGCAGGACCCTGGAAGCCACTGTCAAACAATTCACCCAGGGAAGTTTTCTCCGTAAAATGCTAATTGAGGACAAGGACATTGTGCTGGCTGGGCTGTGAAAGAGTCCTCCCCTCTCTCCCCAGCTGACCCAGCCCCAGCAGAGAGATGTCACCAAAGAAGCAGCACACGTCAAGGGGCGATGCTCAGCACACAGCCTGGAACTTTTCCTTCTCAGGGGTATCCATGCCCCACTGGCTGTGTGCATGGGTGCAGAATGCACTCCCCTGCCCAGCACGGAGGAGTTTCCAGGGCTCCACAAGAGTCCTGGGAGTCAATGGCTCAGCATACCCCGAGGAACACAGCTGGCCCTTGGCAGCTGTGCTGACACATGCCTTGTGCCTTGGGGGATGGGCACAGAAGCCACTCTCAGCCACGGCTCCAGCACACACCCCAGAGCACGGGCAGGTAAGCGAGAAACACGCTGAGATCATGAAATATCCCAGTCCCACCAACCTGACGCAGAGCGGGACCCGAACCACCATTTGGCTGGTTTGCTCTCTTTCACTCCAGAGATTTCCCCTATGCCCCCTTCCTGTCCCTACCACAGAGGGCAGGGCTCTGTCGGGTGCGGGACAGACAATGCTGTTACGGAGACAAGCTGAGGCAGACACAAGACTGAAGTTTCCACATTCTACCTGGCTTCCCCTTGTAGGATGAGGATCTCGAACTCAGCACCGTGCATTCAACGCAGAACGATGTAATCTCCTTGCTCTTAGTGAGCCCCCAAAGGCTTGTATGCTGGACAAGAACCGTGCTTAGACCCAGAGCTGGCGGATAAACAAGGTCCGGAGGCTTTTGTGTTCCCAGCGGCTGCAGATAGCAGAGGGGTTCCCTGAACCAGGTGTGCAAACAGCAACATGCTTTGTGGAGCCTGCAGAGGGATGTGCAGCTAAGTATGGCTGGGCTGGCAGAGGGTGTGCGGGGCAATGGAAAGGGCTAAGCAGAAACAGTGAACAGGAGGGATGGTCCAGTGGTTAAGAGAGTAACCCAGGACTTGGAAGATTGGGATGTATTCCTTGGGTCTTAACGGCATGTTGCTACCTCACAGGAGATACCACGGTAAGAGGTGCCACATAAGGACCTAAGACATAGTCTACACTTGCCACACTTTCCAGCAGCAGGCGATGGGAGATACACAAGGTGTTTTACATACCTTGCACATCTCCCGACGACTTACTACCTGCCCCGTACACATTGTGCTACGCTGACTGGAAACAGACCCGGTCGGCGCAGCGCTACTCCAGTTATGGGGCTGAAGTTCGAGCTTCGATTCAGAAATCGATCAAGTGCATCTTAACAGACCGCTCCGTTGAACACGGAGGAGCGCACGGACAGCGGCCATCAGCATAAACACAGCCTAAGATGGAGATGGATCCTCCTGAAATTCAGGTGTGTTTGATGCATGTGCTACATGTTGTGGGAACATTGTTCTATTAGAGATCTCCAAGGCCTGCATTTCTCTTTGCACTCTATCAATGCCATGGCTTCAAAGAGCTTTCAGGGGAAGCCAGTTGCTATCCGAGGACAACTTTCTCCTAACAGACAACAGAGTCTTGTGGCACTTTTAAAGACTAACAGATTTATTAATCGCATGAGCTTTCGTGGGAGAAAATCCCACTTCGTCAGACGCTTTGAAGATAGGAAAGTTACAGAGTGGGAGGAAATTAAATGCAGGGGAGTGTATGACATAGCATCAGGTCAGGCTGTAACAGCAAATCAAAGTAGGTGTTAGGATTCAAAACACTGGGGAACAGCACATAGTTTTGAATCCTAACACCTACTTTGATTTGCTGTTACAGCCTGACCT
>ML685804.1:15836832-16047996 GCA_007922175.1 Pelusios castaneus | reverse complement strand
CAAGACTCTGTTGTCTTTCTACAATAGACTAACACGGCTACCCCTTTGGAATTTCTCCTAACAGTTTCAAGGCCTGGCTCTCCTTTCACTGGTATAAAACCAGAACAGCTCCTTGGATACATTCCTATTCTATGTGCACTAGCAGGACATGGAGCCCAACGAATGCACCTTCTCTGTCCAGTAGTCATCGGCGCAGTAAGCGACATGGCAGTTATTTCTCTTTGCTGCACTCATCTTTCAGAGCTTGCGTAGACCAGTCTCTGCCACAACCTCTCAACCAATGGGTTAGCCAGGGCTTCTCCTTCAGCAGAGTCTGCGACTAGCGAATGGCGAGATGAGGGACTGCACCTGATCTCTGCACAAATACACAACGTCCTCTCACAGGTTTCTAATAGTCGAAGGATGAGGTGCCATATCAGCGTGTGAATGACTGCAGGTTTCCCTGGGCAGCTCTCCACAGCAGAGAGGGCACTGTAACCGTAAGTGATGTCCAGCATCCTCACTTCCATTTCCTGGGGCAGGAGACTGGGCTTTCTCCTCTCAGCCTGATGGCTCGTCCATCACCGCACAACAGCATGTCGAAGTGGTCATCTCTCCTCATAAAGCAGCAGGAGCAAGTGCATTAGGAGCGGCTTTTTCAGGATGCCACAGAGATGATGTGCTCCAGCCTAGGCAGGTTCTTCTACAGACGGCTTGATCAAGCGTAGTGAAAGCCACACCCATGCACAGGACAGGTATTGTCACTACAGGAAATCAGAAGGTGGTTTTCCCACTACTCGAAGCCTGCACTAAATGGTGCATTTGACTAAAGGCGTCCTGTGCAGAGGCTCACGGCCAAGGTGTGCAGTGCGCCAGGCTGCTGCGCAGAACAGAAAAGCAAGAGACACACCTGTCATACACAGTCCGAGTCAATTGCCTGGCTATAGTCAGTACGACCGACTTTCGCATTCAGACGCAACAGCATCAACTCGCACGTCACAAAAGGTTCCATGACAAACGACATTACCCAGAATTCCCCTCCTGAATCAAATTAACAGCCAATTAAAACCCCAATAATAGAAAGTGTCAGAGTGTCTCGAGCTC
Source organism: Pelusios castaneus (assembly GCA_007922175.1). Lineage (NCBI taxonomy): Eukaryota > Metazoa > Chordata > Testudines > Pelomedusidae > Pelusios > Pelusios castaneus. The sequence goes on along the minus strand of ML685804.1, from coordinate 16,046,913 downwards.
TCACCCAAACGCAGCCTGGAATTTGCAGTGCATGGAGATGTAGCACTGTGACATAGATGTCAATGAAGCACAGCTCACCTCGGTTTCTTTCTTCCTCTCTCGGGAGCCCCAGCCTGAGCTCACAGCACAGCTCCATTACTCATAACAGAACACTTAGCAACATGTACCGTCTACTGTCTGCACATATCAGACCTGTTCCGATGCAGTGTTCAGCCCGAGCATGAAATGGCCCTGAGGTTTTGAATTCCCCCTTTCAAATAAGTAACTTACAGGACAAAGTTCTTCAGATAAATCAAATTAGAAGCTCTTTTGGGTTTTTTTTTTTTTTTTTCCAAAAATGGGAAATACTGCCAGTTCCTATTCCTTTAAAATAACCGCATATGATAATTATAGCTATTAAATGCTGCTCTGTATTTATATTTAACAACACCACTTTTATCCTGGGTTTGAAGAGTTCACACTCTTCTAGCAACTGCCTTCTAAAAGGTCTAGGTTAGCTAAAGATGGAAAAACTTTACACAGATTTTACATGGCTTCAGCAGAATTACTGTAGATTTATACTGCTGTCAGAAAAATTTGGCCATGAAATTTAGTAACTGGTATAAACTTCTAGCATCATGTGATCCAAATTGAAACAAATATTTTTAAGCATTATCCAAGGAAAAACCTTGCACTTTAAATGCTAATTTATTCCAAGCCACATCAGTTCATAGTTCTGCACATGCTCTGAAATGTTCCCAGCCTCTATCACCAGATGCTAGGATTCAGCAACGGGATGGATCACCTGCTCTGTTCATTCCCTCCGAAGCACCTGGCACTGGCTTTTATCAGAAAAAAGGATACTGGGCTAGATGGTCCATTGGTCTGACCCAATATGGGCATTTTCCTGCTCTTCTGACTGAGAATGTAGCACTGCTACATACTGCAAGTACTCAAAATAAAAAAAAAACAGTCTCTCTCATTTCAAAAAATCACTAGAGTCCTGTGGCACCTTAAAGATTAACAAATCTCTTTAGGCATAAGCTTTCGTGGGCATCTGACGAAGTGGGTTGGAGCCCACAAAAGCTAACGCCCGAAGCAATCTGTTAATCTTTAAGGTGCCAGCGGAGTCTCATTGTTTTTGCTGTACACAGACTAACACGGCCACCCCTCTGGAACTTTGCATTCCAAGGTTGCCTTTTTCTCCAGAGGAATGGGGAGGAAGAGGAGGAGCCGGGGCAGGGAGAGAAATATATCCGTGACTTCACATTGAAATTCTCAGTCTGGGGGAAATGCACAGACTCTTGGAGGGGGGAGAATCTGTCATTTACTCTATTTTTGTACACTACAATGTTGCCATGACCTAGCACTATAACCATACACATGCTGACAAATAATAAAATAGAATAAACAAAGCCTTCGGACAGCAGTGAAGTCTTAATATTTTCCACAAGCAATTATAGTGTTTCTGTAATGTTCCCTTCTCAGCTCCACCAGAGTCCTTTTACCTATCTGATCTTCTTGCCAGGAGCTGTGCTAACCCTTCAAGCACGTGACTGCTCTGGCGCTGAACAGAAAGGGTGCTATAAAACATCCCTCCGTAATTGATAGTTTTGCTATTTCTGGGTTACATAAAAACATTAGTTCATAAAGATCTGGCAGATGCATTGACAGCTTCCCCCTCTCTGAATTGCTTGGAGATTCAATCTATTGAAGCCTCAGAAAGGCCTTCATCAGAGCATATGCTGGGACTTCAGATGTAAGGCAGCTCTCTGAAAAGGCAGCATGCATCTCTCCAGGCAGGAAAACCCCATTGTTAACATACTGAACAGCAGCCACATATTCAGAGATTCGGTTCAAGCAGCTAACTCTTGATCTTCACTAGTAAGTCTCTACTTTCACTTATCAGCCTGACATCTCACAGTAGGGCCACCTGCCCAGACTCTCAAACTGGCTCCAGGGCTTGCAGACTGGAACCAGATTTCAGAGGGAACATGGGAGGGATGAGGTGGTCAACTCCATGGGACCCTCAAACATAGTTCAAAGTGACATGTTTCAAACAGTCCTTCACTCCATACCCCATTGCCTTCAAAGTACAAACAGCTTTAGAGCCTCCACTACGTGAAATATTCATTCGGGGATGGACACACACGCTGTTAGCTGGGGAATGGCGAGTGTCACAAAAGTATTAATATCCTGCATGGGTTTTACGGTTTTTTTAAAAAGGCAATTAACTTGGGCTTCAACAAGCCAATTCCATTGCTCTGCTCCTTTCTTTGATTTTTACCATTCCATTTCTGCTCATGCCTTCTTTATGGCTCCCATGTCTGATCTCATGCACTGCTGGAAACAGAGACTCCGACAAAGAAATACAGTAGCCAAAAAACAACCCTAGTCGGCACTTGGATTTCTAAGCTGAAGGTAAAAACTTCTTTGAACTGGCACATTAATGGAGGAGCTTGTGGGTTTTCCCAAGGAGATTAAATAATTTGTGGAAAGTTGGAATCTCCCAAGTTCCAGACATGTTAAATCCAGCTCTGCCCTTGTACAATACAAAACGCTGACATCATACCTTCAGAAGACAATATTTTCAAAAGAGGAATTCATTCTTTTTTAAAGAGCCAAAGTGAAACATCCAAAACTCAAACTTACAGCTTTTTCCTACAGCAATGATTGTTCAATGGAAAATGAAAACATTCCTGGCTGCGTGCAATCTGGTTGCTGAAGTCACACTGCTCTTCAGTTCTCTGCTTCCTTGGGAACATAGTAATCTCTGAGAGTGAGACATATAGCAATTTGGTCTCAAAATTCATTGTGAAGCAAGGTTCAGTGCAACCAATGGTTCAAGAAATGAAATTTCATGTCATACTTAAGATTTAAAACTGGAATTTCTCCTTAGGGAAGCTTGTATTTTACAGACAGCTGTAGTATCACCCTCAGACAAAGGGAGGATGCTTCCATCCTTGTGAAGATATAGAGTCTGTTTATCTAACGGTTGGAAAGTGTACAAGAAAACAGCAAACTTCGTGCTGCGGTTGTTGAACTGAAGTAGTATTTTACTAGAACCACGTTTTTACGGTAATTTTGTGGTTGTAACAACTATTTTCTTTACATACTGCTATAGAAAAAGGGACCCTTTTTAACTTAATTGAAGACACTATCAAGAGTAAATATACTGGGCCTTTTAATAAAAACAGTATGGGGAGAACATTCAAAGCTAAATAATCAGAAGCAATTTGTGTTCATGAGCAGAATGATGTGTCATTTTTTTTCCTTGCAATGTTCTGTACTGGATCAGTTTTGAGACTGTGGCAAACTTTAAACCTATCTTAAAATAATGAACAGCAGTGAGGGTTGAAGATAGTTTGAAAAATACACTGGAAAGAGAAAACATATGCCACAAAGTGTGGTGCAAAAGTCATATTTCATGCATGACTTTAGAGAATGCTAATAAGGATTAGAACCATACTTCAGCGGAATAACAATCAGTCAAAGAAGTGTAATTAATTTTTCTTTAGATCTCTGTTAGAGAAAAATACCGGAGATATAGAGCTGTTGTCTACAGATTTCACTCCGTTTAAGAAATATAACCCCTAAATACACATCGCAATTGCACACTACAACTGGAGTGTGGTACATGACTCATTTGCTTTGTAGCTGTTAGGTTTTATTATTATGAATCTGAAAACATTTTGAACCTCCAATTTTTTTCGATTGGCCAATAAATATGATTAAGATAATACACCCAAAAAACATATGTAAGCCGTGTATCTGAGACATATGGAAGGCAGATGTGTTTTTAATTTACATATGACCTAAAGAATCAGCTGATTACCAGAGATGGCACTCCGAGGCCAGGCTGGGCTCCCGAGTGCTGCTGCTGGCTCAGCACCATTTCAGAAGTAGGCCTTATGTCTGAGCACCCAAATGTAACACTGCATAGGTTGTATCCCTGGCACCCAGGCAGAACAGCTCAGCAGTGGAACACTGGGATCATGTTTCGAAACATCATTGACACTGAAAATTTTCCCTTGACATTTTAAAGCACATTTCCCAGCACAGAGTTAGTTACAAAGCTTGTTTTCCCTTTTCAGGCTCGTCCAACCCCAACTCTGCAGCGGCCAATTGATGCCTGGCTATAATCAAAGCTGAGACTCAGTTACGCTCCTGAACCATGCTGGACTTTAATTTACTTACCGGTTTGCTGTGGCGCTCTTACTCGGGGTGGGGGGCGCTAGGGTAGAAGTTTTCTACCAAATTTGAAGTAAATCAGACATAGGGTTGGGTTTGGGTTTGTTTTAAGTTATGACTTCTTAAAGATGGAGGTGTTCACCAGAAACGACACTGTCGTCTAACTCAAACGGTGAAAGCCACAGGAAAAAGGAGAGAAAGCTCAGCCTACTGGATTCCTCTGGCGTAAATCTAACACACAAGGGCAAAGCACCCTTCAAAATTGGCATTTTAAATAGCAACAGAACAGCTCATTAGCCGTGATGGACTTAAAAGCTGGGCACCCATCAGAGGGGGGTAAATAAACTTCTCTTTAAAGGAAAAGCAACTTTCCAACTCTTTTCATAGCAGAGAACAGGCTCAGAGAATAAGCTGATCACACAGAAGGGAATTTTTCTATGGGTGTGAATCTAATTGGACAAGCAGTTTATTCAGGGGTGTCAAACACTTGCTATGGCGGGCCAGATTTGACTTAAATGTACTTCAAGTGGGCCGTACATACCATAAATCAAAATACTAGGGCACTCTCGTGGCATCACGGAGTGCTGTCTGTGTATGCAAAACTGCGCTCCAGGATACTGTTAGACCACTCTGTGTGTTAGAGAGAGAGCAGGGTCTCGCGGAGCACAGTCTCACATACCCAGAGCTCCGTGATGTCCGAGACCTGTCTCGTGGCATTGCAGAGTACAGGGTATGCAGGATCACACTCTCTCTCTGGTACGGAGACAGCGTGGTCCCACAGAGCATAGCCACAGGCTGGATGGAAGAGGTCTGCAGGATGCATGTTTGGCACCGCTATTGCAAATTAAGACATTTCAAAAAGATGATGTTAAATCACAGCCAGAAAATTCTAATGCTTTTCTGCCAGCCTCTATCTAGGGACCAGACAGTGAGACAGCCCCATTCAGTTTCGCTAAGCAGAAATGCCAGGCTGGAGCATTGCTTGGCGCCACTTTTCTCATGACACAGGCAGCATTCAGCAAACTTTGCACCCAAGCAGCAAATGCTGTATGTGAGAAGGCAACTGGACAACCGTGCCCTCTGGGGAGTGAGTGGGGCTGCAGAGCGAAACCCAGGGCAGGAGCTGGTATTACACTGAAGTGCCATGCATGCACAGCAATGGGAGGAAACTGGCTACAGTACTCAAAAAGTCCCTCTATTTCATAACTTTGCAGCATCCTCAGGAACTGAGATACCTTTGCCTTTCCAATGAGAGCACTTTATCTGGCATTTACATTTCCTGGAACCAAGGGTCTAATGCCAAAGTTATGCTTTGTAAAGAAATAATTTTATTTTGAATAACTCTCCCCTCTCTTCCGGAGAGTTGCACAGGATGGGCTTGCTCCTCCTGAATGCTGGGGTGATGCAAATGCCAGTTTTAGCCACACTGACCACTTGGCAGGTGGCTGCAGATGTCTCTGGATGTCACTTAGAGAAATCAGGAATTTTTAAAACCTGCTGCCTGGGCACGGGGCCATCTCTACCGGGAATTTCCTGAACTCAGCTGCTGAGAGCACAGCGGTGCCATTCTTGGGGAGAATGAGCCCGTGGAGTTGATGACTGATGATGGCAGCTATGCAGTGAGGCAGGCTGCTCTTGTGAGACAATGGTGGGTGCCGGCTGTAATGGCTGGCAGCAGGGCAGGACGCCTTTGAGCACAGAGTGGACGGCGGTTTTGCTGGCCTGTGCTGCGTGACAAGGGAATCAGACACCCAATTCCCACCAATGCTGCTGAAACGGGATCCACAACGTGCACCTGAAACAAGGGCACTAAGACGTTTCGGTTGGTTTTAAGAGTTGACCCGGATAAGTTCTGGATCTGGATCTGTTTTCCAGCTCATGCCACAGCAGCTAGCACTGCGCTGCCCATGTGTGCTAGTCGTCCACCTCCCCAGCGGGGCAGGGGGAGGCCAAGGTCAAACCAGGGAAAGGTGACCCCGATCCAGAGCTTTCCAACCTCACCAGACTTGTTGCTACAGCTCAGCTTGCGGGCTTCTCACCTGCCAATCCCAGGAGCACAAAGCAGGTGCGCCTTTGGCACCAGGTGAGGGACGTGTGTGGTCAACAGACGCCCCATGTTCTTAACAGCACCGCTTCTCACCCCTTCTCCCTGTGATCTCCTCTCCTTGTACTGGAACCCACCCTCTTCCCCCTCTCCTGAGCAGGAAAACAGGGGTGTAGAGGGGTGAGGGATGGAGAGGAACTAGCTGCTCCAAACTGGTCACGACTAGAGCGGAGCAAAATAATCCAGCAATGTTCTGGGTGAGGCAGCCCAGGTCTGCGTAGGTGGGGAAAGGGCTTCGCACACCGCACCCCGTGTGGCTGGCACAGCTGCTGGCTTCCCCCTAAGGCAACGCAAGAACTGTACGATCCCAGCACCCTGCCAGCAATAGCCGGCCACCCCGGCGCAGCTGCTGCTAGAGGCTGCAAGCCACCCGCAAGGTGGCTGGTGGCTCCTGCCCTTATGCTCCTGCACAGGAGGCTTGGCTGGTGCTCAGAAAACACCCACCAATTTCTGTTCGCGAGGGAACAATAGCTCTTTTAACATCTTGTTCAAGCAGATTGTTTTGCATCTGAGTTTGCTCCACGTCAGAGAGTCTGTCCCCCTCATACCAATCCTGGTCATGGTGGCAGAGGGAAAATGTAATAGCGGGCGCTCCCAGTGCGAATGCAGAGAGTGGCAGGGCTGGATTACTGCCAATACAGCAGTTGCAGGGCTGCAAAAGGCAAATGTGCCATTTGGCATGAAGACCCTAGTGGTTTGTGGCTGGGATCTGGGGGTTTGGTGAGATAGGTTTTGTTTTTATTGCAGGACAACCTAGTCATTAGCGGGCCGAAGGGTTTACATCTCAAATGCACTGTGTGTTTCTTAAAGCCATAGAATGATCCAAGGGCAGAGACAGCCGGAAAAATACAGAGTGGCCCAGTGCGTTTTGCAGAATACTGACCAGGTTCTCTTGGGGAACCAGGGGTCTTGTTTATTTTGTTCTTTCTTTGCTACAAAGGTTTGCAAAATTGAGAATTTAGGGAGGGAAAGACAGACAGACTCCTCTGTTTCTGCCACCAGCACTGCCAGAATTTCTTCTCCCCTCCTCTCTGACCACTGCCGGCTGACAGAGGGAGACGAAGCTTCTCTTCGTCCCCACCACCAAACACTGCCTACAGGTAATAAGATCCTGGCGCGTTGCCACTTGCAGAGCCCTCCTTGACTGCAATGGCAAACTGCACATGAAGACAGCCCAGCTCCCTGCCCCCCAACGCCACGCTTTTATCCAGAACAATTCAGCAATGAAAGCTGAACCGCAGTTCCCTTCTCCCAGCTCCTCCATGCTCACGCTGGCAGCTGCAGTCCTGAAATGCCAACCAACCTGCTTTCTGACCACGCTGATTTGAATCCTGCCCACCAGGTGAAAGATCTTTTCAGATCACCAAACCGTCCCCACCGTTCCTCTCCCCCAAAGCCAAAGGAAGGGCTGCGATAAGCATTAGGTAAATGACTGTCAGATGAAGTAACCAAAAGTTACGTTGTGTTATTAATATAGCTGCAGAAGATTGTGAGGGGTGAAAACGCTAGATAGGCTCTTTCACTGCAGGGGAGCAAAAGTCTACACAAACAGCTGGTAGCCTCTCTCTCTGAAATTTCATTTGCATGGTACCCATTTCCTCAGGAGTAGGAAGAAAAAAATTCAAACTTAAAATTGCTTTTTAAAAAGCAATTCTTATCTCAAACAAAGGAAGAAAGACACTTCCTTCCAGTGAGCCCTATCCAATCCGAACATACGCCCCGTGCTGGTTACAACCCTTTATGACCAGGGCTTAATTAGAACCGCCTCCCAACAATGCCTCCGGCCGCACTACAGGGCTGGATCAGCCTGCGTAGCACACACAATGGGCAGTTTGCTGATGACTCGAGCGGATGCAGACCAGCATGTCCATGTCACTACAGTCACCAGTTGTGCATGTCACAGGAGACACGGCAAGAGGATTTTAAAAGCTCCTTTTACGTCTCAGATCCAGCAACTAAGATGGATAGAGTCTTCCTGATAAATCCTAAAAGATAAAAACCAGGGACTGGCTATCACGGTATTTAAATGGGCGGCGGGAGGGAACCTTGCCAAAGCAAAACCACCCAACCTAGATGAGAGCCGACTCAGCAGGTCTGTTGGAGGGCATTTTCCTGTCATCACCAGAGAACTCATGATCTGAAACATCTGCATTGTCTTATGCTGGTCATCTATACCCACTGTCCCTCTGAACTCCAAATGTTTCCTTTCTCTGCTGTTAGATGCCTCCGTGGGTCACAGACCCTTGAACACAAATCATTCCAGCTTTTGGTGGGGGGTTGGGATAAAGGCTCAGAGGCTCTGAAATTTAATCCCAAAAGATTTTTTTCTCTCTCTCCAACCAAAGATTATTTTTCTTTCAAGAACAAGTTAGTATTGAGTGGTGCTAAAGCAGAAGACACCAACCCAGGTTTGCTGTAGGTGGATTGCTGTTTCCCTTGTTTACTGACCCGCTTGTTCAGAGGGGGGCAGAACATGTCAAGAGTATCTGACATGCTGCTGCATAAAGGTTCAGGACATTCCCCTGAGGAGAAGGTTTGGTTGCCTTTGATAGATGCAGAACACACTGCACCATCTAGTTTCTAATAAAACAGACCTGTTACTTTTTACTATGCGACATCCTGCTTGTGGTCCTTTTTAAAAATGAGTTATTGACTGTTAGGCATGAAGGGGAATGGTGTAGAGCCAGAAGTTTCAAATGCTAAACCCCACAGATTAATGGGACTAAGTGCTTCTCTGATTGTTTTCCAAAGTGAAGTTTTGCTGAAATATTCACAGCCTCTTGCTGCTTTTTAAATCTCTGACGTGGCAAAATATTGATTATAGCACTAATCTTGTGTTAGCCTGCGAAGTCTGATGGTTTCTTTCTCATTTAGAGATTTCCAATCCTCTCTCCTTGTCATGTTTGGATGTCACAATCCAAGTTACACTGAGTTTACCTTGCTGTTTACATTATCAATTTGTACAGATTTTCTTACCAACCTCACTGAAACTAAGCTGCTGGTTTTTGTTCTTTTCTACCCACTTGACCCAATTCTGCGCCGAGTTACATGCTTATAACCGTGCCCAGGATGATTCTGAGAGTGAGATTTGGCCAGGATTAAGACATTTAAAAAAATACAAGCTAGATTGAAATGATGCATCATTATTCTGTGGATTTCTTTACTGGTGTTATTTAGCAAAACGTTCCTGTTGTTTGTATGTTCGCTTATCTGTATGATCTAACTGCAGCTGCTGCCATTTAAGTTAAAACAAATAAATCCTGATAAAACAAAAGCAAATATTGGAGAATAAATAATTATAAACTAGAGGCAGAAAGTCCACCAAATTCACCATTTCAGCAGCATCTGATTGTTAGCCTGGGGGCTCTGAGGCATCAAAGAGACTCGCACTGCATGGAGAGGCAGTGTTAGGTGGTGAATAGCTCCGTGAGAGCTAAGGACTTTGCTGTTACGCCAAGGAGAAGATCGGACTAGGACTGAGGTGACCAGGTTTTTAAAAGGAATTCCTGAAAAACAGTTTCTTAAAATGCTGATTAACAACTGATTTTTCTTCCTAAAAATTAAGAGCAGTTTTCATTTAAAAAAAAAAGTGTAAAAAATAAAGTCCCCTCCACAAATGAGTGTATTGGTTAGTGCTGATTACGTTAGCTTGTAGCAAATTCTTTTCATGAAATTTCAGCCTCTGTCTGTACAGATGATGCTGGATTGAAAAACAAACAAACAAACAAAATCCAAACCCTGAAGCTCCATCCCATTCTTCCTTTTCTGATTATCACTTAATTTAAAAAACAAAACAAAAGGAAAAGGAAAAATTGAATTATATCCCATCCCCTCAAATGCAGAATTATTTGAATAGTCCTAACTTCCTTTTAAAAAGTCAGGGCAATCAGCATAAATTACGTAAACCTACTGAGGAGCAACTTTTCAAAATACCTGTGGTTTCCCTCACTTTCCAAGAAAAACAAGAAGATTTAGAGTTGCTCATGTTAAATCTGAGAGGCTAAACTTCGAGAGACATACTCGCCCACCTGCTGCATGTGTATTAGTTCTAGCTGAAGAGAAGTCAATAAAAATGGAGAAAGAAGAATTTGCAGGGCTGGTTAAAGTAATAAGATTTGTTTCAGTGCATCTGATCTTTAGACTAACAGACTTCCAAACAGTTGGACAAGTAAATAAAGCACCACAGGGAACCGTTAGTTGAAATAGGTTACCACAGGGATACGCACAAAGGAATTCCCTCTACTGAGAAAAGACTGGAGCTATGAAACTCTAATAGCAACCATTGGGTTGAACTGCTGTCTTCCATGGCACTCGGGGTAAATTCTATAAGTATCTGTTCTTTTAGCACGACATGATAAACTCTGCTTTGAGACTTGTAAATTATAAACCTTTTAATAGTTACTGTAAACGAGTCATGCTCGGCTATTCTCTCCCAGGCTATGAGCGCCATTCACTGAATCCTTTTCTGGACGGGGATTTAAGGAAATACAATGCAACCCCTGACTATACAGTCCTACGATGCAAGGAACAAAGGGAAGCCTCGGGTTTTAATACCTCGATTTTCTCTAAAGAAAGAAAACTTTTAAAAATGAATACACTGACACTTCTATGCCATTCCAGGGTGTGCTCTGCCGGAACTGTACAATTCCTACCACTTGAAGGACAGTCAATACACCTTATTTCCAGTGATACAAATGAGATCCATGGTAGGGATGTGGAAATTACGTCAGCCAATGATCAGGAGTGCAGTGTATATACCAGGCAATTCTCTGCTCTAACAGCTTAGGGCGCAAAGCAGAAGATGTCCCATGTGCGTCCAGCTACTGGAGGGTGGAGGTGACTTTGTTGTAAGGTGCCATTTGAGCAGGACTTCTTTTCTGTGCTTGACATGAATAAGGGGATTAGGACGGCAAGTTTCCGTTAGCTCACTCTATCAGATAAAAGGCCCTGAGGTTTAGTGTCACACTGCCTTGATAAAAGTACAGGAGCCTGTCAATCATGGGTTTTCGAGGTACTTGTGTTCGTGACATAATCTTATTAGAAGATAAACCAGTGAAATCCTTTTCATGATGAAAAGTTACATTTAATTGCTCCTTTGCTTTTCTTCCATTCCTCCTGTTCACAGTGGCCATTTAAGGTGGTTGCTGTTGGATATTACATGAGTGCAGAGGCATAAAGAGAAACTAGCTGATGAATCACCGAAGCTGCAGCCCCTTTACACACCAATAAATAGCTCTAAAGCACAGCAGTGTGCGTGCAGGATCCATCACTATTGCGGATGCGAAGTGTTATCTAGTGAATTAGCGGAGGAATCCCTGCATGCACCAGGCTGAAGTTGGATGTGGGTTACACACCGAGAAAGCAGGCAGAAAGACTCTGAAATTATCAATGGAAGTATCTAAGCAATGAGCAGAAGGACAAGGTTTAATTTCCTGGTAAAAGATCGATCACATTTTAACCTTACACCTTTAACTACTTTGCTTTCAGCTAATTTCAGATACATTTGTACTTCACAAAAAGGCAGCTGATCGTTAGGTCAAGATTTCAAACAAGGAGTCCTGTGGCACTTTTAAAGACTAACAAATTTATTTATCGCATGAGCTTTTGTGGGAGAAAAATTCCACATCATCAGACGCTTGAAGATGGGGAACTTGCAGAATGGGAGTAAAATAAATGCAGGGAACGTAAGTCATAAGACCTGGGTCAGATTTGCTACTCATGCCTGCTGCCATGAAGGCGCAGAAACTCCAGGAGAGTCAGTGGGGCTCATTCTGCTCTTGTGCAAATCAGGAATAACTCCCTGGGAGTCAAGGAGGTTTTGTGAGAGAAATTTGGAGGAAACCCAGACCTTCACCCTAACCCTAACGGGCCTAGTAAAGGATGTTTCTGAGCCCATAGGGGAGGAAAAGATGCTCTGAAGCACAATTCTTGTGTCATTAAAGACACAGCACAGCCATTCCAGCTCTTATAGCACGGGGAGATCTCCCAGGCCTGGGATGAAGCCTGCGGGTGAGATGTGTGGCATCTGCATAGAATTATTCTGCTGGGGAAAGAGGGAGCCGGCCGTTGTGTTCTACCCCAGTCCCTAGAGAGAGACAGTCATGCTGTAGAAGGTCTGGTTCCAGGACTGCTGCTCCTAGGTGACCATCTCCCCCAGATTCCTGACCCAACACATAGGACCATGTTACCTTATCCCCTCCAATTCTGGGCTGCTAACAGGAACTGGGGACGCTCAGCCCCTTACAGGATCAGGCCACTTTTATTAGCAGACCTCAGTGCGTTGGTCTATTTGGTCCAGCTCAATCTTTCAGTGGGAATCAAAGTGCAGTAGTGAATGAAGATTTACAAGCATTTTCAATAGACAGATGAAAGACTGTAGTTTTATTTTAACTGGCCTGATTCACCCTTCCTTCAACTGAAAAGCAAGAGAAGCATCTAAGAAACCAAAATGGATGTACAGAAAACACATGCCTTCACCACTCAAACTGATCTTGCAGAGAAGAGTCATGCAGGTTACAAATGCTCCGATTAGTGCAGAAAGTTTCTCTAAAAAGTAGAATGGAATTCGCACTCAATCCTGCAACCAGCTGCACATGCAAGTCAGGTTACTCATGTGAACAGCCCCACTGAAGGGCCCTTCTCACAGGAGTAAAGCTAAGCATATAGGCTATGTCTACACTGGGAAGTTAGTTCGAATTAAGCCTCCTTAATTTGAACTAACTAAAGCCACGGCTACAGTAGGCTTTAGTTAGTTCGAATTAAGGGCTTCCTTAATTCGAACTAATAAGTTCGAATAGGGCTTCAGAAGTAAGGCTTTAATTCGAACTAACTAGTTCGAATTAGCCAATGTGGCCATGTTAATTTGAACTAATTTCTGAGTTCGAACTAACCGGCCATTGAAATGAACGGGGATCGCTAATTCGAACTAAGCAAGTGCCACGAATGGCACTTGCTTAGTTCGAACTAACTTTTTCTAGTTCGAATTAAGCTAATTCAAGCTAACTAAAATTAGTTCGAATTAGTTAGTTCGAACTAATTCAAACTAATTTTAGCAAGTGTAGACATAGCCATACAGAAGTGTTTGCAGGACTGGGGCCCAAACTAAAAATTATGATTCCCAAAATAAAAAGTGAGATCATAAAGAAGTCCTGATTAATTACATGCATAATGATATTCTCAAAGTGTTATTGTTATTGAAAGACCATGATTTAAGGGAGTTGCACAAGTATGCAAATAATCCAAATATTTTAGCCCCTCACATGTTAAATGTTTAAAAAGAAAATGAACTCCATTAATTTCACACACAGTTGTCTCTTTTTACCTAAATGCCTGACTGACTGTGAACTCTCTCATGCAATATAAAATAATCTGAAGCGACCTGAGAAATTAGTTCAATGAGACATTCTCAGCCTAGTTCACATATATTCACAAATTAAAAAATCCCCACATATTTTATTCACAAAGTTGCCATTTGCATTGTAAAATCTTGTACTGCACATTTCCTGATTGTTTTAGGACTAACAAAGATTTTCAGAAGATGTCTTAATTCTTTGCTTTTGAAGGCAAACATGGGTGAAGAGTTATAATAAAGGAGAAGCAGGCTGGCTGAGGTTAGAATAAAACTGTTGAAAATTAGAATGCAACATTAACCAAGCCATTGGTCACCAATACATTAGCGGGAAACAAAACCCTCAGATTGCAGATCATATCACTGACATTCCATAAATGCCACACCAGCAAAAAACTCTCTCAAAGGCAATTTAAAGCATTGTAATATTTTTCAAATGAAATATTACTTCTGAATTTCTTTTAGAGTTAGAGTTAAACACCAATGAGGGTACAATCTGTGGGGGTTTGTTTTGTTTTTTGGCAACACTCGAATGGCACAAAGTCAGCAGAAAAATAATGTTTCAAATCTGCAATTGTGTGTTAGACTAGAGTTTTCAATGAGTAAATCAAAGAAAGTAGATTGAAAGCCATTTGAAACCAGCTTATTTTCCTGCACACACGCACTTCTCTCTGAACTCCATGGGGGAGATTTAGAACAAGGACTGCAGGAGAGAGATCCAAATCAGCTACTGAAAAGGGTTACATTGCCCAGCTCTAGTCAAGATGCTGCATTTAGCAAGTTAATCAAGGAAACTATTATGTAAATCAATATTTAAAGGATATCAAAGCAGGAGTGAGGAGGAAAGAACAATGGAAGACCTAATACAGAAATTTATTTTTACTGTTCAAACCTAAGCAAAGCCATTGGGAAGAGCTGTCAGCCAGGGCTGGAAATGGAAGAAAGTAGCCGTGTAAAGCACAGTAGGCCCTTATAAACAGTTAATCCAGGCAGCTGCAGTAGTTAAAGCAAACACACTTCCCTTCACTGCCCCATCAATTACACCTTCCCAGAAAAATTACACAAACTGGGTCGGATTTTTCTGAGAGAAGATGGATTCTTTTGGAGACTGGAGGTCAAGACAGGGCTGTTTAAAGTATATTATTAACAAATAAACATTTATTGCCAAAAACCCTATAGGCCTTTGGGGAGGAAAATTGTGTTATTTTTGGCATCAAATGACAAGCTATTTATGACATGAATGGCTATCACCAATAGACTGATGAAATGGCAAATGTCTCCCACTTCACTTCCCCTGGCTTCCTGAAGTCAACTTTTTCAAACACTTTTTTCTTTCTGAAATGGCAATAAACTCAATATAATTTTCATTTTCTCTCTTCTAGTTATTTCAAGACCCGTAGCTGGAAAGGGTTCAAGGTACTTCCAGATGGAAGCTGAAGACTCCCTGATGACTGGGAAGGTGATGAAAATCATGTTGTTATGAAGCGAGACTATGCACTGCACTTGTTTATGCGTATTCTTGCTTGAGTGACAACTTGCAACTGGCTTTTAAATGGCTGAGTGAAAAACCCTGAGGTTTAATTGTGGCATCCACCAAATTGTATGTTGTAGCTCACGTCACTGAATATATCCTCTGTGTACTCTGACAAACCAGTGCCAGAATATGAGCTCATTTTTTAAGTTTAAAAATAAGAGCCACAATCCTAGAAGACCTCAGTCACCTGAGACCAGCAGGATTCTTAAGAGGTGCCTGAAATAAAGAGCGTTTTCCTTACCGTTACAAGTAAATGGCTAATACACGAGATACAGGAAGTGTTACCTTTAATGTCCAGGCACAACATCCCTTGATGTTTCCTTCAGAGGGAAACCCTGTTCATTTGGGCTTCAATCTGCAAGGGCAGGAAGCCTCCTGAGATACATTGGCATGGCATGCTATCTCTGACCCTCTTGATCAGGCAGGGAGGGTGGCAGGGGGAAGGAGAGATAGCTGTGCAGGGAGAAGGCAGAAATGAGGACATCTACTCTCCAGGGCATCACCCTGGAATCTCAGGGGACTTTCCCCCAAATAAATTAAGGTGGGCTCCATCAATGTTAATCTACCCCACACCTCCAAATTCACATGGGGGCCTGGTCCAAGCATGAACAGTGAGGTCTTGCAGGACCATGCTGAGCTGACATGGGAGGAATGGGCCCCCAAGATCTGCAGGACTTCCCTCGCATCTCACAACGTCCATCCAGGGATTAAGAGGTTTCTGGCCAGTGACCAAAGCCCCCTCATCATCACCCCTCCCCACACAACTCAGTCATAACTGCAGCTGTAATGCTGGATTCCTGTCCCCCATATAACCCTCTCGGGGCTCTTGCAGGGGAGCATGGTTTGGGGCTGTGACAAGGAGCCAGTCATGAAGGGATGATCAGAGATTTGCTGTCCTTAACAGTTCCTTAGGTCATTCCATAAAGGGAGTTTCTATAATTAGCAAACAAAATAATTAAATTTCTCTCTACCCGTTTCATGTCATATAAATCAGTGGCTCTCAACCTTTCGAGACGAGACTGCCGTGTCTGATTTGTCTTGCATAGTCCCAAGTTCCACTTCACTTAAAAATACAAACATGTCACAGCACATTGCTATTGAACAACTGTTGATTTTCCAATTTTTGCCAACAGTTATAAAATAAATCAACTGGGAATATACATGTACTTAATTTCAGTGTCTAGTATATGGAGGAGTATAAACAAATCATTACATGAAATTCTAGTTTGTACAGACTTTGCTCATGTTTTTACGGGGCCTGTTGTATAGCTAGGCGAGTGACGTACCCAAGAGAACGCAATAAAGTGCATGTTCCCCTACCTGAGAACCTCTGATGCACATACATAAACCCTTGGCTATTTGGGCTGACAGCACCGCCTGTTACCGGCATCAAACACAGTCGGTCCCTACGAGTGACAAGCAATGGTAATAGTTCTCTGTCCGTGTACCTCTCTCTAGCCAATTTTTAGCTGGGAAAGAAACACTTTATTTCTAACTTTGCATCATTTCATAACTGGCACTAAATTATTAGAGTCTCCAGCCTCTGTGTCCAACACCAGGGCATTGCTGAACACATTCTGCCGGGGGCACTCGCCTACAGAAATGCACACTGAGGACATTGTAAAATGGTGCAAATATCATGTGCCATAACCCTGGTTCTGTCGCACATTCCTAGTTTTCAAAGGAAAATTGCACTTCCCTTACAGTCCAGGCAAATGGTGAGAAATGAGCGACGTCATTTCTTACGTAGGTGTGTAAAGAATAGCACGAATATCTCCAGACATTACAATGGCTCCCAGAAAGAAGGGAATCTTTAGAAGAACCAGCCCCATGGGGCAAAGTGATACTGAGAGGAATACAGGAGCAGTTCCTTTCTACACCACAGGGAGAAACACACTCCATGAAAAAGAAAAGCAGAATGATTATTTATGCCTTACCCCAGAGAGCCAAACAGACCCATGCTTGGCTTTACCTAGAAGGTTGCAGTGGATGCTGGCTGAAATGCCGTACACGTTATTTGCCATCAACTCAGCAACAGGCTTGTCCCAAGCAGTAACGTGCAGCCAGGGGCTGCATTCGCCAGCCCCAAGTTCTCTTCGCAGGGGAGGCTGCAGCAGTCAAGGTCCTGCTACGGGAAGCTGGTGAAGGGACAACGCTGCCCCTCTCCGCTGGCATAAAGGGGGGAAGGGCATGGAAGAGTGAGGGTCCGCTGCACCCAGCTCCCACCCGGCGTAACGCTCCTGACAGACCTTACATCAACAGCCTAACTTCAAGTTGCCACCCTGCAGCTTTAATTTACACCAGAAGGCTGAGAATCTGTGCCAGCCTGGGCACAGTGAGAATGGAGCCCATAATGCTGTGATGAACTCAGGGCTCCTATGAACCTGTCTCTCCCCACAGAACTGACGCCACGTGAGTCATTAGCGCTACACAGAAGTGGGAAACAGAAATTAGGCCCAGCCTTCCTTTCCTTTGAATGGGTACCTGCAATACCAGCCATGAATGCTGTTGGTTCCACCCCCACCTGCCACCCAGAATCCACAGCCCAGTGGATTTCTTCAAGTCTCTGCCACTCGGCCCTTTTCAGAGGTTTGGGTCCAGTGATTTGCTTTGTTTGATGGGCTTTGCCTGAGCCTGGATCATCTTCCACCCGTTAGAAATGACGTAAAATCTGAAAATCAAAAATAAGTCACTGCCCCAAAGTGGAAAGTAGTTAGTTCCTGAGTGCTGAAGATCTGTGATACAAAACGACATCTCCTACTTTTCTTATTAAAGCCGAACAATCTCCGGCTTCTATTTCAAGAGAGCCATCTCTCGAAGAGTTCCAAAGTGAGCCGTGCAAGCTGCAAGTCTCACTTATCATGGCGTAAGTGGTGCACTGGCTTTGTGCAGCCCCTCCCCTCCGAGTGACTGCACATATTTGTTCTACACACACTAACAAACCCAGCCTCAGTGAGCACTGCTGTGAAATGGATCACAACCACCAGCTCTCCCCTTGCATCTCTACGGACGCAGGCACAGGATGATAAGCGACTTGGCCAGGGCCAGCTGGTTCGTGTGTCCTGGTCCCTGTGATCTGGCCAGGAAAACAGAGAACACTGTTTGGAAGCAAACTAGACACAGAAACGGAAAAACATTTCTCATGCAAAAAAGCAGCTTTACAGCCTAAATCACCAGTGTTCACAGGCATGTATAGGGCCTGATCCTGTTTTCCCTATGTCGTCAGTGCAAGCAGGAACCAGCCAGAAGGTCACACTCCACATATGGAACTCCTGTTGTCCTCAGAGGGCACTCCGTGCCTAGATCCAGGGTAGATCATGGCTCACAAGGCTGGGAGTTTTGGCTCACAGGAGCCCAGTCTCTGCAAACCTTTATCCCGCTGGCAGCCCCAAATGACTTCTCTCCAGACATCTGATATCCTGTAAATAAATAGATCTTGCCCCATACTGCAAGCCCCTGCATGCCAGTAAATTGGCTTCAATGGCACTCCTCACAGGAGTCACGTGAGTAAGGATTGACAGATGCAAGCCCTAACTCAGCCCAATGAGCAGCTGGCACAGTCTGCTCTGAACAGGGTGGGTTTTCATATGCTGATGATGACCATATTAGGAGTGTTGCACTAACCCCGGGAAGGCATAGCTCAGAATGCACACCAGCAACCTGAAGCCTGCTCTCTAAAACGACCGAAAATAGGGGACTGGTTGCAAGCCCATCTCTGCGTGCAAACCCGACAGAAAGGTCACTGCCTGATTATTGGCTCTGAAAAGCAAGCTCTCGCTCATCTCACATGCAGACATGCAAATACAATACTCGATGCCCATACAAAAATTAGCTTTTTTCCAGAAATGCTCAAAAGTCTGCCAATGATGAATATATCCCAAAACGAACACGTCAGTAACAGAAATTGAAAGCCCTATGTCTACATTAGTCTCCATGAATCTATTAAGATGTGATAAGACTGTGGAATTAAGGATTGATACTCCCACACATCACTTACAGTACCACATTTAAAAGTACTGGATGTAGAAGAGCTGGAGTATTTATGGATAATGCTCTGGTCCACCATATCTCATAAATAGCTGTACTTCACTGTAACAAAGTGGGGAGTTGTCCCACAGCAGGAATCGAAATATTTTGGCTAGTCTGCATTCATTTTTCCCTCTCTCGCTTTTTGTTGTTGTTACCTCACTGTAATTTCATGTTTTCTTACAGTACTTTATTTTGCTTTGCTAAGAAAGCAGTTTCTCTGTGTGACATAGGATGACTTAGTTACTACACACAACACAAAAGAAATCTCCAGCAAACGGGGGAAAAAAAACAAACGTGAAATGGACTGAAATTGTGACATGCTAAGGAAAAGTTTGAATCAGAAAATCTGCTCAATTATGCTCCCACAGGGAGCGGCAGGAAGAGAAAGCACCAAGTGATATAAAATGTTAGCTGTAAGCAAGCTGACAATGTCAAAAAAACAGGGAGCCACAGGCTGAAAAGAACAGTTCCTGGGGTCAGAGTTAATGAGACCTAGAACCTTTCTCAGTCATGAATTTTGGCAGATAAAATGCTGCAGCTTGGGGCTCAGTCCGGAAAAGGGCTTCATGCCCTCAGCTCCCATTTGGCTTCAATGAGAACTGAGGGTGCACAGCACATGACAGGATCAAACCCTGAAAGGACAAATGTTTCTCAGCATCACAGTTTCGTTATTACACTGATGCACACAATTCCAAGTCACAGCTTCCGTCTCATTACCGCTTTCAATTCAGCCGCAGGAGTCAAGAGAACCTTATTTCGTCACTGATATTCGGAAATAGCAGAGAGCACATTTGTACTCGTGCAGCAAGTAAATAAAAACACAAGGAGAAGTTTTGTTTCTGTCATTCTGAGAAAATAATTAGCAATTTCCAGATCTGGTAAGAAAGGCTTTAACAGAATATTGTCCGTTCAGGCTGCAGACTCTGATTGGCATGTTTATTAGTCCGACCACAAACGTGACAACTGCAAAGACATTATCAAGATAATCTATTCTAGACAGATTTTTCTTACCCAAAATAAGTGATTCATGACTATATTCAAAGGCAAACATTGTTTGCTTTCCTCAAGCAAACTTCCTAACTGAATTCCAAAGGGGGAGCCGTGTTAGTCTATTGTAGAAAGACAACAGAGTCCTGTGGACTTTTAAAGACTAACAGATTTATTTATCGCATGAGCTTTCGTGGGATTTTCGTGCGATAAATAAATCTGTTAGTCTTTAAAAGGCCCCAGGACTCTGTTGTCTTCCTACCTGAAGTCAGTTACGAGCAGGATTTAGTCCTCAGCATATGCATAGAAATGCCATTAGCTCTCCCTGCATATGTGCTCTTCTACATTATGAATAATAAGTTGATTACAGAAAAATCAAGAGCCAAATTCTGCCTTTTGATAACACAAATGGCTCCCACTGAAGTCTATGGGAGTTGCATGCATTCAATTTCATCTCAAAATCTGTAGGCAAAGATGTTGTCCAGGTGATCGGGAAAAGGCCATATTTCAGAAACAAAGAATATAACCTTGATGAGAGAATAAATGTGTTAGTTTCTGATAAAAAATGTTGGCCTCTATAGCATTATAAAGTCCCTAAG
Organism: Pelusios castaneus; assembly: GCA_007922175.1. NCBI lineage: Eukaryota > Metazoa > Chordata > Testudines > Pelomedusidae > Pelusios > Pelusios castaneus. The sequence goes on along the minus strand of ML685804.1, from coordinate 16,026,142 downwards.
AACAAAGGGATTCCGTTTTATTTTAATATTAAAGAGTTTCATCACCTTTCTTGATTAAAAAGCAACTTATCAGCAAGTTCTGTACTCAGAACACTGGACAGTTTCAAGAATGAATCATACTTAAAGTAAACTGGAAATAATTATAGCAATTTACAGTAAACAGCCTTGCAAACGTCTACTCAGTCACTTGCCCCTGGCAAGTAGCTATTTTTGATGGGTACGTAACATACGCTAAATTTTGTCAATAATCATGATAAAAAAGCAGGCAAGTAGGTTTTGAGCTGAGGTTGGTAAATTTCCATTAGACTTCTGCAAGGCTATTATAATAAATACATCCTTAGCTCTTCGGGAAATAATATTTTATCCCTTGAAAAGGCACTGCAAGGATCCAACTATATAAACTACATTTCATTATAAGATGGGTTCCTTCTACATTTTGCGTATTAAACCACCTAACTTGCTATAAACAATACCTTCTAAGTACAAGGTATTTTGCAAGTATAGTAAACGTTAGGTAAAAAGCAACAGTTAATGAATTTTCATTTGTATCTTTTTGTATAAAAAGAAAAAAAATTCAAAATATAAATGTATGCAGTAGCAAGTGGTGTTTATTTTGCAGATCTGCTGGTTTGAAAACAGTTTGTTCGTTTCTTCCAGAGAGCAAATGTGGCGATTCCCCAACCACCATTATTTTTAGAATCATAAGTTCTCTTTACTCTTCATAATACCTGGTGATGAAAATGCTGGCCAAGTCTCCTAGACTGCATTAGCCCTACGATCCGGGCTAGAGCGCCAAGGAGCAATGCTTTAAAGCAATTTCAGACATACAACAACCAAACAAAAATCTCCCAAACCAAAGCCCTTATCTCATCTGAGAAACATCTGCCTAGCCCAAATAATTCTAGGAACTCGGACAAATGTAGGGTTACTAATTTTAAACAAGCACACTATCAAAGACCTGCCTTGAATTGATCCTGTTGTTTCAAGAAGCATCTAGAAAACATTTGCCTGAATAAGGCTAACAGGGTTTACCTGTTAGGACCCAGAATATAAACAATGCAGAGAATTTTATTTAAAACCAAAAGTCAGCTAGTTCTGCCCTAATATTATCGGCCTTTTAACATACATTTTACATCCTGAAACTCCCACACCTAGCCTTGCCAATTTTCACATTTACCTTAAATTTGATCTGGAAATAGTGATATATTTTTAACCAGTTTTTCCAAGAAAAAAAAAACTTCAGCTTCTTTTCCAAATGTTAATGAGGCTGTTATAACCCCCGTTTTTGAGAGCCAGCTTTACATGGTTCGCTGTAACTTTTTAAAAAAAAAAATCTTAATTCAGCGTTCACTTCCAGTTTATTAGTATAATTTAAGTTAAAAAATGCATTTTAATTAGGTTGGGACACCTTATGCCAACAGTGTATCCTTCCAGGGTCCTGTAGTATGAATAGATTTTTTCCAAAGTTAGCTGCCCTACTTAGTATATTTTAAGTCAGCTACAGATGTAGTGCAGTTTCTACTCTCGCTCATACGAGTGTGAATCCTCAGCAACTTCACGGAGTTCAGAATCCGGCCTCTAGCTAACTCAGCTGTTTGTTATACATAACAAACCTTCTCCTTTGTGTCAGAATAAATGTGGGTTCCTTTATATATTATTTCGCAGTGAACGAGACTGTCATTTCATGAGGAGTCAAACTTAGCTTTTGAGAGTAATGCAGTCACCTCAAAACATGCCAAGAAAACCTTTATGCCATCCAAGAGTAATACACGGCTTGCTTTTTTTTTTTAAACTGGTGATTACTACATAGTCATTGCTCACTGGATTTTATTTTCTACTGCTTAACAAACAGCAGGAAATACCGCACAAATCAGAGGAGGAAAATGTAAGTATACAAAACAGTTCATCTGTAGTTATTTTGCAAACACTCCTTTAGGTTTTGTGTAACTATACAGTGGAAGCCAACTCAATATGCTTTTTATTGTCATTCATTAGATGTTAAAATGGACAGCCCCACTTGCGACCTTATTTCCACTACACAACGATCTAACGCAGCCCAAGTAGCACAAAATCACTCTCTAATATTATGAAACATTGATCGCTATACATACATTTGCAAGCCCTGAAAAATGGTTATGAAAATTGAACAACAGAAGATTTTGAGGTTCAAAAATCTATTTGCATGCTCTTTAGCATGTTAACTAGAAAGAACGCAAGAATATTCCACTAGCCTCCAAAATTACCTCCTTTGGCAAATCAGCAGAAGTGTCTATCTGCGAGTATGTGATGAATACACACATTACACAGGGAGCGTATGTTTATATTTACAGATGTATTTCACGAAACCATTAAGGGCCCAATCCTCATTCCTTGTGCACTCAAAATTCTTACCATATGCACAGAAGGTCTTCCAGAAATGGAGGTTTAAGCTCAGAATGAACTCAGCTGTATTTTTCATTCAAATTAGAAGGACAAATATTAAGTATAAAAATGTTTTGCTTCACCTTGTTCTGACATGAGGTATGGTAACAATGAAAAGAAAACACATCCAGACAACATCCATAAACGATGTAAAGAAAATGGACCCTTCCCTGAAATGGGAATCATAATTGTAGTATGTGAAGAGTACCTTTTTTCCCCCTCAACATTTTTTCCTGCTATCACATAGGCCTTTAACTACTACTAAATATCCCTCTATATTTCAAATCCCTACGGCAGCAGGCATTTTAAGCTTCATAAATCTCTATATGTTGATCGATGTTGAGGTAAATATAGACAGTTACACAATTAGAATGGAAATACACCGATAACATAAATTGGTCTGAGAAAATACAATAGGATTCATATATTTTACCATGACCCTACTGCATTATTTACTATTGAAATAATGTTGTGTATGTTTTTGACCTGATTCGGGGGGAGGTGGGGGAATCCCCTGCTTTCTTAGAGTATGAAATATCCATGTCTATAACATATTTCAAAGATGAATATTTTCACAGCGGATTTCCTGTGTATTGGTTATTCTTCTGTATATAGTTTTTTTTAAGGTTAACAGTTAAATATTAGCAATTCTTACCCTCATTCATATAACTGCACATATCCACATTACACAAAAGTCTTCCTTAATATTCTCTGCCACAGACAAATGCAATTATGTTGTTTATTTTAGAACCCAGAAATTTTAAATGAAGATTTTTAAAAACAGAATTGTTCCCTCACTTTCATAAATCATGTTGAAATCTATTTCCATGCTAATGTTTACTAAAAATATCCTGTCTCCTTGCTAGCTCTGCAGGTACAGTGCATTCTCAGAGCCTGTGGAATTATCTTCTCTGTAACCTTTTATACATATAACATCAGGATGAATTCTTGCTGACACAGCAGCAAGCTGAGGTTTTTTTGCCTGATCTTTGGCTATTCAGGTGACGTCACAGGGAGAAATAACAGTAACATTTCTAAAAGCTCCTAATATCTGGTGCCTGTGAGTGAATCTGTTTGGAGGTAGTATTTAAAAATGTTTTGCAAACCCAGTTTTTATGTGGCTGATTGCTCAGCTATATGGGAATGTTCAGATCTTCAGCAAAAGCACCACAGCATATTAAACACTTTTTTAGCCTTTTACTAGATGGCAGAAATTGATCATGATTCCACATTCCTGGCATATGCACATACTGCTCCTTACCTCTGATCAACATTAATGCCGTTTCTTAACAACAACCTGAAAAGGACTAGGGCCAGTCTACCGCAGGAAGCAAATGAAATAGACTGGGACGTCGTTGCTCTCCAAGTTTTAGCCTATTCAGATTTTGAACATTTGTACTGATGAACATACCATTTAAAAAATGTGAAACTGAAAACAAGCAGGACCTTCCTGTTACTAAGTGGTTAGGATCCCCACTACATGTAGCTGAATCTAAGAGCCCGAGTCACCTCTTTTACCCTGAATTTTGTCTCCATTTCACAAACTGCTCTAAGGATATAAATGTTTTCCCTCTGGAAAAGAAAACAACAACATTCACCAAGATCAAAAGCAGTTGCTAACAGGAAGCTTTGTTTTGCTTTCAACAAATTAAAAATGATTTTAACTGGAAAATAGAATTTCAGCAACTGAAAAGACGAACGTTTGTCATTGCAATGATATCCCATTGCACTTCTTTTGTCTCTTAGTCACACACTGCCCCTTGTTTATTTCATTTATAAATAAACACTCACTGACCAAAAAAAGAAAAAAGCCCAGAGACCTTAAACAGAATCAATAGATGCCAGAAATAGGTGGCAATGTTTCATTTCCAGGATCCAATAAGAATACTAAAACAATGCCTGATATGTCCTGCTATTTTTGATAAAAAGCAAAATATTTCCCGTTTTTTCCATCTAAACAACACACAAAACCAGTTAGTGAAAAATTATGGAATATTAACAAATGTGACTTTTGACTGCTGTTAAGTCTAAACTTCCTTTACATTTGTAATTCCTTGACTAAATGAATTCCTTCACTCTCCATTTTCAAAGCTACAATGAGAGGAGGCATTTTCTACAAAGAATATATACAGCAACTAAGCTGAACCAACCACCAGACCTTAGCATTTAAAACTGGCTGTACGATTGCAGAATATTACCAAAACAGTAAGAAATAAGACAAATGTTTATATAACCCTGAACACTTACATCATAGCAAAGCAGAAAAATATAATGAAGGGAGGAGAGCATTCTGTTTGTAGAATTACCATTGGTTTCGTAGCAGGAAACACTGCCCTAAATACTACAATTAGTAATTTAATTTAAGCAAATAACCTGCACTGGATTTTTCTGCTGCGAAGCTGACGTGGGGCTTGGTTTGGTTTGTTAGTGATCACTATTCCCTGATCTTCCTGTGTGTCCGCAGAACTAGGGTTTTTTCCAAATACAAAGTATCACCTTTGGGCCCAATCCTGTCATCTTTGCTTTGGCAAAGCTCACATTAAAGTCAACAGTAGTTTTGCTTGATTTAGGCTAGCAGGATCCAGCAAATGTGCTCTTGTAGCACTCTATTGTCTTCACTTCAACTACTCCCTGCCCGGCCCCAAAATAATGAAAACATTTTGCCAAATACATATTTTATGTCAAAAATCAGAAGACGGGTCTGTACCCTACCTCACGCAAATATTTACTGAATTGTCCGTATGACCAAGACACTGAAAAACAAAGACACAGACAGGCATGCCCACAAGGTAGTGGTGCTATTCATGCAACCCGCTGCATTTATCATGCGTCTTTGACCACTTCATTCTGCACCCTCCACACTAATCGTCTCCCCCAGGACTGACTCTATAGCATTCCCACCCAGCAACAGATGCAAACAGCCACCATTTTTATTTAAAACAGAGAGAGAGAGAGAGAGAAAGAAATCAACCCACCAGAAAAAAAAAAAGTTTCCTCCTTCTTCCCCAGCCCCCAAAATTACACAAGACCAGCAATAATAATTCCTGAGCCTGTGAAGCTTTAAGGTCTGATATCTGACTCGCTTTCGTTGGAAAAATGAAATCCGGTTTTCTAAAGATACACACACAAGTTGCGTTCAGGAGAAATCCAGCGTTTTAATTACATTACTACATACAGAAAAGCTATTTAAGTCATTTCTAGTAATTGAAAGTCTCTCTTTTTCTTTTTGCCTGAGCCATATCCATAGGATTTGGGGTAATGCAGACAGCTGACTTTACTGATACTACCCTTCACAAACCTCCACTGGTAACTTTTAGAAAAAGCATCTCTAAATAAACCAAGGAGTCCTGTGGCACTTTTAATGACCAACAAATGTATTTCTCTGTCGCACGTATGTCGTGCCAGCTGTGGTGAGAAGGAAAGGTTTGCAGTGGCATGCACTAAGATGACGGCACATCTCACTCAGGGCTTCACCACATGCGGATAATGCAACCCTCCACTCTTGCCGATAAAACCTGTATACACACCACACAAGCAAGGATGTGCGTAGAGTTATTTTCACACGTTAATTAACAAGTATCACTAATAACAGAAGATTTCCAACAGCCTAAAACACAGCTGCCAGACAGAGTGTGAATATTACTTTAGTTGCACATGCTTTAGCTTTCAGATTTAACAAAATTTCTAGGAAATTCATTTTAGTTTAGTCTGTCCTCCCCCACCCCTCTTTACTATTAGCTACTTCTGCTGTCAGTCTTTGGGAGCACACACAGCAGGTTCCCATGTAATGTCACACTAGGTGCTGTGATTCAACAAAGGCTAACATGTTGATATCTTTTTATTGCTAGTCAGCCTGGATACCCCATTTCCCCCCACACACAATTAGAAGGCTTTGATAATAGGATATCTAAAATTCTAAAGGGGATTTATTTCTATTCTAACAGATTTTTTTCCAAAAAAAAAAAAAAAAAAAAAAAAAAAAAAAAAGACAGTCCATTGTTTTGCTTTCTAAAATATTGCTCCTTCTTATTTATAGTTTGCGAAACTCTAAGTTTACACAGATTGAAAAGGCAAGAATCTTTGGCATGCTGTTCTAACACTTCAATATTACAAATAATTTTTGTGGGTATTCAAAGGAGCACTTAATTAAAAAAATCTTGAGAAGAGTTTTGCTTATTTATGGTCTGATATTTCATGGTGACAAAAACCTATGAAACTAAATTCTCTGTAACTGTTACAAGCAGGAACATGTGAAAATATTAATATTTGTAAAAACCAACACCCCAAAAGTGAACGAATGCAGGTCAGTAAGAAAATGACTACAAGCTACTGTTTTTCAACAGACCTGATGCTGTTACATGAAGCTTCTTTAAGAAGACATGGCTTAAGGCTTCCCTATGAAGTTACACGTTTTGTGGTAACTCCGAAATAGGGGACCTCCATCTTGGCCATTCACACAAGAGTGATAAGGTAACAATATTTATACTCAGCCTGTCATGTTAGCATTTACTGCTAGTTCCCATGGAGATGGATTTTCATGCTGAAGCTATGAAATGCACATTGTTGCCACTAAGCCACTTCAGGCCCTTTTTGGGAGCCTGCTGAATGCCTGACAAAACTTGATGCAAACCAATAGTTGTTTTTCTTTGTTTGTCGCCAGACTTCTACAGAGCCATATTATGTCCCAGTGATTGAAGGGCCCATGTTCACCCCCCTCCCGACACAAAAAGGACCCTAAATTTCAGTGACAAGCATGAAGGGGGCTAAGCAGGGCAGGAACTCCGGCCGCAGAAGGCCGTCGCGGCTGGGGCAGGCTGGTTCGCATACAAAGCCTGACATTTCAGGAATAACAGTAGAAAAACGACAGTCTCCCTGAGGCGGAAGGCGAGGACGGGGTCTAGTGAGATACTGACAAACCTCGGAGGCATCTCTCAGCCTCTGCCCGGCCTCCAGTTCGGCTCCCCGGCAGCAGGGAATGGCTCCGAGGGGCTGCAGCCCCCAAGGACGGGTCCGCCCGCCGAGCACTGCACTCCGGGGACCCCCATGTGCACAGACCGAGCCCCGGGGGCAGCGTGGCCCGGACCGGCGAGGGTCCAGACAGCCGGCAGTGCCCGGACTGGGCGCGGAGAGCCCACGGGCTTCGGGCTGCGCCTGCCCGGGCGGGGGCTAACGCCGGGCGTTACAGCCGGGCCGGCCTGAGCCCAGACTTCGCTCCTGAGCGCGGTGCAGCCACCCTGCCCGGCCCGGCTCCTCGCTAGCCGAGGGCCCGGGCTGCCGGCACCCGGCCTGGCCGGGCCCCGAGCCCCAGTCCCCGGGCCGCTCAAGAGTAACTCCCGCCCGCGGCCCCGGGCGACCCCACCGCCCGGCAGATCCGGGCCTGGCGAGCCCGAGCGAGCCGCAACCGCTGCGCCCGGCCCGGCGCGGCGGGGAAGCTCCAGAGCCGGCCCGCGGCGCAGCAGGTGGGTTCGGCTCCGAGCGCCGGGCCGGGTTAACGCCCGCCGCCGAGCCTGGGGAGCGGCCCCCTGCCAGGAACGGACGGAGCGATCTGCGGGTCCCGGCCCGAGCAGGGCGGCTCTCCCGCAGCCACGGCCCGGGAGGGACACAGCGCCGGGGCCGGGCCCGACCTCCGCCCGCTCTGAGCGCTGCACTGCGCTGCGGGCCGGGCGGGGCGGCGCGGGACACTCACTGCTGGTAATCCTGCTTGCAGTAGAGTTTGCGGTCCCGGGAGTAGCAGCTGGTGGTCAGGGCCCGGCGGCACACCGCACATTGCAGACACTCCTCGTGCCAGGACGACTCGTTGACCCGCAGCAGGAAGCGGTCGGCGATGGGGCGCTGGCAGCCCTCGCACACAGCCGGGCTCTGGCACTCGGACCCTGGCGACAGAGAAGCGAGGGCGGCGGTGAGACACGCGGACCGGCCCGGACTGGCCCCCCGCCTCTGGGAGCGTGTCCCGCCGCCCGGCCCGGCCCGCTCACCCCGCAGCAGGAGGAAGGCCCTGGTCCGGCCCAGGGAGGGGAAGGAGGGAGGCCCGGTTCGGGTCCGGCCCGGGGAGGGGAAGGAAGGAAGCCAGGCCCGGGTCCGGGTCCGGGTCCAGTCCGGCCCGACCCACTCACCCAGCAGCACGCCTAGGGCGGCGGGGCCCGAGCGCAGCGGCCGATCCTCCATCTTGATGCCGTCCAGCATCTCGGCGCAGTCGGGGCCGCGGCCGAAGCAGCGCTCCAGGGACTCGGGGCCGGCGGCGACGTCCATGGCCCGCGGGCGGCAGACGGGCGGGCGGCGGGCTCAGCGCCGGGCGCTGCGCGGCGGACGGGCGGGCAGCGCCTTCGGGGACGCGGGGCAGGGGCCGGGGCCGGGGCCGGGGCAGGGGCCGGGGCCGGAGCGGAGGCTGCTGCCCATGGGGCCGGCGCGGGGCGGGCCGGGCGGGGAGAGGAGCCGGCGGAGCGGGTCCGGGGCGCTCCCCTCACTGCGCCGTGCCGCGCCCGGCCGGAGCCGCTCGGTTTAGAGCTGGGGCTGCGGCGGAGGAACACACCCACCCGCCGCCTCCTCACCCCTCCTCAAACTTGCTGACATTTGAACTCCATTGGCGCTCCCGGTATCGCTGCGCCGCGGTGATCCGTCTCCTCGACGTCAAATAGTGCCGTCGCGGAGCACCCCCACGCGCGGCGCCGGGCGGCCGGGGACCTGGTCCGGGAGGCGCCGGGGCGGGCTGCTGCCACGGCCACGGTCGGAGCGAAGCCGAAGCTGCCCGGAGCGTCCACCCGCGTTAGCATCCCCGCCTGCGCGGGCAGGGGGCTACAGCGGCCCTTCCCCTCTCCCTCCCTGGGGTAGGTAGCCGCGCCGCGCCGCCCGGGCTGGGGTGTGCTCATCCCACATGCTCTCCCTTCGGCTGCTGGATCAGGACCGGCTTTCCCCTCCCCGGCCCGGGCACCGAAGCCGCCTGCACCAGGGCCTGGGAGGCAGCTGGAGCCGGCCGCCTGCCCGCCCCGTCAAGCCGTGGAGCGCAGCCCGCTGCGGGAACCTCGGGCACCTGGCTACGCTGCGCGCCCGTGCCTGGCGGAGCCATGTCGGGCAGGAGCTGGGCTGGGCTGGCTGCCGGCGGGGCTCGATCCCGCACTCCCGTGCTGCTTGGCGGACTCGAGCCGGCCCGAGAGCAGGCGGTGCCGGGGGACAGGCCCGGGAGCCGGGAAACAGGGTGTGCCTGTAGCCAGCCCCGCTCCGCACTCAGTTCAAGGGGCTGGGGACGCGGAGGTTCGTTCCCTTCGGGGTCTGTCCGTCAGCCCGGAGGCTGCCGGCTGTCTGCCCGGGCTCCGGGGACGGTTCGCTGTGACCGGGCGCTCTCGGCCCGCCCTGGAAAACTCTCCGCACGGTGCCACCTGCACTGCGCCGCGGCCTTACCGCGCCCGCGTTAGACACCGCGGCGAACAGCGGGCCAGACATGACGAGGCGAGGCCCCGTGTGTGTCCGACCGGCCGGGCCGGGCTCGCTTTCGCCGGCCCCAATTCGCTGTGGCTTGGCGAAGGCGGCAGGGGCTGCACGGCCCCGGGACGGCTCTGGCTGAACTGCGGAAAGCGGCTGTCTCGGGAGAGTCCCGGGCTGGAGGGACCCAAAAGCGCTGGCTGGGTTTTCGGGCCGGGCCCGTTCCCAGCTAAACCCTGGCCGAGCGTTTCACGCTGCGCTGGGGCAGAAGCCGCCCGGTTCCCGAGCTCTGTCCGACCCGAAAAGCCCCCGTTTGCGGGCCTGGGCCCACCGTGCAGGGCTGCGCCCCCGGCACATTTACCCCCGCAGTTGCCGGGAACACAGGCGACCTCTCCCCGCACCACAGCATCTCGCACTCCGAATTAAAAGCCCCAATTTTGTGCGGCGGGAGCGCCAAGAGGGAAGCGGGAATTCCGTCCCCAGGCTCGCATCTGCCCCATAAATCCCGCTCTGTCCGGGGGCCAGAAACGAAGCAAACCCTAACTGCCTTCCTGCCATTTCCCGGCTCTCTCCGTGGTAGCCAGGCCGTTTTCGGCTCCGACGGCTGCCTCGAGAGCAATTCGAGGGCGGCTTTCGAAGCGTCGGGAACGAAAACCCAGCCATTAAAGCGCAACAAGCCAGCACGAACCGAAGCGAACCCCAGCCCAGCTGCCTGGGCCCGGGCAGGCCCGTGTGCGGGCGAGGCGGGATTGGAGCGAGGTGGGAAGAGGCGCGCAGCGGGCGCGGGCGGTGCTGTCGGGGGCCGCACTGGGGACCTGTCTGGCCAGGGAAACCGAGTCGTGTGTGCGCCGTCAGCCTCCTGCTCTGTGGGCTTGTGTGTGTGCCACTCTCGGGGGGTGTGTGCCCCGCTCCCCTCCCTTCTGAGTGCACTGCGGGCTCCGGGTCTTTGTGGGACATTCCCGTCTGTGTCCCGAGCCCCCTGCTCTCGCCGTCTGTGTTTCTGTCCAGCATTCATTTGCTGCTGTGTGTCGTGTGTGCACCACTCCCGGGTTGGTGTGTTGCGTTGTGTCACTAACTCCCTGCTCTCGGTGTGTGTGTGTGTGTGTGTGTTCACACGCCATTGCTCTGCTCTGGGTCCCTCCGTAGCTGTCTAACACGCCGGGGCCGGGCTGACCCGAGTGCAGCCCGCCCTCTGCTGGCCCGCCGCGGGACGGGCGCGCTCTGCGGCTGGGCCTGGCCGGCCTGTGCTCTGGGCGTCGGGGACGGAGGGGACGGGCGGCCTCAGGTGCCGATCTAGCCGTCGGTGTGGGATTCTCGTGGCCTTGCTGCACGTCCCGCCTCCGGCCTTCCCGAGCGGGAGGCGAGCGCCGAAGAAAGGGCGCAGGGACCGAGCATCTCCACGCACTAGCCGCAGCGTTGGCCATGCCTCCCGGGCACTGTCCCGAAGTGCCCAGGGCCAGGGATCCTCTGGGCCGCGCTCTAAGGCAGGGGCAGCCGCTGTTCTGCCTCTGGCTGCGCACAGCAGAGCCGTCGAGTCTAGCTGGAGGTCGGTTCCCTCTACCAGAGCCGGGTTCCACTCCCCTTTGCACGGACATGCAGACCTGGGCGGGGGGAGCCGCGCCCTGGCCCCTTCCTGTCACCGGCTGGGCCCTGGGAAGTGGCTGTTTGCAGCCGAACGCAATTCGGACTGCACGGACACGCGGGACCGCTCAGCTCCACGTCGGGCAGCGAGATCGCACCCGGTTCTTCCTCCTTACTCAGCCGCTGCAGCGCACGGCCGGCCAGCTCTGTTCCCAGGGGCCAGAGGAGCAGGAGTCAGCCCCCCGCGCACACCCAGCGGCCCGGCCCGGCAGGAAAGGCGCAATAAGCAGCTGCTCCGAGCCCCACCGGCAGCTGTGGTCCCGGGCCCGGAGGCAGAGCGAACCTAGGTGACAGGCCCCGGGCCAATGGACGGGTCCCGTCCAGATAGGAAACTTTCCAGGGAAGGGATTTGGATGGAGCCGGAGGAAGCCGCTGGCCGGCACAGAGCGCGCATTGCTCCCCGCCGGCCGGCCTGTGCCCCCGACGGGCGTTACAACCAAACAGCCGTGGCGCACGGGCACCTGCCAAGCCCTCCCGCCCTCTCCGGGATGTTCCCTGTCACGTCCCTTGGGCAGCAAGAATGTGGGTGGCGGCGGGGACCCGGAGTGCCCGGCCAGCGCAGTGCTCCGCCCACCGACGGCTATATTCAAACCAAAAGCACCTATAGAGCAGCAGTCCGCCAATGGAGGCGAGGAATTAAGGCCACGTGACATAGGTGGCCGCTCCCACGTCACCAGCGGAGTGTGAGGAAGTGGCCGTCGTCGGGGGAGGGCGCGGGTCCGTCGGGGGGCAGGACCCGTGTAGACAGGCCGCGGCGGGGCGGGCAGGACCCGTGTAGACAGGCCGCGGCGGGTCTCAGCACCCCAGCGGGTGACGATGTTGGAGGGCGGCCCGGTGCTCGCTCAAACAGCGGCCTGTTCCGGTGCTCGCTGCGCGGGCCGGGCCCCGGGGCAAGAGGAGCTCCGACAACGCGCGGTATTTGCGGGCAGTTGTAGGGCCCCTGAACCCCGCCGCCCTGCCTGCCCCTGCCCGTCGGGTATTCAGCGGGGCTCCACGGCTGGTCGGAGACACTGGGGAGCGGGCCCCGCTGCCCGGAATCCGCCGGACAGTCTCCGCGAGGCTCCGCTCCGGGCGCTCAGCTGCAGTCGGAGGAGCCCGGGGGAGCCGGTCACTCAGTGCCCGTCCGGGTCCAGCAGAGAGGGACCCGCTCCCCCTGGGCGATCCCCTGCAGCCCACGCCGTGCGGGCACCCGGGCAGCGCTCGCTATCCCACATCGAGGCGGGCTCCGCTTTGAGTCCCAAGGCCGGCGCGGGGCTGGGGAGCGCAGAGGCCGCCTGGGAACAGGGTCCGGGCCCCAGCTCCCGTGGGCTGGGCACCAGGGTCCAAAGCCACCAGCCCAGGTGGGCAGCACGAGGGGCGCACGCAGCTCAGGAAGCTCTCCGAGGGAAGCTGGGCCCGGGTAGTCTGACTGACTGCTTCTCGGATGGACAGATCCTGCTCCCAGGAGCGGCCAGAGCCCCACAGGGAAAATTCGTGGATCTCCCTATCCCTCTGTCTTCTTTCCTTTGCCCCGGAGCAGGAGAGTTGCAGCCCGACATGTTTTATTCCACCCAGTGGAACAGCCGCACACGCGACTGACCTTTGTTAAAACCTGGCTTCTGGTGGCGAGGAGTTCCACAGACTAATGAACTCGGCGTGGCGTGGAAAAGCCCTTCCATTGATCCCTCTTTAAAATATCCCTTGGACCCCCCCCCACCCTTGTTCCTGATGAGGAAAAGGGGCAAGCAGAGCCCTGGCCTTCTCTGGATGATTCATTGCTTCCCCTCTGCAGGTCCCCGCTCAGCTCTGCCCCCTGGCCGGGCCAAGGCTTTCCATGTCCCCAACGAAATGAACGTCTCACCCGCTCTGCGCCCTGCGCTGGGAGACGCTGTGCCCAGCGCCGCACACAGCACCCCAGGGAGGGCACGCCTGGCTGTGGACGGTGGCTCTGTCTGAACCATTTCTCGGTCTCAGCCCTTGGACGTCCTAAGGCTCGGTTCTTCCTACTCCTAACTCCCCATCCTCCGGGTCCGGTCCGGATAACCCGTTCATCAACGGCAGGGACCGGCTGGACAATGGCTGCTTCCTGCCCGCCCAGCAGCAGCAGCTCGGCCGGCTCTCGACGTGCTAAGCACCCCGCGCCCGCAGGCCGCATCCGGATCAGGGTCTGAGCCGAGCACCCCTCTGGCCTTGCGGTTCCGGCCAGAGCGCTGCCCCCGGCCTTCTCCCGCACCCTGCAGCCCGGGAGCCTGTCCCGAGGGGCGCGGGTGGCTCCAGACGGCGCGGGCGCTTCCAGCAGAGCCGCCGACGCCCCGGCCGGTTCCTACCCCAGCCCCTAAAGAAATCCGGGGCGGCCCCTCACGAAGTCGCTGCCCCGCCCTGGGCACCCCGGGCCTCGTTTGCAGGCCGGCCGATGGCCGGGCCCCAAGCTAGCCCTGCCTGGGAGCAGCCGGCGGGCGGCGCGGAGTGAACCGCGGATTGTCCGCGTGGAAGAGGCCGGGAGTCTCCGCCTGCCGCAGCTCAGAGCCGCCGGGAGCCTCCCGGGCCCGGCCTGGAGCCCCGGGGAGAGGGCCAGCGGCTCCGCACCCTGCTCCCCGGCCCAGGCTGCCCGCCGGGCTCCTGTCACCGCACAGACACCGCCCCGAGCAGGCAGCCAGGGAAGGAGCCGAGACCGGTCAGGCTGGCTTCACCCGCGCGGCGGCCCGGGGACGTCTCGGGCGCTCGGGCCTAGCCCTGGCCCGGGCTGGCCCCGCGCACCGGGATAGGGACTGTTCGTTTCGGCCGCGCTTGGCCCCGTTGTGGGGGAAACGAATGTCACGCGCCCGTGCGGTTTTCGTTTACACGGAGACACCGGCGTGCGCAGCCCGCTGCCGGCCCTTCCCGTCCGTTTCCCACCCGCCGATGGAGACGGAAAGGCGCCGGGGTCGGTCCCTAGGTCGGGCGCGATAATTCTTGGATTTCATTTCTTTTCCAGCCGCCGCGTCAGGAAACGAGAAGTTCGCTCCTGTTAACGGGCGACGGGCGAATGGAAACGGAGCTGGACTCGGCTGCTGCGGGAGAAACCCGCCCTCCAGCGCCCTGCCAGACCCGACGGCTCCCAGCGCCCGCCAGGGGCAGGGAACTCGGGCCGACTCCCCCGCCGGCCTTCGGAAAGGGGAGCCAGCGAGACCCAGCCTGTCCGCGGACTGGCCCAGTGGGAGTGATGCTGTTAAACGGCCTTTCGGGCGGAGATTTCCCTCGGAGAGTTGCTCCGTGGCGAACCCATCAGCTCGGGCAGCCGAGAGCCCGGCGCTGCGCACCGAGGTCCGGGAGCGGCGGGGAAGAAATTGCGGATCTCCCCAGCCAGGCTCCCAGGGAGAGAGAAGAGCCCGCGGCCCCCGGGGATGCGGGGTCATGGACAAAAGGCGCCTGGATCTTCGCCGTCAGTGTACACCCGCAGGTGCGGCGGGCTGGCACATTGCCGTTCCGGGGACAAGGCCTCCCAGCGCCGGCTCAGCGGCCCGGCTTGTGCTCCGGGCTCGGGCGGCCGGAACCGGGAATAACGCGACAAGCGCGTCCCGCACCGGCCCAGACGGCAAAGTGCGCTTCCCGCGTTCGCAGACCTGGGCCGGACCGGGTCGGTTCCTGATCGGAGCCCCCGGGCCGCCCCTCTGCCTTGGGGAGCTCCGCACCGGAGAGACAAAGGGGGTCTCTGCCCCCGGCTGGTCCCACCAGGGTTTGCGGCTGGCTGCGATCCAAGCCTTTGCCTCTCCCTGAGCCGCAGAGTAGCGAGACGTGGTGGTTGCTGGCAGCCGAGAAAAGACGCGCACAGCTCGCAGGGACCGGGCCGAGCGCCCGTTTGTGGAGGGGCCAGTCCCGACCGTACCGCTTTGTTCGGGGGTCGGCGGCCAGACGGACCGGGCTGAGCCGGACAAACACTGCGCCCAGGAGGCTTTGTAATTCCCGGCCGGTGCGGCGTAAACGCTGGTCCACAGACAGAGCACCCGAGCTCGGGGAATCGCCGAGGTGAGCGCACGTCGGGGCTAACGCCTTGGGCGCCCGGGCGCTGTAATGGGGGGACGTTCGCCCCGCTCTCCGCCTCCGGGTCACGGAAAACCCCGCGGCCCTGCTCGCGTTTGCAGGGCGAGGGGAGGAAACGGCCGGGGAGCTTTTAGCCGCCTCGCTGCCCCGGGTTCATTCCGGTTAATTTGTTGTTTGTCTCGTTCTGTAGCTCCGCTCCCTGGCCGGAAGACGAGCCCGCCCTGCCGTGTAACGACCCGCGCGGCCGGGAGCACCGGCATGTACGTGTGAAAGACGGACGGACCGACGGGCGGACGGAGCTCTGTTCCCGTCAGGGGGTGCGGGGGGAGAAGGTTCCTGCGGGTGCGGGCCTGCTCCGCCCGCAGAAGTGAAGCAGAATCGGCGCCAATGAAGCCAAAGACTCGTTTCTTCCCCAGCTCCGTCTCCAACAAAGCCCCTGGAGCGGGGCGCGAGTCCGGCTTCCCCGGAGACTCCGAGCCGCCGGGCCCTGTGCCCCCGCCGGACACTCGCCTAGTTTCTCGCAGCGGGAGGTGACTCCGGCCCTCGGACGCGCCCATCGGCCACTTCACTCCTTCCTTAGTCCCGAGCCGGAGCCGACCGACCCGCCGGGCCCTCGCTCTGGGTCCAGTCGGTCGGCCGCGGCCCGCTACCCGCCGGGAAAGCGCCTGTGACCCTTCGCCAGCCCGCGGCGAGGCAGAGCGAGCGAGCTCTGACCTCCGCGGGCTGGGCTGGGCCGGGCCGGGCCGGGCAGCACCTCCCTTCTCCGGGCCGGAGCGGTTCTCTGGGTTCGCGGGGCAGGGACACCGCCTCGGGACTCTGCGCCTGGACAGCCCGGCGGCCGCTCTCGGTCGCGGGTGGGAACCAGCCTTGGACAGGGTCCCCCGCGGCCGGGCAGGGCACAGCTGGGGCTGGCTTCCGCCGGCGGCCCTGGGCGAGCCTGGCCGGGCTCGGGCCCTACGGGGGCTATGGGGCCTTCCCCGTGCAGGCCCCGCCGTCCACCGGGCTGCTCAGCCGTGGCCCCCTCGGCCCGCGGCGCAGGACACCGGGGCCCGGCCGATCACCCCGCGCGGCTGTGGCCGTCGGGGCCGTGGGTGCTGGAGGCACGGGCCGGTCACACAGAGAAGGGCCGGCGGCCCGGGGGCAGAGCTGAGCATCCCGCTCCACAGTCACACGGGGCGGCGCCGCTTTCCGCCTTGCCTCGCCCCTGCGGCCCGGTCAGCAGGGAGGGAGAAACGGGAGACACAGCACCGAGCTGCCCCATGCGGCGCGGCGGGGTCGGGAACCCCAAACGGGAGGAAACCAACCGTGAGGGCGGAAGCTGCGGCCCCTGTAAGGCCCGAGGACAGCACCTGGGGGAGGCTCTCTAGGGCCCCTTTCTCCCCCACGGCTCCTGTTAGCGGCCCGGGGCCAGCGCACACACTGCGGGGGAGGTAGGAGGCTTGATCTCACCTGGTCCCTGAAGGGCAGGAAGCCTTTGGCCATTCTAGGAACGAAAATGGTTTTATCTTGGTGGCTTTTCCTTCCCTGTCTTCTCCTGTCCGGGTTTTTATCTAGTGCTAGATGCTAGCAGCCCCAGGAGGTCTTTAGGGGGTGAGGGCTTTGATCCCTGAACACCAGAGCCTCCCTGGCTCCTCTCCCCGCTCCTCATTATTTGGTGCTGAACATGGTCTGCCCCACTGCAGACAACCTCCGGGCATCAGAGGACTCAGTCATTTCTCCACAAGTGACCCGGCCCGCTCCGAACAGAACCCAAGGTGTGGAAATGCTGCTGTGCGGGCCCCAGAGCAATCCTGGCTAAGGGCCTCTTCCTCTGAGCTCAGGGGCAAGGTTACCGGAACAATAATGGTTTCAGCTTTAGCCTCTTTTGGGCAGTGCAGATTGGTCTCCCTGACACTCTGCTTTGAGGGTAGCACCTTCCTGTAGTCTGCCTGAATGAAGGGTGGCTGGGACCTGCTGTGTGACAGCCGGGGCTCCTCACTGAAGCTGTGCCATACTGGATCTCTATTGCTCTAAGCCGCTGGGAGAAACCCGCCACGTCGGCAGTAACTGGCCGTGCGACAGCAGTCAGCGAAAGAGGACCAGAGAGGCCATCATGCCTCATTCTCAGGGCACAAGTGCAGGCTTTCCCAGGAGTATTTCCTAATTCAGTGTGTCTAGAAAGGGGGGGTGGGAGGGGATCTACTGTGAACATTCAGGCCATTGTGCACAGTGTAGTCAGCAGGCCCATTCAGCATCTGTATGGTGCATCATGGCACTCTGAGTGTAAGGGCATTTGAAACATCAGACAGACGCAGGAACTCTGCCACAAGTTTCTAGGGTCTCATTTTTCTTGGGACCTCAGCAGAGCCAATTAAACATTTTCTTATGAACATTATCACCTGCAAGAATGGATGACAAATATTTCACTTGTACGAACAGATGACAGACTTTTCCTGCACATTTGGACAAATTCACTATCACCCTTGTGCACAGACGAGAGTAACAATACGAGTGTGCAGCTGGGTTGCAAAAGCAGACCTGCCTTTTAAAAATCAGACCTCTCAGCTCTTCAATATACATAATGAGTTCAGGCATTTAAAACTGATTTTGGATGCAATAGGTCACCTGACGTCAACATGTGCTTCCAGGGTGTCTGGTTTTCCACAGAACTCAGTTATTGCATATGGGGCAGGGTTTCTTCCTTAGTAGAGCTGTACTCCTAAAGTACACCACTCAGGAAAGCATCCCTGTTCAGCAAAGCACTTAAGCCTATGTTTAAATGATTTGCTAACAGAGAAGCACTTAAGCCTATACCTAAGTATTTTCCCAAATCAGGGCCAGATGGTTGAGGATCTACGGTCTTTCCCCAATCCCCAGCTAGTCTCACCAGGAACATACTTTACCAAACTTGGCACCTTCTCAGGTAGCTAGAAATGCTTCCCCACTCTTGGGTCTTGTAAATATCTAATAATGGGCTCTCTAATCTTGCTGAGAAAGGTATTACGCAACCCAATGGCCCAAAGTTGAAGCTAAGCACATTCAGTCTGGACTTTAAGGCATAGCCTTTGGACAGTGAGGATAATTAACCACTGGAATAGTTTATTGGCAGTCAGGGTGGATCACTGGTCATTTTTAGTTCGAGTGATGTTTTTCTAAATGATCTGCTCTAGGGATTATTTTGGCAATGTCTGTGGCCTGTGTTATATAGGAAGCCAGATGAGGTAGTTACACTGGTCCCTGCTGGAAGCTAGGTCCATTGATAGTCAGAGATGCGACCCCATGTTCTTGGTGTCCTCAAGCCTCCAAAATGCTAGAAGCTGGTTGACGGGTCTGGTCACTTGGAACTGCCGGGCTCTGCTCACTTGCTCTGGCATTGGCCTCTCCGAGACAGGCGACTAGGCCAGATGGCTGGTTTTATGTTTCTGGCCTTGGAATCTATGAAACAACTTCAATTAAGAGATAAAAGTCTTTTTGAAAGTGCAAAGTAACTCCTCCCCCTCCCAGCCTAGTGGGCTTTCACATATTTACGGTCTTCAAATATCACTGTTCTCCCTGCCTCCTTTTGCAGCCCCTTTGGGGTCCTCCCCGCTGCAACTGTGCACTGACTTTCAGTCCAATCCTTGTGTCCCACTAACCATGTCCACAAGCCCCTTCCCTCTTTCCAGGTGGGCCTTGGAACAGATGACACCTCCGTCTGTGACCCATGTGTTGTCCTGGGGCAGGGACAGTACAGGCCTTTGTGTGCTGAGGTGCGTCTATGGAGCGCTATTCATACATATATTCATAAGAGCGGTAGGTAACCCTGGTTATCCTGAACGCCTTACAATGATTTGGATTTTCCTTACGTGACTGGCTTCCAGATGTTTAGCTTGAAGGGTGCAGCAGTATCATAGAATCATAGAATCTTAGGGCTGGAAGGGACCTCACGAGGTCATCTAGTCCAACCCCCTGCTAAAAAGCAGGACCACTCCCCCTAAATCACCCCAGCCAGGGGTTTGTCTCACTGGGCCTTAAATATCTCCAAAGATGGAGGTGCCACCACCTCCCTAGGTAACCCATTCCAGTGCCATGTTAAAGGGGAGAGCAGGGAAAGCAGTTAAGTGAATACGATTATGGGTCACCCACAATATCTGAATACGCTTTGATTAGCACGTCACCATTTTGTAGCCAAAGCAGTGAGGCTCTTGTGGGGCGTTTCACACTCACAGTTGGCACATGGAAAACAGCTGAATTTCAGTTATTTGAGATCAAGCTACAGAGGGACACTGCTGGAGGCCACTTTGGGGGTCTTTTTCGCATTGGTGTTGGAATTCCTTCTCTTGGCCTTTTTGGCAACCAGTGGCTGGTACCTAAAAGGCTCCAAAAAGCTGGTGCTTAATGACTAAAATATTTTACCAGCAAAATATCAAAATGTTGCTGTTAAAATTAGGATACAGATCTGAAGAAAACTCTGTCACATTTTGTGTGATTCAGTTTCATACCATTTTCTCAAGGGAAACGTGCACAACTGTAATGCTACCTTATTCAATTCTGCAGCATCCTCCCCTACTGCAATGGCCACTGTTGACTTAAGGAAAAAACAAAAGAGTTTTTGAGCATTTACATATTTGCAAGCAACATAAATAATGCACAATTCACAAGGATTCATTCCCTTAGAACAGGTAGAATACATCCCTGCTTTTCCTTGTCATTTTACATTCAGAATCTCTGTTTGGAGGATTCCTCAGTTCCCAGGGGATTCTCAGAACTGTGTCTTGATTCTCCCCCATCAGGTGAAGGCTACAAGAAGTGTTTTTTATTTCTGGTTAAGGAGTGTCTTCTGCAGTTTTAGAGCTATAAGGACAAAAATGTCATCCATTCACTGGCAAGAATGTGCATTTCTAAAATATAATTACCTTGGAAAAACTAGAGTTTTAATCTGAATTACAATTGTTCTATGAGAGACAGATGTGAACTGTTAAAATGTTTATAATGTGGTTTATATTAAAAAAACAAATATTAATGAAATGGGTTTAACTGATGGGCTTTGATTGGCACACTGGAGTAATTACAGGCCTTTCACCTCTGGAATTGCTGTTCTAATCGGGACAGTGCCCAGGGAAAACAATTTAAAAGCTGCTTATATATTTTAAAATGATATGGGAATCAATTTTTTTAAAAAGTCTGTATTACTATAGTGATTTTAGGATGGCAAAAATAAACCATTTGAAAGGAGAGCCCCTGCCAATAAATACATGCTGGGGTGCATTGCTGTGCTCCCAGGCTGCCTCGTAGGGATATGGAGTGTGCAGGCAACACAAGGGGGGCCCTGACTTTGGAGGCAAAATGCCCCAAAGGGTAACTTGTTTTTTCTAAATTCTCAGTCAGCCAAGGCCAATAGATTAGCTTCGTTTTACCAGCAGGTGGAGATGGGAGCACTTGCAAGGCAGAGCCTGCTTTGATTTAAATAAACAGCAAAAATTCTATTAACTTCTCTTTTGCCAATGCCAAGTGTTAAATATTAATGAGTTTGGCCTCAAAATATCACGAGATTGGCTAAAAAATCATAAAAGAAAAACAATACATTTGGGACCCTGTAGCAGTGGCAGCAGATATGAGGCTATTGGAAGATCTTGGACTCTGAGAATTTATGGAATTAAGCATTAGCCTGGGTGGCCTAGGAGAGATTCTCCTGCCCCTGTGCGCTGAGCACTAAGTGTGCATGGTGCTGTACAGGACAAAAAGAAAGCGTGGGTACCATCCCAAGCGCCCAGACCTGAAAAACCCTCACCCCAGCTCTGAAGTGACTGTGTCCAACAGAAGATGTCTCAAATACAAATATTAAAGGCTAGATTGGTAGAGACGTCTCCCCACCCTTCTCGCAGACACCTCCTGTTAGGGGCAGGGAGAGTTGCCCATGGGAATTGCCAGGGCTGTTCCCTCTACACACCCTCAGAAGGTGCAAGATGCCCTGCCTGTCTTTCACACCAGCCTGGAGAGCTGGCAGGGTGCAGAGATGGGGGCAGGACCAACCCCTCCCCTGTCATTTTGGGGCCCAGTCTACTCCTGGAGCATTCCCTGGGCTGATGCAGTCCGTGCCCTGCTCAGGCCTGTGGCCAAATTGCACACTCGAAACCAAACTAGCCTTCATAATGCTGGTGCCAGGCAGGACGCTGTGTGTCAGCTCTTGGGACACTGAGGCACAGAGCGGGGGCCAGTCACTCGTCCAGGGCCACAGAGAGTGTGAGTGCCAAATGGGCTCCCTGTCCCATGGCTCTGTGCTCAGCCCACGAACCCTTCATCTGCACCAACACTCCTGGCAGCTGCTAAGCAGCCTGCAGGGCTGAACCACTACATCTGGCTGGCAGAGGTGCGAAAAGAACTCCACTGCAGGACCCCAGGACCACCTAGCCAATGGGAAATGGGTGCCAAATAATGAAGACACAGACAGCATTTGGCCCCAGGGTAGAGTGGTTTGCAGACAAAGCAAATCTGGGACCTAAACTGCTCGCCCTAACTTTTGGGCAGAGCTAATTAAAGGGATAGAATCCATTTACAAATCACAAGAGAGAAAATTTCTTCTATATTTGACAGAAAAGCTACAATTACGTTTAAAATGCATCTTAATTTGTTACTTTGCCTTTGTGTTAAAATATACGTTGGAAGGCCAACGAGACCATATTTGGACCATAAAGCCTGTGCTAGAATGTTTATAATAATCTGTGGCAGGGCATTTTATGTGATTTGGATGTAAATCCACAAGTGCATTAAAATTTATTGGCCTTAAAAAAGTGGCTGCTTCAATGAGGGAGGAGCATTGGTGATGTTACGATGCCAATGAATGTTCTATTTGATCTCTATCTTAAATCGACTTCAAACCTTTGGACTCCAGGCGGAATTGGGCTTTAGCTTTGTCTTGTAATTATTTGGTGTCTCGTTAAAACTTTATGAGTGTTTCTGATTAAATAGCGTATTTGATGTACATTTGTATTGGCCACGGCCTGCTGTATAGAATGAATGTGCCTTTCCTGTTTGTCTTTTAAAACAAATCAAAATGAAATTAAATAACTGAATAAGAAAGGGAATACGTTTAAATATCAAATTTATTCCAAGTAATAATAGAAACAACAGGGCTGGAATCAAGTGGACCTGACACCTCTGCTTTTGGAATTTAGTATTTAAAATGTTCAGTGTAGGACATTTAGGGAACTGCAACTGTAAAGTGTCATTTTGTTTGTTGGGGGTTTTATTGAATGCAGTATTTTAGGGCTGTAGGCATAATGGGTGCGTCTACACTTACAAATTAAGTCGACTTAAGCTTGCTTAAGTTGACTTAATTTAATCTGCGTCTACATTACATTTTCCTTAAGTTGATTTAAGCAGCAGCTTAAATTGCCTTAAGGAAAATTAAAGTCGACTTTATAAAACCTCATTTAAAGTTGACTTTACTGGCTAATTGATGCCGAGGACCAGACTATTGCATGGGCATGTTCCCCTCTCCCCAGGAGCTTTTGCTTCTGAGAAGATATTGAATCACAGGGTAGCAAGATTCAGGAAAATGCTTATTTCTTATTGGTGAAAAGCATTTTGGAGCCATTGTGAAATGCTCCAACGACCCCGCCTGTCGGAATGACATTTGTTTAGATTCAAGAACTAATTGACATGGAGCCTGCGATCAGAATCAAGATGCAGTTAAGATTTGGTGGTTGTGGATACGGATACTAGAAAGCTTATACAGAGCTGAACCTTGTAGCCCTCATTCAGGCAAAACTCTCATGGCGTTCGGAAGATTGAAGGTAATGGGTGTTTTGTCAGAGAAAGGCATGTTGGCTCAGCCTCAGGATGAATTTAGTGCTGCGCTTGGGTTTGTTTTCAGAAATGCTGGACTGTGGTCCCCATCATCACCTCTGAGCCTGCTCTGCATTTTGTGAAGAATTAATTTTGCAACCAAGATCTGGTCACTCTTCCCCACCCCAAAGGAATCACACTATTTCCAGAGGGGTGGCCGTGTTAGTCTGTGTGCAGCAAAAAACGAGTGTCCTGTGGCACCTTATAGACTAACAGATTTTCTTCAGTATAAGCTTTCGTGGGCTATAACCCACTTTGTCATGCATCTGATGATGTGGGTTATAGCCCACGAAAGCTTATGCCGAAGAAAATCTGTTAGTCTATAAGATGCCACAGGACTCTCATTGTTTTTTACTATTAATATAGTTTTGCATTTAGAATAGCAATATTTAATAATGTCTCCTCTTGAATAATCACTTAGACACTTGATCTGGGCTTCTTTGAGACATTTTCTTTAAATTTTTGCTAAGGGAAAAATAGAAGTCAGAGATGAGTCTGCCCCGTTCACTCTTGGGCAGTACAACTCTTTCAGGCCAAATTCTGAAATCCTTATACAGACAAAGCCCTTAAAGTTAGGCTCCAAACCCAAAAAGACAAATCCTCCCTCCCAAAAAATAAAACCAGAAACCCCTCACCCCCAAACCATGAGATTTTATACATTAATAGGATGTGTGATCTTTTTATTTGTCGTCTTCTTTCTGAGGCTGTCATGTGTGACGCTTTCTCTGAAACCATATGGGCTAGAGAGTTTCTTTCTTAAACCAATGAATACTGCGATTCTCAGCTCATCACCTGACTCCAGCTGGGCCTTCTAGTAAAACACCAAATATTGGACGATTCGTGATAAAATCTCAAGAACCGGCGAGGCTGCCCCATTGATTCAGAAAGAGAAAGGCCTGAATCTAGATGGAGGAAGGACCTCAGGCATTGTCATTTTGCCGTTTACCTTTTCTTTGAATACGGCATTTCAAGAGCATAAGCATGTCAGGATCTTGCATAGGACCACGTGCTCTTTAGTGGGACATGCAGCTTTGGCAGGAGGCAGGTTACTGAGTGCTCCCTTCCCCCAGGCATCCCCTTCCCCTAGAATTGGGGGTGTCTCTGTGATATTTATAGTAAACCAATTCTGTAAATAGTGAAGCGTTTCTCCTTTTGGTGTAAATGAATCCTTGCCACTTAACTTCATGTTTATTTTTATAATGTGGCCTCTATGTCGTTTATGGCTCCCAATGGGACTCCAAATACCACGATGGTTATGAGTGAACCTGGGAATGTGGCTTCTGAATTACTAGTGATTTATCCTGTTTCTAGAGCACATAATAACAGGGTCTCTCCCAGAGCCGGCCTGTATTTTTTAATTATTAATTTTGTACTTTTGTGCTGCATAATGTGACGTTTATTGTGGCTGTAGGTGGAAAGTGCTCTCGCTGTGCTGCCTAGTAACGTCAGAGCAATCAGGGCTTTATTTTCCAGGGCCCCCAGCCAAAGTGCCCTGGGTGCTCACAGAACAGCTCCATGACCAAGAATGAAATGAATCCCATTTAAAGCCACCAAATGCTCTGCAGTCTGAGCAGTGGTCCAAAGCACAGCAAACCCCATCGTTCGCCACGAAGAACACAGAGCTCAGGGGAAGAGAGAGAGAAATAAGGAAGGGCTGAGACACAAAGCAGGATGGGGTGGCGGACGGCGCTTGTCCCCGTGTGGCTGTGCAAGGGTGGGAATCTTAGTCGAGGCATTTCCAGGCACAGAGAATGGGCTGCGCTGCTAACTCCGGCCCTGCCCCAAAGCAACTGGGAGGGTGCTGTGCAGGCCGTATAGGTGCAGACTAGTCCCCTCCTGGTGACAGAGGCAGCGCATGCTATCTATTCCCAATCCAGCTGGGTCTTGGGTAGACACGTACCAGATTGGGCCTTTAGAATCGATCCCTGGAGAAGCTTCCTCCCTCCCTCCCATTCCTCCTCACTTACTAAATCTGTTTAAACTAGGGAAGAGGGTGAGGAAGTGAGACCTTTTAGAGAAGCCACATGGACGTTTGTTTTCCTTGGGGGTTTATATCAACACTGGTCTTGACATTTCGCCTCTTATTATGTGTGGTTCTTGAAAGGGTGAAATAATATTTTCCTTTGCTTGAGAAAAGGACAAAGTTCAGAGAAAGCTCTCAGCCCCAAATGATTTTCTTCTTTCTCAACAGCTTACACGCTGGCTACACTATGGTTCTGTGCAGAGTGACACCTTCCAAAGAAAAAGGAACCTGGGTGGACACCACTGCTCCCCAGTCCACATATGGCCAGAGCTCGGACAGCAGTCAGCATCTCTGTGTGCACAATGAACAATGAGCACGTTCCAGAAACAAAGTTTGATGCATTTCCTAGCGAGTCATTTTCATAGTTTCCATTATTGGTAAAACCTGCTGGGAGGCTTGAAAATAAATTTTTCTGCCAATTCAATCCCTTTGCAGTTGGCAAAAGTCTGCTTCTGTTGCTGCGGTTTATTTCCCTCTCTCACTGTACTAAGGGCAATGGTGATGTCAGTTGAAACAGTCAACCATAGGGAATACAAACACATGTTTGGTTATCATTCTAGAAGGAGACCTTTCCCCTTTGGTTTCCCTGTCATGTCTTCTTGACTCACAGGACAGGAAGGGCCGGGAAGCTGCAGTGGAGAAAAGTCAGTCCTGAAGATAGTACTGCAGGGAAGGACATCCTGGGATCAGTATTTGATTACACTGCTATGGTACAAAAAGCCTCTTGCATGGGCAAGAAGATTGAAAAACGTGATGTTTTCCCAAGCTGTGTTGTCTGGGATCACCCAGACCAAAAGTAATCTCCCACCTGATGGAGGAGAAGAATCTGGTAGTGTCTGAAATCAGGAGTGATGCTAAATAAAAGATCTCTGCCAGAGATAAAAACTGGGCTGGGTTTATACAGACCAGAGAGGAGAGAGTGAGGATCGATTCTGAGGTTTTTAAACTGTGCCTGATGAAGCTCTGGTGAGACAAGAAATGATTGCAATAGAGACAAGCTGTTCCCTTGTTTGTTTCTTCAACTGCCTCCAAATGGGATCCCCTTATCAAGACTGTGTTACAATGCTTGTGCAGAAGGGTGTCTAATTAGACTTGCACAGTCAAGTGAATTTCTAGCATTTCCTACTGGGTGCTTGATTTCGCAGTCTAGCTAATGTTCTTTTAATGCACTTTCTTTGCATGTAATTTCCTAGGTGGCTGGTCTTGTTTTAAGGAGAAAGATATAAACCAAATTCAATTATGTGCGGCCATACTGTCCCCATCTCAGTAAGGCAGGAACCCTGACCCTTCAGCACCACCCACAGCTGAACTGCAGCACTATCCACACCAGCTGCTACAATAATCGTTTGTAGGCAAAGTGTTCTGCAGCCTGAGTACAGAGGTTGCACCAGCTTTCTCTCTAATATCTACCGGTAGAGAGCTGTATCTGCATGCACCAAATACAGATGTTCACTCACAGCTTATATAGAGGTTGCACCAGCTTTCTCTCTAATATCTACCTGTAGAGAGCTGTATCTGCATGCACCAAATACAGATGTTCACTCACAGCTTATACAGAGGTTGCACCAGCTTTCTCTCTAATATCTACCTGTAGAGAGGTGTATCTGCGTATACCAAATACAGATGCTCACCCACAGCTTATCTAAACATATTCCTATGAAGAAACTTGACTTGAAATTGCCTTGGAGCAACCCTTTCCTTCAGATTCCCACCGCTTCATGGGGTCAGCCATCTCCGAAACAGTAGAGGAGTGGCTATCCTCACGGCACGGCTGCTTTGGCTCTCTCGGACACCAGGAGGTGAAGAACTTTCTAACCAGCAAAAAGGGTTATTTTTATTCAAATTGTGCGTGGTTTCTGATTTTGTACTGTTGGGTTTCCCCACTCCCGTTCTCTCTGTAGAGATATTTGGCTTCATGGAAGGAGCTGGACTTTGATTTTGGTTCCATTGACACTGAAATGTCAATGGAGAGAATTTACGTGGCACAGACTCATTTTCATATAGACAGAGAATGTCACTATCAACGCATTACACGTATCTGCCAGAGCACAATTGTGCCCCAATATTTCATTGTAACTGAGGAAACCTGCAGAGCGTGAAATCAAGTAGTAATCTTCAACCTTCTGGGTATAAAATGGGACTTTTCTATCACTCAGAAACTTCTTTTTTCAACTACTTTCTTGTATTCAGTATTCCCGTTAGGCATGTGGTTTGCAGAGACAGACTGTCTTTAATCAGTACAAGCCTGTAAAGTATGTACCAAGTAAGGTTAACAGATAGGGTTTTATAATATGTTACATAAATAGCGGTGATAAGAAATAAACAAGGAGACTAATGGGCTTGCTGTCTGGTTTTATGAGGGGTTTGGCTTGTTGAGGTTGAAGCATAAGATATGCTGAAATTACCTACAAACAGCTGTTCAAATGCTGTAGGACGTGCACTGAGTCTTCCCCCCTCAGGTGACGTGGGCATGAATGCAATTCATGATTCCCCGGTTATCTGGGGGTAAAAAGAGACTCTAGAGCAGTGTTCGCTAAGCAAGATAATAAGTTAGCTGAAATTTTATCTTCCTATACTTAAATAGCTGGGGGAAATCATTCTGGTGTCCCAGTTCAGCTACTGCTTATAATGCTCTTAGTGAATAGCTTATAAAGCTTTTAATTTCCAAAATGGAAATGTCTCACACAAAGTATTCTCCCCCCACGCTCATGAGGTGATGTAGCTCTTAACAGGACTAAAGATGGCGGGGCCTGGCCCTGATCACCTTCCCTCACCCCCAGGCAAGCGAGCAATAGCAGCTGACTGCAGCCAGCCGTTCTGCTTTGTGGGAGCCTGACATGGTCCCTCTCGCACACTTGCCTGGTTGGAATGCACATTAAAATGCATCCTCCGTCCTGAAACTTGAAAAGAGTTGCGTCTATTGGACCTTTTATTTACACAAAGTGAGGGGTCCAGCTTAGCAGCTCAGGAGTTCTCCATATCCCATGCAAAGACACACAGGTCCTTGATGTCTCCTTTCATTGGGAGATTGATTTATAACACTGCTATAACAACAAATGCAGTGCAGGGAATTAAAACCATCCACACAGCAAGCTTTCCAGTTTGCCTAATGCCTCAGCACCGCTTGAATTTAAAGATCACCTCACGGAGTAAGGGTGTTATGGAGGGTAAATCCAACAACTGTGGCAAACACGGTGTACTTTGCACTGCTAAGATTGACCCTTCCTTATTATTCTAGCAGCCGCCAGAGGTGTTTGGTCTTTCTCAGACTTTGACTACTGCAAGAAGTTAGCCAGTAAGTACAACTGATGATAGAGTTTTGTTTCCACTGCAAGCATCTGCCATTCACAACAAAGATAGATTACCAAGTGTAGGCGGGTTGCTTTTCTGTTTAGAATCAGCAAAGCCTCACTGTGAAGAACTGTCTCCGTCATGAATGGTGACTCTACATGATACAAGGTGCTGTTCAGCCAGCAAATGAACCCTGCCCATGGCACTGACGTGGATTGCAGAGCAATATTTCCCTTTTAATCGTGCCCACCACAGCCATTTTCATCTCGCTGGGATGAGGCTACAGACATGGGACTCTCCACCCACACAACAGTTATGAGGCTGGTTTTAGAGCCCTCAGAGAAAGCCTGCCCTGAGCAAACAGAGCTATTACCAGCTTCATGGGCCGGCAGAGAGCGAGTGTGGTTCTGGACTCTCCCTCTCCCACATCTCACATAGATGTCAGTGAGGGGGCAGCAGGCCCGGTCCTGAGTAAACCCAGGAGAGACCAGGGCTGCTGTTTGCCTCCCACCCCACCCCTCCAGGCAAACATTAAGGTAGCAACGCACAGATTTGCTCCAGCAACATGGAGCCGATTCAGCATGCTCAGCAGAGGTGTACAGAGAGCGAGTGGTGAAGGGGAGAATGGCAGGAATGAGCCACCACGTTGATGAAAAACTCTGATTTCTCCATTTTAAAAAAAGAATTTGCATCTTACAGAGAGTTTCTGAGGAAGTGCACAGTAGGACTGCACAACTTGGAACTGGATCTCAGTCTCCTGCCAAAGGTCCATGGTGGCTGCTATTGTCGGACGCAAAGGCGGTGTGGAAAGAAAACAAAGGGAAACCGCTAAGAAGAAAGATGATGTACTAGTAGCCCCGAGGGCTGCTTTAGTTAATATTATATGATTGAATCCCAAGTATTTACTATTTTAAAATGGAAGTAATTATAAAGGTTCCTTGCTGTTGCAGTTAAGAAGGCACATATTTTTACTAACTCGATAGAACAATTTTTGGAATGAACAGAAATTGCATTTTCTGATGATACATTCTGGAGAGATTTCTGTCCTGGATCCCTAGGAAAAGGTGTTAATGCTCATCAGGCGTTCTCTACGGACTGCTGGGCAAAATCCCTATAGGCCTTCCTATCTGCTGGAACTGCTACCTGTTTAATGCTTGCTTTGAAATTTTATCTTTCCATCTTGTTTTCTGTTTCCTCTTTTTTTTCTTTTTCAGAGCCCTTGTCTGCCCGCATTCGCCGACCCCCATTTCCATGTGTTTCCTATTTAGAGGGTGATGTGTCTAGCCTTTTCACTTCTCTTGCCCTTTTAAGTGGTGTCAGGCAGTTTGCTTTGCTACTAGTTGCTTTTTTTCTCTGCAGCCTCCAGTACTCAGCATGCATCTGTGCTTGGCTCTTGAACCATCTTCGCCGTCCTCTCCCTGGATTATACTACAAGTCTCAGAGATTGAAAGCAGGCCCTTCCCATGCACACAGCTAGTAACTGCTTGATTGCTAGGTAGCCTTTTCATGTATAATGCTAAATTGCAGTTGCTTTTTTTACCTCTTTATTGATGTGTGGATGCACCTCCTGGCTGGCCTGAAGTACCTCCAGCACCACGTGACGTAGGATGGGCCCTGCCAGAACAGTCCAAGATTCTGTCTTTGCTGGGATCACAGGACAGAAACCGTTAACTTCTCCAGAGTCGAAAACCGTTTGGAGCAGCTGGTCTTATACAAAGCCAGAGGGAAGAAAGGTATCCATTAGTACTTGAGTCCCTATCTGCACTCCACCATCGCTTGGAGGTATTTGGATGGAAACATCACTTATTCCCAATTACAAAAAGAATTTCTGATCTGGGGAACCCAGGGCATGTCAGATATGTCACAGGTATGTCTGCTGCTTGTGCCTGCAGGAGTTCAAAGATCTAATTTAAAAGTTAAGAGAATTTAATCAAACCCTATCCTGTGAATTCCTTGTTGGGAATTTAGTCTACTTGTCTGTATTAAATATTTTCTATCCCTTTGCATTTTCTGACTTCACCCCAAGCCCTTCTTTTGCTATTTATCCTTTCTAGACAATGCTCTCTCTCAGCTCCTCGCGCCTTGGCACCTCTTTCATTGCAAAATTACACCCTGCACCCTGCGCTTGCTCAGCTCCTCCCCCAATTGCTTTTTGAAATGAGCCTGACATTGAAGTAGCTAAATTCTTTAGTTTTATCACAAATTCTTCCCTCCTCTCCACAGACATCCCTGATGCCCTCAAACCACCTTCCCTGCTAAGTTTGCCGCCTGCTTCACATTAGCTATGTTCTACCCTCCATGGCCCAGCTCATTGCTATGGGAGTGGGAGACAGAAATGAAGAGCAATTCTCTGTCTTCCATTGACCCCCATTAACATCCTGTTTCTGTCTGTCCAGGCTGAGTATCTCGTTGTGTTCCAGAGACTAGTATTTGGGGCAGTCTAGAGGTTGGTCACTCATTCCCCGGAGTACACTCACCCCTGTGTAATTTTCAGAGGGGTGAGACATCATGAGAGAGACGATGAGCCGAGGGTAAGAGGAACATAGACCCGTGAGTGTCCTTGGGCAGGATGATGACGGCTTCTCATGCCCTCACCATCCACGAAAGAAGATGGGAGGGCAGGATTCCAGGGCCTTCTCTTACTAACTCTCCTCAGCATGTGAGAAAACGAATAGTTAGTTCATCCCATCTCCCACTGTAGCGAATGTGAACATCTGAAAGAATTCTACAACTTTCCTATGCTTCACCTTGCTCATCTTCTGCTGCAGAACTGCCCTGTTGTACTTGTGGCAGAGAAGTGCAAGAGGCAGCCTCTGTCAGTGGTTTAGCTGACCTGGTACAACATATATCACATGATTGTTGTTTTAAAATAAAACATTCTGATAGATATTGACCTTTGTAAATAATTGTGCAATTTTCCCATGCAAGAATAAACCAAGAAAATCAAACTTATACTTCAGAGTGTCTTTGGCACTTATGCGCCTCCACCACCAATCTATTCTGGGCCATCGTACAGATAAGATACCAATTATCAATTATGACTAGCAGCTGGACAGAAAACCAGGAAAAATAGGAAATTTTGACCAAAAAATTGTTAGAAATTTTTCATTTGAAAACTTTATTTTTCCCACAGAGACTTTTGAACTGAAATGACACATTGAAATGAAATTAAAAACATTTAATCAGAATTGACATTTTTCCTTCAAAAAAGTTTGGTTTCAACTAAAACTTTATTTTTTCCCCAGGAAAACTGCCCACCAAAAAAATCCTACCAGCTCGAATCTCTATATAGTGCTTAAGTAACAGACAATGGAAAGTAAATATAATAAACTGGCTAATTTGGCATCAATGCTACCTACTGGCTAAAATCAGAACTGCTTTACTATGTGTCATATGAACTGTACAGTCCTTTTTTGCAGCCCTTGGATTGCCCTGGGGAGTCACTGCAGCAGGTCTCTCGTGGCTCCTGTCTCTGGTGTGGTAGCGCCACGTTCCAATCCAGTGAACTAGCCTGGGAGTTGGGGCCAGGAACTCCTGCTCGGACACATAACTGTGGGTGCTGTGATGGTGACTGATTTAGCAGAGAGCTTTGAACAATGGAAGTGCTGTAGGAAATGCTCAGTATTTCGCACTGGAGAGTCACCTCTCTCTTTCTCTGCGTGGATACACAGGTGAGATATTTGCCCACTTTGCGCCCTTGGTGGTTTCCATGTTCTCTGTATTGAGGTCTATGGCGTTCACACCACATGCAGCACAGTGTATATTCCCACACACAGTCCTTGGCTCATTGATTGGCTGAACTGCGTGAAGTGGGTTGTAATTAAACCACTTGCAGGGGCATTAATGGGCTTTGAAGGCAAGTCCAATAGTGTTTCTCTGCTTTAGGCACACACCTTTGCAAAATATGCTGCAAAACCACAGAAATGTGTAATTACTTCCCCTCCCACCCACATTTTCTGGGCCTTCTCGTTACCTTTCCAGGCTGGTATATTCAGACTTGAAGGATGTAAGTTATAATTAAGGCAAAAAAGCAACGCTGGTTCTGCTTTTGCTGGAAAATTCTAACCTTCCTCCTTGGACCACGCGAGCCTTCTGTTTTTGTAAGAATACGAGTAAGTGATGCCAAGAGTGGTGGAAAGCCTCTTCACATAACTCTGCACTTAGAGGGCGAGTGCTTTTAGTCTCGTCTTGCATCCGTGGAATGTAAAGTTCTTCACAAAATGCCAGGAAGGGGGTCCCTGGTGGCCCCAGTGATGCTGAAAAATCCCAAGAAGGTCTTCATTTTTCAAGTGCAAAGTGAGTGATAATTGCTTGAGAATTCAGCCTGCTGTGTCGAAGCAGAAAGCTGTCCCAGCGCCATTTTCCAATGGGTATGAAAAGGATTTCCTGCAGTATGCCTCATTCAACTCCTTTTTCATAAATCAGTTTTCAACAACACCATCGCAAAGCCATTAGTTCCACTGTATGTATCATGCAGGGTTATTTAGTAGGGCAGAAGAAGAATTTAAATAGATAGTGGAGGTGGTTAGAAAACATTCAGAACCTCATTTCAGGCTTGAAGTGGGTGCTGTAAATGATGAGCAAATAGCTTGGAGAAATACAAGAATCTAGAAGGGCTGGTTCAAAATGGGAAAGCAAATTACTCCCCAGAGACCACAGCATTACACACATTTCCACTCGATGCTGGCACACAAGTGCCCTGGCAGGTG
Source organism: Pelusios castaneus (assembly GCA_007922175.1). NCBI lineage: Eukaryota > Metazoa > Chordata > Testudines > Pelomedusidae > Pelusios > Pelusios castaneus. Next base: position 15,992,836 of record ML685804.1, on the reverse strand, counting down.
CAACAAGGCAAAAAAAAAAAAAAAAAAAAGAAGTAAAAGAAGAAAGGAAGACTCATAATTTTTGCCATGAAAGTCCAGACTGCAAGTTGCATTCAGGACCTGCCTCCCGGCCGCTCTTTTGCACTTGGGGTGGGCTGTGAGCCACCTATGCATTTCAGAACCCTGGGCCATGCAGTCAGGACCTAGGAAGTAGAGAATGGGGGGAGTGCAGTGCCCTCCAGCCACAGCCCCATCCATCCCTCCATCGGGGTCAGCATGGAGCCCTGATATCAGCTCTTTATAGCAGCCTCTCACAGGGCTGTTTCCACCCACTGTAAGGCCTTTTTATATGGCCAGAGAAACATAAAGGGGCCTTGAGGTGAGCCTCAAGCCCAAACAACAGCCATGGGGCAGGGAAATGTCAAAACACTGAAAACTTTTTTGGGGTGAGGTGACAGTTCACGGGTCAGACTGAAAGGAGACCTGTCAGGCTGGAGGGAGGTTACAAGTGGAGTTCCTCAGGGATTGGTCTTGGGATCAATCTTATTTAACCTTTTTATTACTGATCTTGGCACAAAAAGTGGGAATGTGCTAGTAAAGTTTGTGGATGACACAAAGCTGGGAGGTGTTGCTGATACAGAGTAGGATTGGGATATCATACAGGAAGATCTGGATGACCTTGTAAAGTGGAGTAATAGGAATAGGGTGAAATGTAGTAGTGGAAAGTGTAAGGTCATTCATTTAGGGACTAATAACAAGAACTTTTCCTATAAGCTGGGGACGCATCAGTTGGATGTGAAAGAGGAGGAGAAGGACCTGGGCATACTGGTCAAAAACAGGATGGCTATGAACCACCAGTGTGACGTGGCCATGAAAAATTCCAATGTGGTCCTTTAATTCATCAGATGAGGTATTTCCAGTAGAGAAAGGGAGGTGTTAGTATCATTAGACAAGACCTCATCTGGAATACTATGTGCAATTCTGGCCCCCTATGTTTAAGAAAGATGAATTGATGGGACAGCCGAGTTTGGCAATGGATTGATCTTTGACTACTGGTGGTGGATACGCCAATGGCCTGAGATGAGACAGTAGATGGGGGGCTCTGAGTTATTACAGAGACTTCTTTCTTGGGTGACTGGCTGGTGCAATTTGCCCACATGCTCAGGATTTAACTGATTATCATATTTAGGGTCAGGAAGGAATTTCCCCTGGGGCAGACTGGCTACGGCTCTGAGGGTTTTTCGCCTTCCTCTGTAGCATGTGTGTCCTGCGTTGTGCAGGAGGGGGCGGGTGAGGTTCTGTGTCCTGCGTTGTGCAGGAGGGGGCGGGTGAGGCTCTGTGGCCTGCATTGTGCAGGAGGGGGCGGGTGAGGTTCTGTGGCCTGCGTTGTGCAGGAGGGGGCGGGTGAGGTTCTGTGGCCTGCATTGTGCAGGAGGGGGCGGGTGAGGTTCTGTGGCCTGCGTTGTGCAGGAGGTCAGACTAGATGACCATACTGATCCCTTCTGACCTTAGAGTCTGTGAGACTATGAGAGAGTGGGGAGGGGGAATCTTCATATTTCTTAATTAATTTGGAACCTGCATCAGCGAAAGACTTCAGTCCCCTCTTGCATCTGAGCCTTGAACTGGGGGTCTTTGTTCCACATATTGCTTAAATGCTGACAAGTTACCTGAGCAGCTTAGCAGAAGCTTAATAGTCTCATTTGTCCCAGATGAATGTGACTATGCCAGATGTTAAGAGCTGATGCAAAGAGTAGCTGGAGGAAGTCGGTTGGAGTGCACACAGCGACACGTTGTCTTGGTCTTGCAGAACTCAGGATCTAAGCTATATATTCCTGAGTGCCATCTCCGGGCACCTTCCCCATGAACTAGCTAGTATTTACATATACAAGAGAGAAAATGTACATGACACCAAGAGCACCCAGTGGATATATATTATGTGCCCAATTTCACCACCACACTTGCATTGAGTTGAGGTTCACCAAGGAGACATCCCGTTGACTTCAGTAAGACTACTTTGGAAGCAAGGGACTGTATTATCTGATGGCAGGGTCCCAGAACTGAGCCATACAGGAATTATTTCATATGCAGAGCAAGAGAGGGACGAGGCAGAATTATTCTGCATGATAATTAGATTATTTTAAAATGTTTCTGTTTTATAGAACAGTCTTTAGCAAAGAAAGAAAGCTTAGCTGAGATCCTGAATAATGAGGCCTGTGTGTGCGAATCCTACTGTATGGTTCCTTATAACCTAGTCAAGAACCAACCTTTTGAGGATGCTCAGCGTGGTCTGGAGTGAGCAGAGACTCATAAAATGCAGACTGTGCCCCAGAGATCATTAGATCTTAGCTGAACCTACTTGGGCAATGTGCCACCAACAGGTCCCCAGGGATAGTTCAGTATTTAGCAACCATTTCTCTGCCTGTGACCTTCAGCCCTGGAGAGAGGAGTGGTAGGAAAGTGTACATTGAGACCCAGTCACAACAAATGAACTGGCAAATCACCCGGGAAATGATGGAAGTCAGAGGCAGGAGCAGCTCTGAGATGCCATGCCAGGGAGCTGTCAGGAGGTGTTTCCTGCTGGAGGGGCAGGTGTAACAGCAGGGCTCTGTCTTGGTGCAAGTTTAATGAATACTCTCAGACGTTAAAGAAAGAAGGAAAAGGAAAAGTTCCGGGTTGCTTTTTGGAAGCAGGGTTAGGTTGGGTTTTCATTTAGCCAGGCCCATTTGCCCTGCTCTATTTGTCCTCAAACTGGTTTTGTTCTGTCCTTCTCTCCCAACACTGGGCTCTCAACACACTAGAACCATGAAACATCTTCACTAAGTTTGGCTGAGCTGAGCTGACCTCTCCAGGCTGTGTCTAAAACACCTCAGACCTAGTCTGTGGCTGTACAAAGTCTCAGAGGGCAGAAAAGGCTCTGACACTGTAGCCTCAGATGATTTGTTGCTGTTGAGCAGCTGAAGTAGAAGTAGAATGGGAGGCTCAGTGCTTTGCCTGGAGTTACCATCGCCACACAGTGCAGCCTGCTCTGGCCAGCATGACTTATACTTACTGGAAAATCCTCTTTCCTCTGCAGTTCCGTCAACACGCTTGGCTTGTACATTAGAGCACAGCAGTCACGGTTCGTCCCCTTTGCTGCCTGTTTCGTTTGCAGGTTCCTTGGGGACACGAGGGGACGGAACAGCTTGTACCTAGACCCCAAGAGACTGTACTGAGCTGCTCCAGGCCGCGATGTTTCCCGCAGGAACAAGCCGCAGCTGATGTACACATGCACACTGTTTCTACAGGAGGCCTCTGTGGCATGCATCTTATTACCTCTAGCCAGACGCTGGTAGTCCTTGGGGTGCTGTCAGCATGCGTTTAAATTGGAGGGCTCCACACAGCCTATTTTTAAATGCTTTCACAATTGGACAACGAATATGTTTTGAATAAACACTTTTAATGTCAACCAATAGCCAGTTTCTACATCACAGAGTAAAAGGTTCCAGTCTGACATTGCTGACCAAACCTGCCCCAATTCCCCGTGTTGCCTGAGTGCAGGCTTTATGGTGGTTTGTCAAGCGTATTTTAAATCTGATCAAATAGCCCTAAACATATGTCATGAGGCAACATGCTACAACAGGGTGAAAAAAAGGGTCATGAAATGGAAAGTCAGTATCTTTTTCCATTATCAGCTTCTGTATAAGGTCCAGCCCTGCTTTCTCCTCACATTAGCAGCTGCACCGAAGCAAAGAGGATTTTTTGTGCTATACAGCGGGAAGGATTTGGCTGGCTATTTGGATTTTGATGCGGAGATTTTTAAAGCCACCTAGTAAATGTGGATGTCGAGTCCCCAGGAGCATTCTAATGCTGAGAAAGTTGAACACCCTACATGACGGCGCTCCATGAACCAATGATTTGTGAGGTGCAGGGCACCACAATCCACTGCCCAGGATAAGCTGACCCCACCGGCAGTGACAGAGGAGGAGATAGAGACGTGCCATGTTCATTTCAAAATCAGAGACAGGAAAAGAACATTTCCTTCCCCACCGATCATATTTGACAAACGTTAATATTTCCGCCATTGTTTCTAGGACCATTAAAAATGTAATTGCTGACAAAATATGGCTTGGCTGTTTGGATAACGGTACAGGTATGCATTTTGGGCCTCCGAAGATCGCCTGCTGTGTGTCAGCAAATTGTGACGCTTAGCCCTTTCACTGCATGTGTGACAAAGTGGCGCGGTCTCTAATCAGTGGAGTGTATTTTGGATGTTGTCGGACATAATTCAAGAGGGCGCATTCCTATATGTGCTCCAGACCCACAGAGCAGCTCACTGCTTTCAAATGTGGGATGGGTCCATGAATCTCCCAGCTGCACGCAGAGTGCAGCCTGTGACTGATGCACTCTGCCAGCCAGCAAATCCTCATCTCAGGCTGGATAAGTGCTGCAGCTTGATATGCTCAGTGTTAACACCCAGTTAGCGACTTGGCAGGGGCAGCCATCTTCTGCTCCATTTGTGGAACAGAGCCGCAGTTCTACCAGTCCAAGCACTTCTCGGTTCTCCCTAGAACCAGCACATCTGTTCCTGGGATGTCAGTGAGGAAAAGGCCGGGTGGGGTTTGCTGGCTTGCACCCTTTTCTCTCCAGACTTGATTTCCTTTTGGTAAAGGGTTTTCCAGCCCAGCTCGGTCACCAGCAATGCACTTGGCACCCCTCGCTAGTGTCTGTTTATTTAGCTGTAGAGCCACTGAAAAGGCAGCTCCTGCTACCCACGTGCTCTGAGCTCCCTGCAGATAACTGAACATTAAAACAGCCCCTGAGTGCAGCGGCGTAGTTCCAAACAATCCAGCCACCAGGCAGCTGAGTGCCTTATAGTGCAAACCCTCCTTCCCATCCTCAGGGCTTGGCTGGGGAAAGAGACTGAGCGTTGGCAAGAAAGGCTGCATGCTGGGGCTATGTCAGAGCAAAGGGGGGAGAGACCCCCAAGCCAGCAGGCTCTGAGACACCATCTGCAGCCTTCGTGTTTGTACGGACAGGGCTGCCTGAGTGCCTCTGCCGCGGACAATGGAGACTGGGGCCTTGGGAGGGTAAATAACAAATGCAGCAAAGTGAACCAGACAAATGTGGGCATTTCCCGTGCCCCAGCATTGCCGGCACGGCCCAGCAGCGGGGACTCGGGATGGCAGCTGCCAGGGCCTGATGAGAGACATGGGTGCCCCACACTGCTTGACGGACAGCACCGTGTAACTATGTAGTAGCGGATCCAAGCGGTGGAGGCCGTTACACACTGACCTGCCACGCACAGCCAGGCCCCGGTCTGCTGGAGGGCTATGTCTCAGCGGAACGGTCATTGTGTCCTGGGTGCGACGATCCCCTGCCAGGTACAATGCCATCTTGCTCCCCTCCAGTAAGCGCGTTAGCTATCGTTTCATTTGCCGGAGGACATGGAGTCCCCACTAAATTGGTTGCTCATGAGGTGAAGCCATGTAATTGTCTTGAATCTGAAATGTTCTTCTTTCAGCATGAAGGCCAGGCTCTCGGTGTGAAATAAGATCACCTGGAAGGCTGGAACTGCACTCCTCTTTCTTCACTTGGATTGACTGCAAGTCACCCTGCCTTGGCGTTCGCGCGTGAGCACGCCAGACGGTTTTAATTTAAGTTAGTTGCAAGACTAAAACTCGAGATGATTAGAAGTAGACCTAAAATACTGCCCCCCGCAGCATCTCGACACGTTCAAATCCAGCCTAAACTAGCATTGGATCATACATGTGTTTGAAAAGGCTTTGGCATTTCTGTTGCATGCTCACCATATTTGTACTTCTAAACCGCTGCGGGGAGGGAGTAAAAAAGAGTCAGAAAAACTCTCTAGTAAACACAACCAGAAAAGGTGAAACATAGTTTATATATCGCCAGCGTGCAACATTCACGCCCAAGTCACTGGAGAAAGCGATGGCTTCGATACTGTTTGCTTTGATTGTTGCCTGGTTACATTTCATGGCAAGTTTCTGACTGGAACTCCAGACACATGGGTGGAGTTAAAACATCTTTGATTCTAAATTCATGGATTGTAGGTAGTGCATCCACATCCTAAATATAGGTAGGAACCGAAATCAGATCATTTTAAAGGGGCGGTGATAGATTACATTTTTGTTTATAAAAGATGGTGGGTTGGGTTTTTTTTTAAATTACTTAACCAAATGGTTAAAATACAATTCGGAGAAGAAAGGACTTGCTACAGTTATTTCTCCATCTGCCTTGTGTATTAAATAACACTCTGGAGTTCTAGACTGGTTAAAAGAAAAGGAAGAAAGAGGAGTGAAAGGTGCTAAGGGTCCAGGTGAAGCAGAGGGCATTTAATACTTTAGCCAGCCATAACCTGACACATAAATAAGAACAGAAGGGTCATTGTTGCAAAACTACAATTGAAAAGCTGAATGGTTCTTCTATTCATCCCAGACTCCCCTCTGCTGCACACTTTGCTCCCACAGCTGCTCTGTCATTAGAGCTGGCTGAAACTACCAATTTTTGCTCAGTGTTTTCCACCAGTACTCCCGATATGGCCCAGGGCTAAAGCTGACCATTTCCATCAGCAACTGCAGCTTTGCTCGAGCAAAGATAAAATACTATTAGAGAGAGAGAGAAAAATGTAATAAAGTCACAATTTCTTACAAAGTGGATTACACACACACACATTTTGCTCTGTAAGAAACAGATATTTTTGTTGGTGAAACTTACTCCAAGATGGGAATTTTATAACAAAGTCAACTCCTTGTGTTGAAATTTTAAAGTGCAGAGGAAAAAATGGAAAGAATGAACATGAAAATGTACAGATTCATAGAGTTCAAGGCCAAAAGGACTGTTTTGATCATCCGGTTTGGCCTCCTGTATATCATAGGCCATGGCATTTTTTTGACTGATCCTTGCCTTCAGCTCCGTAACTTGTGGTTGAACGAGAGCTTATTGTTCAAAAAGCCCTTGATTTATTGACTCCAAGGGATGGAGAATTTACCACATCCCTCAGCAACCTGCTCTAATGGTTAACTGACCTCTTTGCTAAGGGTGTGCATCATATTCCAGTCAGAATTTGTCTAACCTCAATTTCCAGCCATGCTTTGATCTTGTTGACTATCTGCTAGGTAGCGCTGGTCAAATGTTGTGGTTTTGTGTTTTATTTTGTTTGGTAGTTTGTTAAAAATGTATGGAAAGAAAATAAATTGTTTGGTGAAAACAATTTGCTTTTTGATGAAAATGTGCAAATAATATTTTCTAAATGAACTGGAATTTTAGTATTGTTTGGAAAAAATGTTCTTTTAAACATTTTTTGTTTTCAGTTTTTCAGGGGTTCTCCCTTTCATACTTTTAAACATTTTCTCCCTTTTTGCACACTGGAAAAGTGGGAAAAGGCCATACTTCTCCAGTGGGAAAAAATAAAGTATGAGAAAGTGTTCTTTTCCCTTTTAAAAAAACCCTTCTCTCCATTTTATGTTGGGGGAGAGGAGGGGGATAAAAGGGTGAAAAACTTAAAGTAGGAATTTCCCCACTTTTCCAAAATGACAGATTTAATTCTTTCTCAAAACTTCTGATTTTGAATTTTTCATTATGAATTTTTTTTTAAAAATGAAATACCTCATTGAAATTTTTCATGAGATATTTTGTTTTTAACAAATCCCCATTTTTTGATGAGAGATCATTTTGTTGTAAATATTTCAGACAGCCTTATCATTAGACTGTGATCACGTCTCGGTTGCTAATTGTAGGGTTGAAATGGTGTGGAATTTTAATCTGGGGCAAGTGTGTGTGGACATGTGCATGTTATAGTTGGTGATGACAGACATCTACGTCAAACCCCACTGCTCAGAATGGTCTGGATGCCAGACCCACACATTTCACTCTGCCTGGCAGGAAAAGAGGAAAAGTTGATTACAAGCAGGGAAGTTAGTAGTTAGGGTTTCTATTCATTCAGTGACTGGGTCTTCCACCCCTGCACCACCACCCCAACCCCTGTCTGATCACTGATTTTACACTCTGCAGGCACTACAAATACAAGAACGTCACTGAAGGTTTCCTAGCTCTTAGGGGTGGAGAGGACCTCTCGGTTTCTCTAGTCCATCCCACACCTGTCACTGCAGGTTAATCTTTCATCCTTCCCAAAGGATGGCCAGTTCTCCATAGATACAGGTTGGTTTGCTGGCTACATCTGGTGGGTCATTCGTCAGTAATGGTGGCAGTTGCTTACATGGTGAGTTAGCAGATTTTTCACATTCCTACAAAGAAGGTCATTCTCCCTGGCAATGAGTGGGGGTTCCCTGCAGAGACAAGGAGAAAGACAGCCAAACATTTTCCAAATAATCTAGCCAGAGTGCTGGCCTGCCAGAAGGGAAGCAATCACCTATTCTTCCAAGACAGCCCCAGACAGCCACATTTATGGCATGAGAAAGCAGCTATTGTAGATGACACCTTGTTTCTCTTACACCAGTGCTTTTTCAACTGTAACAATCACACCTGTGGAATTGTATATGAGATGGATTAAGTGGCATTCACTTCCGTAAAACTTCACGAGGGCAAATCTTGCAGTTCCATGTTTGGGTGTGATTTTTTCATTCTCTCTTGGTGATTTTTTTCCCATTTGCTGAAGCCTGCACTGAGCTGCCATGTGACACTGAAGAAATATATCACTGATTTCTTGTGATTTAATAGAGAAGCAAAACCGGGGGGGGGGGGGGGAGCGCTGGCAGGACAGAGCCACTGGGAGATCATGAGTTCTTCAAGGAGGAGTAGTCGTCAAGGCCGCTTAACATGCAACATGTTTCTGCTCTGACTGTCTTTCAATCTGTCACTTCCACAAGGACCAATACTCTGTACTTCCAGTCCAGAAGGTTTGTCCAAACCTTGCACTGGGTTCCAAATGCTCTGAATTTGGTTTGGAGATTCAAATGAAAATAAATCTCCATACTTAAAGTGAGGGTCAGGTGAAACCAGGAGTTTCCACCCAAAACCTTTAGGCTGCCCAGGTTCTGTCAACATTCAGGCCAAAGTCACCAAACCTGGTTTTCAGTTTCATTCCAAAAGTTTTGCATGGCTTCACAGGAACTCCAATGAAATCCAAAGTGAATCCCTTGTAAACTGTGCTGCACAAGACACCTACATTTTAAATGTGCCCCAAACCCCAGATCACAATCAAAGAGAAGCATCTATAAACATTGGAAACACTTCAACTATTTAAAATTGCACGCACAATGAAGAGTCAATTAAAATTACTGACATGCTGTGTGTGTGTGTGTGTGTGCGCATGTGTGCGTGCGCACGTGTATGCGTGTGATAAGTGTTTCCATTTGGAAATAATTCAAGCTGAATTCTAGCATAGCCCTTCCGACCATATTGAACTGATTTAAAGAGTTTGCATCCAAAAAATTTGAAATTTAAACAATGAAAAAAGAGGTTAAAAGGAGCATTAATGGTTGTTTATAAATCATGCCCTCAAATGTTAAGAAAACACCCTGCCTTCCTCGTTGGCAAGAAGAAGAAAAGACCATACAGTAGAGGCACAGATGCGGTCCAGGAGATTCGGTGAGGTTTTCCTTAGTCCGTGGCAATGCAGCCAGCCTGGAGGACTCTGGTCAGAGCTGGGAGCCAGCTGATTTGACCAGGCTGGTTCCATGGCCAACAGCACAACAAACCAAAGGCCAGACACCAGGCCTGTCTTGCTCCTCTCTGGGCTCAGGAACGAGGTGAAGCTGCTGGCTTTGAAAGGCTTTTTGGCCCCCGCCATAGTCTTTAATTGTGTCACTGGTGAATTTTTTTATGTCCTCACCTTTGGCTGCTGAAAATAACTGAAAGCCTCCCTATGTGATTAGCCTAGTGGGGTTACTTTCAAGGGAGATTTTTGTTAAAAGCAGCTTTCCTGATTCTTTTGTAAGTCTTCCTTTTTGACTAGTGTATTGAAACTCCACCACTCAGGCAGAGCCTGAGACTGAGATAATGATATTAACATACCTGAACAGCTCCTATTTTTCCTTGCATTTGCTTCAAATATAGAAGGGATCTGCTTTCCTCAGTCTGAAAACAACAATTTTCTGTGAAAGATTTCTCACCTCTGTGGCTCTGTGCACATCTCCATCAATATTCTTTTGCCTGCAGAAATGGAAAAATTGTGGTAGCCTACAGATCATTCATAGCCCTTTAAAGGCTTCTTTCAGAATAAAAAAAATGTACCCCACTTCCAAAAGCAAGCAAAGAAACACAACCCTGAGTTCCTAGTGCAGATGGGGGAAGTCCTTGGCCTTGTCCCTGTTCATATGATCACTCCAAATGGAAGTTGTCCACGTGTGCAGAGGCCCTGTTTTATAAGTAGGACAACTCCAACGGGGCGAAGTCAGGGGGGAAAAGAGGAAATGCCACTGGACCCACCACCTGTAAAAAGGGAAAGAAAAGGAGAACAGGAACACGAGCAAGAGGGAGACAGAACCGTGCCAGCATTTACATTTCAACACAGCAAATACATGCAATGGACCAGCCACGCGTGTGCTCTCCTTCACACTCACACACGCCAAGACATGCGAACCACACACAGGACTGAGGGCTCTGGGCCTGCAGTGAGCTCAGCTTGAAGGACTGGGGCTGAGGTGAAAGCAGCTTTCTCCCTCTTGGTCTCCTAATAGCAAGGAACAAGCAACAGCAAAGCACCTGCACACTCGTGCCGGTGGGCTTTGCTCCCAAGCGAGCCGAGCATTCCGAGCTCTCGTTACCTACGTGACAGCCAGCCCCAAGGTATCTTACACTGGGCTCCCCAAATCTGCCACCGGCTTCAAAACCCCTTTCCCACCCCAGCGCACAGCTCCGGCCATCACCTGCGGCGTCTGCCATCAGGCCGCCCAGCAGCCTCGCAAGACGCACCCTGCGGGCCTCATCCCCCCTCCCTCGCACCAGTGACTGGAGGATTCACACCAGGGACAGGGAGCGGAGAATCAGGTGCTAGGCTTTGCTTTGGGGGGATTAAATCATCTCCCCCCCGTTCACTCTCCGGGCTGTCTGACCTATTCTTTTAATGCTACCGTCCCCTCGCCGTGGGTCAGCTGGGGGCCAGCAGTAGCTGCAGTGAGAGCTACAGCCCAGCAGATGGCCCCCAAACGGTGTCTGCAGGACGGCCACGTTTCCCAAGTGCTCAGGTCCCATTTCGCACCCGGCTCACAAAGGGTGAGAAGGGACTTCATGAAACCACCCAATAACTGCAGGCCATCCGCAAGCCTCAGGGCTGCTCCTCTCCTGCCTTCTTGCTCACAGCCTGGCCCTCAGACACAGAGGGATCCTGATGAAAATAACCTGGGAGGAGCAAGCCCCAGCGGTTTTGAAACATTGCCTGTAGCTTTCCGAGCGTGCTGAGGCCCACAGGGGAGATGCTCTGGCCCTCACCTCTGACGGGCCCGTTTTCTAACCCCCAAATCCTGGATGAGATGGCAGGTCGTCCCATGTCCTTCCAGTGGGCTCCCTGGCTTTGTGCTGCTGGCTGCTGCCCCCGCATTCTCCCGGGTCTATCCTGCAGCCTCGGACCTTGCTGGCCTCAGGGCCCGGCACGTTCCTAGGTGGGTCTATCCTGCAGCCTCGGCCCTTGCTGGCCTCAGGGCCCGGCACGTTCCTAGGTGGGTCTATCCTGCAGCCTCGGACCTTGCTGGCCTCAGTGCCTGGCGCGTTCCTAGTGGGTCTATCCTGCAGCCTCGGACTTTGCTGGCCTCAGTGCCTGGCACGTTCCTAGGTGGGTCTATCCTGCAGCCTCGGACCTTGCTGGCCTCAGTGCCCGGCACGTTCCTAGTGGGTCTATCCTGCAGCCTCGGACCTTGCTGGCCTCAGTGCCTGGCACGTTCCTAGGTGGGTCTATCCTGCAGCCTCGGACCTTGCTGGCCTCAGTGCCCGGCGCGTTCCTAGGTGGCTCACCTGAGTTCTGGCTGCTGGGCCCTGCCATGCGTTTCATTACACAGCCCTGCTGGAAGGATGCCATGCCGCTTAACCGGTGGGCAAGGCTGACCTGCGGAGTGAGGAGAGGAGCGGGGCGTGCCAGGGCTTCGCACAGGGCTCTGCCAGCCAAGCACGGCTCTCTGGCTTCGAGGCTGACTGAAAGGCCCAATTTACTCTGGCCCTGGCACGCCAGTGCCTGGAAATTCAGTCCGCTGACAGCCCTGACCCGATCCTACCCATTGGCCCTGTGGCTGCCTTGCACCCCTCCCCCTCCCCATCTGGGCTTTTTCCGCTTTCCTGCCACGTCTTTCAGAGCAGTGACTTTCCTGCCCGTGCAGGCTCCTGGCTGTGTGCTGCGCTGTTCAGTCACAAGTGCACCCGTACGGTGTCAGAGCAGAAGGAGGGTGGACACGGCTGGAGGGAAAAGTGAGGCAGCTGCTGTTACTGAGGCCTGCGCACAGGAGGGCGAGTGAGGATGGCGAGAAATGGGGTGCAGGGAGTGACGGAGCGGGAGGGGCTGTCCCAGCCCAGACTTGCAGTGACTTGGGTGGGGAGGGTCTGGATGGCGGGAGAGCTTGGGATTTGTGACCGAACAGCAACAGAGCCTGTCAGGGAGCAGTTTCTTACAGTGAAAAGCTCATTAATGGAAAAATCCTGCTGAGTGAATGGGGGAGAATAGCAATTTATCAGGGCTCTAGAGCAACAGCTGGAGAAGCACATAGAACTGAATAGAAAATAAATGCTCTGTTGGTGTTTTCGTGGGTGCTAGCATGCGGTGCTCTGCTCAGAGTATTCATCACAGTTGTTCAGACACTACAAAAAAGCACTCCCCGTATTCAGGTGTATAACACTCTTCTATTGGCTGAGCAGAGCTGGGGCAGAGGGAAGAGTCAATCCATTGAAAGAAAATGCTGTTAGTCATTTCTGGGTATATTCTCCTCCCACTGGTCCAGCAATGGGGATCCTTACCTGGGAAACAGAATTACTCCCGTGACTGAGCCCTGAATTGTTACATGCGTGAGAAGAATGCCGACTTCAGACTGGCTGAAAATCAGTCTCGACAGCTCTCGTCAGTGGTTGAGTCCATTGACTTCTGAAAAGCTGTTTCCCAGTCACACTGCATAGGAAAGTAAGGCCTCCATGAAAGCTAGAATTTATACCCGAGATGTGACTTTCTGGGCCCCCAACTTTGTCTCCCCTTTAATGTTTTGAGATGTTAAAATCAGAAGAATGATGTGACTTCAGAAATGAATGGTTAATTAAGGAATTTCCAGAGACCTCTGATGAAGACATTCAGAATACAGGAAACATTAGAGGTCTTCGTGTGTTGGTGAATATCAAGATTTATTTCATGCAGTAAGGAGCCTTAGTCAATATCTCCCTCCCAGGTCACTGTATCTTAGGCAGCCATTGCCTTATTCTGTCATAATAATTAGTAAAACAAACAGGGAGTCCTGTGGCACCTTTAAAGCCTAACAAATTTATTTATCACATGAGCTTTCGTGGGAGAAAATCCCACTTCCTCAGATACTTACTTTCTCATCTTCAGGCGTCTGAGGAAGTGGGATTTTCTCCCACGAAAGCTCATGCCATAAATACATTTGTTAGTCTTTAAAAGTGCCCCAGGTCTCCTCGTTTGTTTTGCTGGACTAGACTGACACGGCTCCCCTTTGGAACTTGGCATAATAATTAGTGATACTGTTCAGGAGTATGGAGCGGAAATGTTTGGTGTGACAGCATTTTCTGTTCTCTACTCTGTGCCCTGCTTCATAAAATCTCTGTCATTCTGTACCAAGAATTTGGGATTTGGCTGGGAAGGAGGAGAACTGCCACATCCCTTGGGGCAGGGGTTAGAGCAGCTCATACAGGGAGGGAAGTGCACACTCATTAGCCACTGGAGGTGTCTTATGCCACTTCAGTCAAGCCATGACGCTAGTGTTCCTGCTGTGCCAGGACTCTGCCAGGCAGCGTGTGTAGGAAGAGCTGGGCAGCAGCGCGCTCCTGATTCTGGAAGGCGATGGAGCTGTGAGCTCACTAGGAACTAAGTGATGTTCCCCTGGCTCTATTTTGCTGCTGCCTGAAGAGGCACTGGTTTATTCCGGGCATTCTCAGTAAGCCCGTGTCTTGGCCTGTGGCTGCTCCTGGAAAAGCAGCAGACTGGCTGGCTCGGAGCGTCCCATGGCAAAGCAGCTCCGTGTAAGGATCACAGCCAGGATGAACCTGCCAAACGCTGCTGTGATCCTTAGTAAGAGCTGACTGTTCGGGGAAGCTCTGCACACACTGGCCACCTTGTGGCCACTCCTGGTAAACCCTAACCGGGTTTGGGATTCTTCTGGTACTCACACTCAATGGGCGACTTCTTCGGTCTGCCTTCCTTCCAACGTATCCCTTGTACACTTGCTGTCTCAGCCGGACGTAGCTCAGCCTAGAGACCAGGGAGAGTTTATAGCAGGGGGTTTGGCAGAACTTTGAGAGCTTTCCGTCCTAGAAACCTTCAACTCAGTAGACCATAGACAGGGGCATCCCCCAGCTGACGCAAGTGCTGCTTCATGCAATATCCAGTCCCGTTGGCTGCCAAAAGTCATTGGATTAGTAAAGCTTTTGACATTACCCTGCTTTGACCGTTGCTGAAATCACTGCCCTGCATTATAATTCCTTGCGGAAGGGGGGACGCTCACTAGAATGACGAGGGAGAAGGGAATAACTGAATCTGGCCATTTGCTGTTTATCAGATGTTGCTTTTCTGGCTCACTCCCCTGCTTTATGTTTCCCTGATGCTTGGTTTCCTGCCCACGTGTCTTCCTCAGGAGGGAGGGATGAACACGCCCCCGGCTTTCTTCTCTTCCTTCTCGTGGCCTGTGCACCATGTTGGCCAATTCCTACTAGAGAAACCAAGGGTCTCCTCTTACTGTGAATGCTCTCAGCGGCCCCCCGATGGGACCCAGCCATGTTCCACTCCCTGCTGGAGGGGAAAGGACTTGTCTAATTTATGAAAGCGGAACACTGTGCTCATGGCAGGGTAGATTTTAGCCTCGCTTACCAGGTCTCCATTCCAAGCCCTGCAGCCAGCCACGGGGTTGGCAGTCCAGTTTGCTGTCCGCAGAGTGTACTGTTGTCTTGTTCTGCCAGAGGAGATATGAGCCTTGGGAACCGAGGGGTGCTATCACTGAGGTGCCATGTTTGCTGTGGAGAACGGTGCTTTCTCCCTGCGGAGCCATGGGGAAAAACAAGTCTCCACTCTGAGGCCTGCTTTGTGGAATGGAAAAATACATGTGGGGAAGTTTGGAATCAAAAGACCGATTGCAGCAGAAGCCTAATCGTGAGAGGAAACCAGAAGGAGACAATGACAACAGAGCATAACGAGTGAAAAGCACGTTACACCCCACTGGTGAATTAGTGAGTGCACTTCTATGCTTTTATCCTGCCAAGCATGTGATTTCAACCTCAGGCTGGTGCAAAAGCTGGAAGGATTTGGGGTTCATGAACTGGGATGCTGCGGGAGGAGAATCCAAGCTGGAGTCAAACAATATTTTATGAAAAATACCCAGACCAGGACTCAAAAAGCATATCTGATATAGTCTCCCCTAGCAGGCTGCTCACCCGACCTTCTGGCTCCGCTCTACAGCAAGCAAAAGGAGAAATAATTGTCACACACTTTGCATTCTGATTTGCCCCCAAATAATAATAGTAATAGAGGTGCAAATGGTGCATGAGAAGGGAGGTCTCCGTATTATCTGTATATGTAACTAATAATTAACTATCCATGACCACTGGACAGAGGGCTGGGCTTTGCAAAGGTCTTCCCTGGGGCATTGCTATTGGGGAGGGGCAGACTGAGTTGGCTACGGTGAGGAACAGAAGGAAAAGCCAAGCTATCCTGAGGTTTCAGGACTTCAGGTGGCTTTCTTTAGATTCCACGGTCCTTTGGGTTTGGGGCCAGAAGCAGAAACATAACCCACAGCTCTATGTCCAGGGTATTTATGTCACCTCTGAAAATGGTGATATTCTGAAAAGTCTGCAAGGAAGCCTACGTCCTGTGGGACTTCCAGGGAGAATGGTGGAATAGATAATCCTCTGAACTGTCAGGTGCTTCTCTGAATTGAGCCCTGAACAACCTTTTGTGATTCATCCATTGCAAACAACAGAGAGGTTGTTACACAAACAGTTTTAAGAAGAATTTTCCTTCCCTTTAATTTCTGCAATTTGTCTGCATCTGAGCAATCCCTGCTGAGCTGTAAGTGGATTACCTTGTTTTATAAGAGCAGAGAAAATATGAAGCCTGCCTGTGTCTCCCCTCGTAAGATGTAGACCTTTACATTCCAAATCTTTAATCTGTTCCCCTCCTTGCTGATGCTTGTAACTGTTTAAAGCACTCACTGAGCCTCTGTAAAAGGCACAGCTGCTTTTTGTTCAGGCCATGAATCTTTTCTTCAAAAATTCCTCCTGAACCTACACAGTTTTCCTGAAAAGTTGCACACGCTTCTGTTCTTTTGAGATGAGGACTCTAAAGTACGGCTTACAGAGCCATAAAAGAGGAAGTGGGATCCTTGGCAGAGCACGCCTCAAGATCTGCCAGCCTCAGTTCGCAGATGTTTCTCAGCTGGGCGAATCTGGAAATGAAGATCTTTGTGGCATCTGTCAAGGGGCTAGTGTTTCTGATCTGTGACAAGCCCTGCGCAGGGTCTGGCCGGCCCTCCTGGCTAATGCTGTGCCCAGTAGAGACACCCAGCTCATCACTCTCTTGTCCACAATGAAAAATGACGTCCTCTGGTGGCTCTCTCTGCAGTGGCATGGAGCTACAGGAGAGGCACACAAATGTATGGCCCACGTCTGAAGGGTAGGATTGCCTCACCTCCTTGTGGCAGCTGCAGCCACGGCTTGTGCGCAGAACAATGGTGGGAAATATCTTTAGCTGCAGAAAAGCAGCTGATGAGGCGGAGCCAGTGCTAGGGCAGCTGTCACCGTCCAGGACCTACCTGCACGCACCCCCCAAATCCGTGGGCCACAGCGCAGTCTGGGAAACAATGGACAAGGCGTTAGCACCTGAGTCTATAACTTGGGCCTAATCCACCCTGGGCTTGCTCCAGTCTGAGCAGGGATGAGACCACTGACATCCGTGGACCCTGAATTTACCTATTGTGCAGATGTGATTCATTTGCATAAATGAACCCTTTGCCAAGAAGATACCGTCTCTTGAGAGTACACCAGCAGCGTGGACGGGGGGGCGAGGAGGGGGCCTGGCAAGAAGGCGGGAGAGAGACTGCAGGAGGCTGGCTTACAGCATTCTCTCTGCTCACGAGGGAGCTCGGCACAAGAAAGTAACCTTAGAAAACCCTCAGCGACTCACTGAGCCAGCGCCACATGGTTCACCCAGTCCCCAGCACAGAGTGTGCCAGCCGGAGTTTCTGCCTCCAATTCGAAAGGAACCACCGTGGCCAGTAGCCCCGTTCTCCGAGTGACCTACGTAGGGGCTCTTGTGGGCAAATCAAATGGAGCTGTGGGCATGCCATGGTGCCCCTTTCTCACATTTCCAGCGTGGCAGCTCTCCTGGCACGGCATTTCTGACTGTAACAATAAAATGGGGACACAGTGGGCTGAGAGCTGCCATGCTGGACACATTCCTGCCTCTCTTAGCACTGATAAACCTGCTCAGCATTTGGCTGGGAACAGCAAGAGGTTTGACCTCCCTGCCCACAGCGCAGCCCCCCATCATTTGCTCTAGTTAGATGGAGAGGAGCTCTGCCTACCTGGTATTGGCCATAGTCGGCAAGCCCTCAGGGGTGCAACAGCCAGACTGCTTGAGCTGAATTCAGAAACTCATTAAGTTCCTTGCTTTGAGGTGGAGGCAGGCGAGATATGGGGCCAGAGCAGATGAAAAGGAGGCATAAAATACTGGAACACATTTGTCCAGCGTGAACGCTGAATAATAACTCTTCACTTTGGAGCATGCAATAAAAACCCAACTGCAAAGTGCTTACACTTTTGTAGTGTTCTGTAAATCATGAGAGAGCAAAGAATTAGGCAACAGGTTTCTGAAGAGTTATGAGTAATGCATTGTCATCTCCAGTTCAGGCCCATGCTAAAAATCTTTTTAACTACTGCCTTGACTCTTTCATTGCTAGCACAGATGAAAGCTCCAGGGTCACACGCTGTTGTAATTTCAACATCCTGCCCTGCTTGATCAGGGTGTGTTGTAGATGGCGACAGGGCCCAAGGATGCCCCTCTGCCAATGGCTCTGCATATGGAAGGGTTCTCTTGTATTAATTTTGATGGCGTCTGGAGGCCCAAATAGTCCCAGGTGTTAACGTGACCTGTCACTGACCAGCGGAGTACCACGGCAAACACACCTCTAATCATCCTTTCATTGAAGATACAGAAAAGGCAAAAGCTTTTGAAATGCAAATATTAAGCGAGGCTTTCCATTTGAACAATATCCGTTGCTCCCTTTTCCTGCAGGTGGAGAAACCCTTAAAATCCTTTGTCCGACCATCTCTTACACAGTGTTAAAAAGGGTCGTAACTTCTGACTGGGGAAGAGCAAAGAAAAGACGGCTGCTGAGATGGTCTAGAGTTATTGCTGACGGCCACTCCCGTTTCCTAATGAGACACACCCTGAAGGGGAGAGACAAGGATAGCAAAGATGGAAAATGCAGCTTCAGTCTCTAGTATTAACTTTCACCCGCAATCTCCATGCTGGGGAGACACAGACCCAGCACACGGTCTGATCAGTCAAGCTGAGATCTGGCAAACTTGTAGCTGTGTGGGGCTGGTTCAGGCATTGCATTCAGCCGCCTCTTTCTGGTCATAAGCTGACAGCCTTGCCAAGTATCCGCAGATGAAGAAGCAACAGAAATAGGGAGAGAAGTTACTTGAATTCAACCCTGGGGTAAGGTACTTTAGGCCTAAAATTTACCTATTCTAATATGGAAATAAGAAACTATGTAATCAGACCCTATAGGATATGCTAGAGCAAGAACTAGCGCTTTACTATTACGTACCTTTCGTTGGAAGAAATAGAGCGGGTTCCCAGAATTAATACTGGGCGGGGTCAGATTGAAATGTGGCATTGCAGTTATTTGTACTGTTTTGAATTCTATAGCTTTCTGACCACCGATCCCATCTCAGCAGCCGATAGAACAGTAAACTGACTGCACAGAACCCAGTAATGGTGGAGCATTCTGGGGACCCAGCAGTACCAAGCCTTAGGATTGTAAAAGACTGCCCTGGAGGAATTAGTGTCTTTTTTCTAAGTCCAAGGCAGTCATAACTTGCAGCTTTGGGAACCCAAGATCCAACAAGATGCGCTGCAGAATTTGAGGTGGGGATTTTGCTCTTTGTGCGGTGAGGCTTTATGCATTTTCTGACTGTTGTGCTCTGGGGATTTCCATTTTACATTTGTGCTGGGTATTTGTATTAATTTGAACCTTCATTTTTGGGGTTTCCTGCTCTGTGCTTTCTGAATGGACATTAGTGCTGTGCGCATCGCACTCCTGTGATATTCCATCAAAGATGTCTGAACAGCTTGGGCAGAAATAAACACACGACCTAAACAGGAAAGCAGCCGCCTTCCCATGTGCCTTCTGCAGAACACATTGTCAGTTGCAAGTTGAACACACCGGTCGAACACGCAGACTGAAGCTACAATTGTGCACAGCACAGGTCTCTCTCCCCTTGCCAGGCAGAGCTGACGCAGATCGGCAGGTCCTGCGCTCCCCAACAGCTGCAGTCCCACTGACGGGAACGGAAGGGGAACAAAGTGCACTTTATTTATTGTATTCATTTTGTTTCCTTGCTTGCTGCTTGGGCTAATTTCATTGAGGCTCCCACTAGCATTAATTTTACCTCCACCCCTGAGTACCCTGCGATCTTTGCTAAGCTTTAAACTACTTTGCAATGAAGCAGAGGTGTCAGGAGCAAAGAAAGATTTGCGCTGGCTGCCCTAAGCAGCTAGCTGGCCCGGCTGGGAATGCAGTGGCTTTAAGCAAGGGTTTAATAAGGGGGACAGCTCAGCACAGCAGGTGATTTTACATAAACCAAGGTCCTGCTCTCTCCATCAGCTCTCCTCCCAAGCTTCTGTTCACCCTTCCCTCCTCTGGGCCTTATTCTCTCTCTTCTTAACCCCTCCTAACTCCTCACGTGAGCCCACTACCCCAGGGGTTGGTCATGCCCCACCCGAGTGGAACAGCAGCTCTGGCAGCTCTTGCCATTGCACTCAGCTGTGGAAGCGGTAAGGGCTGCCATCGGGCATGCAGAACGAGACGCGTGTGCTGGGCGGTCAAGGATGGTTTCCAACAGCAGGGAAACAGAAGACAAGTCTTGATGGAATGACTCTTGCCGAGTCCTTTCCACTCACTGCTGGAAACCTTCCCCAGCCTCCTACAGAGTCTGCATCCAACAAGCATTAGTCACATGAGAAGGAGGCAATCGCTACGGGAGGCAGCATTTCCCTAGAACGGCCAGGTACTGACGCCAGAAGGGTGTGAGCAGAGGCGGGCCTGGCACGTGAACACGCAACGCAGGTGAGAAATGTGAGTTCTGGAGGACAGAGTAATGAACTGCCTGTCTTGAGACATGCTGCTCTGAAATGTGTCTTTTTAGCTAAATTCTTGCAGAATGGACAAGTCCACCCGATGGTCTTCCAGTGCCATCTCCGACTCCATCCGTCACATGAGAAGGGGTACGTTCCTCTAATGAGGGCTAAACCCTGAACAGGAGACAAGATGTAAGGGTGCTGGGGAAGACAGACTATTTCCAGACCCAGGTTACAATTTTATTAGTTCTATTTCCTAGCAGTAATCTCATTTGGAGCAATATTGATTGCATTGCAGTCGCTTCTTCAATATATGTACCCACGGACGCAAACAATAACATACTCAGAAATAAAATATTAATAACCAACAAAAATAACCAAGACTGGTTTGACCTTGTCTGTGCCCTCTCATCCCAGGGTCTCACGGCACTAATAAAGATGGCCGGGAGGGAGAGGAACCAGGAGGCCTGACTCCCAGCTCTCTCCTCTAGACCATGCTGGCTCCCGATTATAAAGCCAGGATTTGATCTGTTGAGTCATCACAGGTCAGTCTGCGCATACAGGATGGAAGCTGGCAGGGCAGACGCCTGGAGCAGAGATGGGAGGCTCCATGGTTCTGAGCCAAGTGTGGGGAAGACTGGCCCCTGCAGCACACTGTGCAGTCCCAATGGGGGTGTTCGTGGCCAGAGAGAGGCCCCATGGCTGGTGTGATAATGCGGGTCAGAAAGCTGTCTCTGCTGCTAGTTAGGAAACAGTCAGATAACTTGGAAAGAATGTTCTGTCTCCTTTTGCAGCCATCTTTAGCAGCGGCTGGTTGGGATGTCAGTGAGCCTAGTAACATCATCCAGCGGGTTTTTATCCTGCAGTTCAGAGTACATCGTCAGTCTTGGCACAACCTGAGTCTTTTCTCAGAAAGCGACCCAGGACCTAGCTGTTATGGAAAGTTATAAATTGTCTCCATCCTCAGAAACAGGGCTGTCCCTCTCTCGGTCTCTCTCCAGACCGCGGATAAGCTTATGAACTGGGCAGGGTGACAAAAGCTGATTTGTAGTGCAATTGCTTTCAGATGAACCGCATCATAGCCAGTATCAGCATCAGGACTCCAGTTCCCTTGAATTAATAAAGCAATTCACACCAAAGATTTTAGAAAAGGGAAAATGTCTTCAAGCTCTTGCACTAAAGGAAGTTATTCAGAGTACCTTGGAGAAGAAGCCATGGAGGATAAATCACTGGGGGAATCTGCTCTCATCTCGGCCTGCGCCTGGACCAGCCTTATTTTTTGCTGCTGTTTGCTGAGATGACAACTTCAGCTCCAATTCCTGGTTCCCATTGCTAAAGGAGCACCCAGAGGGGCCTGGAAACTCAGCTGCAGCTCTTGAAAAAATGTATGTCACTTGTAAAGTGGGGGCTCTTTCGAGGGGCCTGTGTCAGGTGCAGCAATCGAAACATGTTGTTCTTTTCAGAAGCCTCTTCTTGGGCCTGCAGGTTGTGTCCTTACACAGGAGCCCCAAAGCTTGGCTGAATGGGAGGCTGGGGTAGAGACAGAGGCAGTTAAATCCCACACTGCGGGGAGGGAGGGCGGATTCCAACGAAGTGACGTTGTGCATCCCCTATGGTTTCAACAGCAGGGAGTGGCCGGGGTCCGGTGGTGCGTGTTCCTTTGTAGTCTTGACTGTGGTCTCCAAAGCCACCTGCATGGGCCACAGGGATGTCTAGACAGCAGTGCAGAAGCATCCCTCCACGTTCTCCATGGCCCCACTGAGGGGATGTTCTCCTTAATACCTCCCAGGGACATGGGGCAGGGCACAGGTGGGGGGGGGGGCATTGCACCTCTGCACGCCCTACTGGCTTAGAATAGATCCTCATTAGAGAATGGCCAGCACCCAGGGGCATGTGTGTACAAGCCGTCACTGATCACACCAGCAGATGCTGTGGAGTGGCGGGAGACAGATGGAATTTCCTGGGGGCTGGAGAGGAGGAGAGCACCTAGCTGGTGAAAACTTTTTCCGATTATTACATTGTTACTACATGATTCTTTGAGACCCTTGGACAAAAGTGCTGTGTATTGCAGAGGGATTCCCAACTGAAGAGAGTAAATACTAAAGCCATTCTGTCCTGGATAAATAAAGAACTAAAAAGGGACCACACTTTTCCAACCCTCTCTATAATCTCCAGCTACACAAATGGGCACAGCATGAGACAATCTCGTTACCTCCCTGTACCGGTTCACATGATGCAGTGGGGCCAGGGAAGGACTCTATCTCTAGCCACTCTTAACGCATTCACCTTCCTTGGCCAAACCCACCCATCATTCACTCACCGTTTAGGGGAAGAGACAAATGCCTTTTTACACAGGTGGGCTGGGTTCAGGAGTGGGGCTAGACAAGCAAAGGTCCACAAAAGAAGCCCCTTCCCTTCATGTGTAGGAAGAAAGTCCTATGAAATTGCTATTCCCGACTGAGTGGAATGTGTTCTCTGAAGGTAATGGGTGTTTGTCACTGGCAGAGAAGATCATTTCTATAGTTGGGAACTAGAAGTGCAACTGCAGATGTTCGGTTTGGCCACAAGCCTTCTGTGACATCTAGTGGTGGCTTTAAAATGAGACCCTGAGCATGCACAACTGTGTCACAGCCCATGCTGACGGGCCAGGATCCTGGACCACAGTTATTTCATTTCATTAGCACGTCCCCACACCACACACCTGCCAACGCTCTCCCAATACCCGCAAACACGGAGGGAGAAGACAAAGGTATCCTTCATCTTTAATAAGATTTTTCATCTTCAAGGCAGCCAATTATCTTTCTTCTTAGGGAGAATGTGGAGTAATCAATTATCTGTGGTATTACTTTAGTTTTTATTGGTGGATGTACAGTTATTTCTGCCCGAATCCCTTCCATATCGGACTGGACTGCATGGCTGGAGTACTGCGCATGTTTCGTGCCGTGATCAGTGCGAACCAATAAAAAACCAGAGCACCCAAAAATCAGCTCCAACTTTTCTGTAGGAATTTAAAGGGAGCGGTGACCTGTTCTGTTTATTCCATTTTTTTCCTTTTAAAATTGAAAATTTGTAAGGACACAAAGACACAGATGGGTCCCAAGACAGCTCATGGAACATAATTATAATGTAGATGGATGCCGCATAGAATTATTTCCAAACTAAAGCAAAATCATGATAAATCAAAGACAAAACTAAGACCACCCAAAAATGAAGATGTATGGAAAATGTTTTGTTCTGTTTCGGTTTAAGGAAAATCTCCTTCTGCAGCAGGTTTGCAGATTGTGATATACGAGCAGTAGTTAGGGAGATTTATGCATGTCTGAGCCCCTCCCTCTCTCCATCTCCCTCTATTGCTTTTATGGCCTCAGAAGAAATCCTCTAATGAACTGTAAGATCTGTGTTATCAGTCCAGAGTGTCACAATATATCATGTTAGGAATCAGGACACAATTTATGGGATGGCTTCAGGTTTTCCCGATGGCCCCATTGCCACCAGTGAGAACGAACTGGTGGAAAGCCAGAGGTATCTGGGAGCTAGGGGGGTTCTCAGCACAACATGGTGAGCACAAGAGCCACCAAGACACAGAGAATATGTCTACACTGGCAATGAAGGAGGCTTAATTCGAACTAACTAAAGCCCTGGCTACACTCGGCTTTCATTAGTTCGAATTAAGGGCTTCCTTCATTCGAACTAATAACTTCGAATAGGCTATTCGAACTAAAGGGTTAATTCAAACTAGTTAGTTTGAATTAGCCAATGTGGCTATGTTAGTTCGAACTAATTGCTTAGTTCGAACTAACCGGCCATTGAACTCAATGGAGATCGCTAATTCGAACTAAGCAAGTGCCATTCATGGCACTTGCTTAGTTTGAACTAAATTTTTCTAGTTCGAATTAAGTTAGTTCGAATTAACTAAAATTAGTTCGAATTAGTTAGTTCGAATTAACTAATTCAAACTAACTTTAGTAAGTTTAGACAGCTTCTGCTCCTCTGTCATTCAGGTGCAATTCTGTACGCACCCAGAGCTTAATTTTATATGGGTGTCCAGATGCCACAGCACAATGGGTGATTTAAAAAGCATGCTTGAGTGGCAGATGAAGAGCCAATTTCTCTCTTCCCTTTTATTAAATTGCAAGAGAGTTACTGCTGGGGAAAGGTTCCCAAACAGACGACAGCCCTGGGATTTCTCTCCACGCCACAGGGGCCCTGGTACCAGCTTCCCAAACACTACCTTCCACTCTCACGCCTCTGCCCTGACTGGCTGGGCTGACCTTTCTGCAGGGCCCATTCATCCCTGCTGTGGCTGCCAGCAAGGGAGTCGGGCGTGGAAGTCGCTGTTGTGACCGGCCAGACACATTTCGGGTGAGCTGAAGAGCTCTCAGATGATGGCTGTCACCAGCTGCTGCTGGGCTGGGTTGCAGGAAGCCTGGAAGAGGAAAGGGGTAGACTACCCAAGGGACCAGCACCTGGCAGGGACTCAAAGGCAGAGACTGTGCTGCCAATTTAGACCACTTGCCAAAGTTAATACTAGCTAAAGGAAGGAGCGAGTGGGGCAGGGAGGACGTATATGGTCTTGTCCCTGGTCTTTCCATGCTGCGCCAGCTATGAAACCACTTCTTTCACGTGGGCTGTGCCACGTGGGCAGCTATTGCCGTTTGTGGCCTGTAGCTGAAGGGCCAGGGGACAAACCCTGTGTATAGGAGAGACAAGAAGGATGTCTGAAGGGCAGATGTGGAAACGCTATGGTCACAGGCTCGTTGGCACCAGCTTTTGCTGTGGACATCACTGGTGGCCGACTCCCAGGTTCAGACCCCTTTGGCTGACGTCTTTCAGAACATGGAAATGGTGAAATAAACTTCATATCAGCAGGGGGACAAAGTGGAGGGTCAAAAGACAACCAAAAGAAGAAGAAATTGTAGGGGGCATGTTCACTGGACTCTGACTCCTGCTGCCTGCTCCAGCTGTAGGAATCCATCCTCATCACAGTTTCTCTTCTTCACTTCTGGGTCCTGTCACAGGGCGGGGGCCACGCACCACTAGTGGAACACCTGCTTGGTCACTGTGGGATTGACTCTTTCCAAGGGTTCTGGTCTCTTCACCCATCTTCTTCTTTGGCCCCCCTTGGTCCAGCTGCCTCTCTTGACTGGCCCATCAGCCTGGTCACTATGGCAGACAGAATCCAGCTCCTGCTGCCAGAGTTGTGGGGAGGGACGGAGCTACAGGACTGGGAGTGGACTCTGGATCCTGGCCCTACAGCAATAAGGAGGAACCCCCAACAAGCCAGTTACTTTATCAGTAATGTCGGCAGCTCTAGGTCTGAGAGACGCAGGGAGCAGGGCGCAAGAAGCTCCCACTTTTCCATAGTCACCTGTCATAATGGACTCACACTTTAACAGATCCCTGGGCCCTGAGCCCCTTCGGGACATAGTGCAGGTGGCTGCTACGGGAACTGTTTGTGGCTTCCAGGTCCCCAGCTGTGACCCCACAGGACCCTGCTCCAGTCTGTGCCAGGGGTACAAAGAATGGACTTTCTGCCAGTGGTAGATCAGGTGTATCAGAGCTTGGTTCCATCAGGCCATTTTTCTACTCACAGACAGCCCGAAACGCCTGACATGACTCCATCTACTGTGGACTGGGGACAGCTGGGGAGGGAGGCCAATGAGCATGGAGAGTTCTCCATCAGCTGTCAGTCCTCAGGGACATGCAGACTACACGTGACTGTCTCAGGAGAGTCTCTGGTCCAAAGACAATCGCAGACCTGCCCAGCGCTCTCTTTCAGCCTCATTGGACATGGAGGCCATTGCCCAAGGCACTCCACTGCCCATGGCAGATCGGAGCTGACCTGTGAGGACCCGGATGGTTCCCTGGTTGCAAATGCAGGAGCCGCTATATGTGTTGAGGCTGAAAGCTGTGAGGAGCATGAGCAGCCCTGACAGGATGCAGAGGGAGAACATATCCTTGGCACAGAGCTCATGGGAGCAGCAGCCCCGGATGCCTGAACACGGGGATTCATTGCTTGCTGGGTGTTCGTTTCTGCTGGGCCCTGGGAAACAGGACTGCACGCTCGCTTTTTGTAAATAAACAAAGTTACCCCAAGAACAGACCTGGCTCGTCTTGTCGATTCCCATCCAAGTGGTAACGACCCTGCACGTTCCCAATATTTGCTAGTTACTTGGGCCAAAGGAGCCGCATGCTGCATAAGGATACCAGGTGGGGCACAGGGAAACACCGCACGCCTCCACTTCCCAATATCCCAGGCAGTGCAATTTCTGTCTTCCTTGGGTTCAGCTTCCACCACCTCTAGCCCCTCCAAACCTGGGCTGCCATGTTGTTTCCAAACCACACTGTTTCACATTCCCCTCCCAGCAACAGAGAGGGCAGGAGAACTGGCCAACACCCACCTGAAAGTGACGCTTCTGTGCAGGCCTCCCCCAAAGCAACCCATATCCAATATCCATTACTGTTATTTACACACTGCTGGAGACGGGTGCAGGGCTTTGCAGACTAGTAAGAAGGCATCTGCCTCCCTGCTGAGTTCACAATACAACAAGAGAAACTGCAAACTAAAGAACGAGTCCTGGGGCACTTTTAAAGACTAACCAATGTATTTATCGCATGAGCTTTCGTGAGCGAAGCCCCACTTCGTCAGACACCAGAAAGTGGAGAAGAGAAATGGAAGTTTCTCAATGTAGACTTTTCAGCAGTAGTTCTTGATTTATGTCATTCACTTCCATAGAAAGAGAACCATCGTTTATACCTACACTTGCACGCTGCATACTTGCACTGAAGATTAGATTTCTCTTTCTATACAAAGGTGCAGAAGAACACCAGAGCCCGCACCAGTCCTCGGGGAACACCCTCAAGCATCAGCCAGAATCCACCCCGCGCAGGCCACTAGGACAGGTATCTACGTCAGGTCTGATGAGAAGCAGTTTTGTAAATGTGCCTGGGAACTGGCTTGCCTTGGACAGTAAGCAGGGCACGTTGGGCGGAGCAGTTGCTGGAGGTATAAGTAAGGTAAGGCTATTTCAGATTGTACACAGAGTGCCTGAAATACAAGCCCCAGGAATGATGGACCCGCAAACCCCAGGCTGAAAGATCTCCCAAAATAAACAGCAAGTTTCAGCAGCTGACAGCACTGAGTCCATACTCTGCACACACAACTCCCGCCTGTTAATCTGAGAGCAATCCAGTGGTCATTCTTATTTGTTGTGATGTTCATTAGTACCTGGGGAATTAGTTACTAAACAGACACAGGTTACCTGCATTTTAGCTACTGGGGGAAGTGAGCAATTATATATTTTACAGCTGTAACGTCATCAGGGACGAACGGCTTTGGACTCGATTTAGCGCACAGGCTGGAGAGTCAGAGAACTGGCTACGGTGCTGCAATGGTGAGGAACTCTTACAAATACTGCAGCAGAACTGGTATTAAAACTCGTTAGCGTACTTGGTTAGAGAAAAGTAATGAACTGCTTTGTTCAATCAGATTGGAATGCAGGCACTGTCGGGAATTCCGTTTTAGCTCTCACGCTGCCCTGCCTTTTCCAATGGCGGTCTGTTGGCGCATTTCCAGCGGCTAGCATGTAAAATACCCAAAAGAAAAGTGGGCTTAGATGGAGAGAATACACCAAACGAAATTGCAAAGAGCAGGAATGCAAAAAACCTAATCATTGTGACACTCTAGCATGTCTGACTGAAGAACAAGAGACCTGTTGCTGAGAGGAAAAGGGCAGCTGGGCTAAATTAGCTGAGCAAGTTTGGGTCTGGATAGTGTCATTAGGAGCAAAGCAGAACTATGCCATAAACTCTAATGAATGCATTAATGGATGGCTTGTGCCTCTCAAAGGGGGAAAACCGGTTTAAATAAAGTTATTAACACAGCCCACCTGTGTTTGGCTCTTGGACTATGTTGTTTAAATAGCCCATTAACTCTTGAAGTAACTAATCTTGAAAGTGAATATAGCCTTTCTGAAGTAGACATTTAACTGCATTCATATAATTCAATTAGATTCAGCATTCTTAGTCCAAAGCCAGTACCCTATGCTTTCATCTCTAATAATGGGGCACAGACAAGCTTAGTTAATATGACATTAAAAAAAGAATATGCATTTGTAATCCTAACCAGAAATAAATTGCTGGATTGCATCACAAAACATGATGATATGTAAGGGCTAAGTACATTATTAATTGTTATCATTTAATCTGGAATGTGAAATTTACGTCTCATGCTGAAGTCACTATGACAACAGCAAACTGACTTTTAGAGCTTTATTTCCTTAATCTCACAGCAGACTATTGATTTATTTTTACTAGGTGCACATTTATTTATTTCATTTATTTATTTCTGGTAGCAGGCTCATGATGCTGATGAGCTGAGCAGACGCTGTCATAGATTACTTTGCTTTTTGAAACAAAACAAACAAACAAACATTGGCCTCCACCGGTTGATCCAGTTAATAAATAGTTAAAGCAAATTCATTAGGAAACAGGAATTTTATAGATTTAGTTAAAGGTTTCTTCCTATTTATGTCACTGAGAAATGATAAAATTCCTTTTATCACTCTACAACTTGTTAATGTTTTACCCCAGGACCACTTCATCTGTAATAAACATCTTAACAAAATATGCATCCCTAGGGAGGAACTGTTAATTTCCTTGAGGCCTCACACATGTAGTAGGTTTTATTGCATGCAGGTGCTTTGTGAAATTGCATTGACTTGCAATAAATGTCCAGTAAAGAGCAGGTAGCACCTACACGCGGGAAGCGTTTGTGCACCTGTCTGAAGAGAGACTTAACCCACCCTAACCCTCCATGGGCTTCTTCTCAGCTCAGCATCCGAACATCCTTGAGTCTCACCTGAAAGGGTGTCTGCTGCACCTAGTCACAACAAGGTAAAATGCTTGGCTATTTATAATAATGTTTAACTGCTTTAACAAGTGGGCGCTTGCGAAAGTTAACGTATCTTTAAATATAGTTAGATCCACGCCAACTCAGTTATAGCATAAATTCCATTAAAAAAATTTCCTGAAAGCAAAGGGGAAAAGGGCATGATTCTTTTCCCTTGCTTTTTATTTTGTACTAAGTGTGAACTTACAGGAATGTTCATGGAATGAATATATCTTTTCTCTAACCGTAAATATTTCCTATTCATTTGTCCAATTCAGGAGTTAGATTTAATAAAGATCAACTTTAAAGTTTATCTTTAAATAATCATCGGTCTGGTATTAGAATGATTGTTCGAAAGGCAATAGACTTCTTTTTAAACCTCCTCATTTTGAAAAAGCTTTTGCTATATAGTTTTGTAATTATTTAATACAAAGAATTATTCTACATGTTTTCTGTCAAAGTTTGTTTTAAAAGGAGTGTTCTCCTGCTCATTATGGTATTGGAGGGAATGAGAACACTGCAGTTCAGTAGAATTCCAGCCTAGTGCCAGAATTAATTATATGTGCATATATTAAAACTCTCCACAATCCCTTTGTTGGCATCTCCTTAATGTACTGCTCCTTGAATGCTAAGAGTGTCAAAAGGCAGAGAATTATATCCACTAGGTATGGGAAAGTGGGGGATGTTTCCAGAGGAAAATGTTTCTAAGGAATTAGCTGGTTAATATTAACCATTGCTAGCCAGGAAACCCTGCCTGCAGAAAAATTAGTCTACAAAATTAAATATTCTATATATCTTATCTGAACAGGAAAGGTTAGCTGCTCAGGGTAAATTCGTATGAAAGTTCGGCAGTTCAGACCCATTCTTTTCCCCATGAATGCTGCACAAACTGGTCTAAAGCAGGAGTCACAGATGGAATTCAGATACGAGCCTGCAGATTTTTAGTAGCTCACACAGAAATTTTTCAAGAAGAGAACACATGAAGTTCCTTGATTACAAATCTATCAGCAGTCCATCTAGTATCGGGCACCAAATACAACTTGTTCAAAGGAAGCAACTGCACTTGTCCCTCAATAAGACACAGGATACATGGTTTCAGAAGCACCTGAATCATAGGATTCTCAGACTCGTTTTTCAAAAAAAGGCACAGGAAACCCCTTACCCATGTGTGGCACTTGGGCTCCCACATGCCTCCATCTCTTCTGAATGTGGGCCAGGCACCATGGAGAATTTTACCCATATATAAAACAAGGAGCTCAGCATGTTCTGATTGTCCCATGAAGAGTCATGAAGGCTTCTTAATCAGTTCTTCCCTTGAGATCTCAGACACGTCGTTATTGGACTGAAGAAGGCCCTGATTCAAGGAAAGCATTTAAGTATGTGCTTAATTTGAAGAATACACTTGAGTCCTTTGATGCTCTTACTGAATTGGGCCAGTATGTGGCGTAGGGCAACGTGAAGTTAAAAATCGAACACTGCTGAAACAGAAAGCTTTGGAAAGAAAAACGAACAGCAAACAGATCTCCCAAATCGACTCAGAGGAACAGCAGCTCAATAATTCTTCATCATTAAATGAAAAAATATAACAGAGTCTTGTGGCACTTTTAAAGACTAACAGATTTATTAATCGCATGAGCTTTCGTGGGAGAAAATCCCACGAAAGCTCATGCGATTAATAAATCTGTTGGTCTTTAAAAGTGCCACAAGACTCTGTTGTCTTTCTACAATAGACTAACACGGCTACCCCTTTGGAATTTGAAAAAATATAGTCAGTGCTATGGAGAAAACCACTCCTAAAGCCTAGACAAATCTGAAATCTTGTCTGAACAAAGGGTAGAGAAAAGACTAAACACCAGCCACTCTGTGCAAGTGTGCAGAGCAGAGAGACACAGCAAGATAGGTGAGAGGGAGAAGAATGTTGGAATTTTAAGTAAAACACAACTTGAAATGAGTAAAAACAATGAGAGTCCTGGGGCACCTTGAAGACTAACAAATTTCTTCGGGCAGAAGCTTCGTGGGCTCCAACATGGGCTTCGTCAGATGCCCGAAGAAATGTGTTAGTCTTTAAGGCGCACAGGACTCTCGTTGTTTTTGCTGTACTCAGACTAACACGGCCACCCCTCTGGATAGTGAAATGTGTAAGAAGAGATGATGAAAGGGAAACAAGAGTTAACATCAGTGCTAGGCCAAAGAAAACAATAACTGTTAGGGTAAAGATCATCAGGGCCCCATTTCAGCTATACCCCTAAGCATGTGCTTAGCGCGAGCTCCTGAGTATCTTGTTGAAGGCAATAGGAATGAGACATGTGCTAAAGTGCTTTGGTAAATCAGGACTTAAGAGACTGGGAGACAACTGCCATGTGGCACTCTGCTTGCCTGGAATGAGACGAAGAAGAACTGGCATTTGCAAGGCGTCTCTGAAGGAGAAGCAGAAGAAGTTGCACAGGTCACCAGGAGCAGGAAGCAATTCAGAGGAAGGGGTAGTTACAAGAGAGGATGGAGAATGCCAGAATTGGAAACATCAAGCAATGGGTATGTTGGTATTCCCATGTACAAGGGAAACGTAGAAGGAGCAAGCCTGCGGTGTGTGTTTTACAATACTTTGGGACCAGACAACCGGCTCTTCTTACGGTCAGCTGAACTTCAGAACAGGCAGGAGGCAATTCCTAATTCAAGGGTCACCTCCACACAATGAGTGGAGACAATTGCTTGGTGTGACGCTGTTCTGAACAATGTAAAGCAGGCACAATTGGCTTTGTGTAGCTATTGGGGGCCCTCGAGGCTCAGGGTGATAGAAGCACCTGTCTCAGGAGGGCTAGAGCCACTGCCCGGTGCACATGAGTCCTAGGCAAGGAAAATGCCAGCACCCGACCTCCGGAAGAACAAAAAGCAGCCACCAGTCCCATCCCCCATGAGCCGTGAGTCACGTAGAGCTGCAGGACACAGACTAACCAGCATGAGAGCGCTCCTCCCGTGGCTCGTGACAGCTTCCCTAACCTAATGCGCTGAATTGTTCTGCTGCCCTACAGTGTCATCACGTTGATGCAGCCATGAGACTCCAGCTGTACAATCACGCCAGAGTGATATTTGGGCCCCGGAAACTCCTTTGACGGCAGTGGAGCACTACTGACAAATGCTGAGGGTGAAGAGGAATTGGAAGTGGTCTGGAGAGGGAAGGATGATGACAGTGGATGGGGAGGAATTAGAAGTTATGTCTCCATGAACCATTCACACCAAGGAAGCAGAAGGAAAAGACCACATCATCAGGCTCTGCTGCAGGCCTTGGACTAAAGAAAAGTTTCCTAAATAACAAATTTTCTCCCTTCTCATGGAGGACCCCATGCTCGATGGAGACAGTCAATGGTGCCATGAGCTCTTACCAGTAGCTGCTAGACATTGAAACAGGAAGGGGAATCCACACTGCCCCAGCCAACAAGGAGAGGCAGCTGCTCATCCCTGTCAGAGGAGCTGTGGAAATTCTCCCTGTGAGATGCACTTCCCCTTGCTCCCTCAAACTTTAACCCTTGAGGTCCCTACCGAAACAAGAGGGAGCTGAAAGCAGGACAGCTCAGCCTGGCAAGTTACTGACAGGGCATTGCAGGAGAGAGGGTATCAGAGCCCTGCTGCGCAGCAGGAATGACCCAGCTGATGTGGCGACTTGATGCTTTAAGCATTAGGAACATGATACCTCCGTGGAATCATGGCTTCCATTGCCAGCAGGGCCAGCATAGCCCTGCATGCAGCTCTGTTAGGTGAAACCTCAGAAGTCAGGTGTTGTTGGAGGACATTAGAAATGCCATCGCTTTATTTGTTTGCATGTGAATCAATGTCAGAAGCAACTACAAGTTGTATAGAGAAAACATCACGCAAGTGCGAAAGACTCTGATGTTCTGTGGGATGAAAGAGGCTACAGAACTGTAAATCATCGCCACTGTCTCTTGTGACATGTCCTCACGAAGACAGAGTGTGCAGTCAGTGAGGGATTTCTGATTCCACCAGCCCAAGACAGGCAGAAACATGTATGGTAATGCACTGACCCTCCCTCTCCTTTCCAGGGTGGATTGAAGGTGATGTAAACCACCAATTTTAACCAGGACTTAAATGAGCAACAGGCCACCTTGATTTAAATGATAGATTTTAATCTTCTTTTGCATTCATACTTTTTAGTTATTTTCCTAAAGAAAGGTCAATTCTTATTGCTTGGTAACCATTAAACCTGTTGATTAGCAACTAACCACTGTCTTTACACTAAATTTGGCACTCCTGTTTGCTAACCAGGTGAATACACTATCTGCCCATACACATTTATGTAAGCAGTTATAGACCATAACTGACATTTATTCAGATACTTAATTTTTACATTTTTTACGATGTTAGAAAATGGTGAATGATGCATTTCTTATTTACTAGATGATGATTCATTTTTACTTGTGGTTTGTGTTAAGCTACATATAGATGGAAATTGAAGTTTAAGGAAAAATGCACAAAACCATCATTCTAAAATTGTTTTGTATTGGTTAAATAAAACTTCCTGATGTGCTGGGTACATAAGGGGTAAAAGTAAGTTTATCAAAATGTATTTTGCATTTAAAACTAACCGACTTATTAACAAAGGAAGTAAATGTAAACTATCTAAATAGAGCTAGAGAATGATAGTGACTGTTCCTGGTCACCATGTCCTTCAGGATTTTAGAAGTAGTAGATCTAATCCTTGAACTTTATTTATATTCATAGATTAAAAGAGGAAAACAAGCTTTCCTGCTTTTTAAAATTTCTATCTATCTGTTTCTTAACTCTGAGCAAACCAGTCATTGAACCGAACTACTTGAATAAACAAATGAAAATATTATCTCGGAGCTGTTGATGTCAAAAGCTGGTTGATCTGTTGAACAAACTCAGGTTCCAGGTGCTTACTCAAGGGACTCCCATCAGTTCAGTGGTCTGAGGTTCATTCAAACTTGGGCGGCAAACACACTCTGCTTGAATATTGTTTTTAATAAGGAATTTATTTTAATAGGTTATTGTAAATTTAGCCCTTATATTAGCTGTCATTCTTTCAAACTTAATTTTTAACAGTTTTATTTTTTTAAAAAGAAAACATTTAAATAGAAAAATCATTTAACTAAAAAAAATCCTTGATTTGTGTCTGCTCTGGTCTCCTCTCAGAGCGAAGCTGGAAAATATAAATAGTGAAAGGAGATGTTCTTGCCCCCTCTGCCTTGCTCAGAGATTTCAATAAACCACATTCAGTTTTTACTTCAGCTCTAAACTGCATGAGATCTTGTAGTGAGAGGCACTTAGAAATCATGAATACACCAGCAGGATGGGCTAGAAAAAAAAGTGAGGTTTATTACAGTTTGTCAGTAAGCAGTAAGTGTTGCATTTTTCTTGGAAAATAGATAAATAGCTACAGGATTGTTTATGTATAAAACAGCAGTGGGTACAGATTCCACTGAGGGCCCCTTTGTTCCAGACACTGGACAGACGTGAAGTAAAAAGCTAGCTCCTTCTCCAAGGTGCCCTAGGCAGACACAGTTCCCCTCCTGCCATGTGGTGCAGCACCCTATGTGTGAATGGTGAGGAAGGAATGGCTGCAGAAACAAGTGCAGTCTGCCGATGCTTCGGAATCCTTCAGGATCTCCAAAGGAACAAACCCCAGTCCCCACGGAGATGCCTTCGGAGCTGAATGCCACCCTAGCAAGAGAGTCAGTTAATCTGAAAGGCCAAAAGGTAAGTGATTGGTGATTTTCAGTACTCAGCTTCAGACCCCTGAGATGGGCTGGATTCTCAGACAGTGCTGAGCGCTGGCCCCTTGAATGGCTCTCAGGAAAGACACCAAAACCACCTGTCCCTTTTGGAAATCTTGGCCAAGAGCAATCGGGAGAATGTCTACAGGGAGAAATAACAGGCTGCCATTATTAGCACTTTTCTGCAGGGTTACTAGACGCAGGGAAAGTCTGCCTCACCCTCACCAGCTGATAATTTTTCTCAAGATTTCTGAAAAATATTCACCCTGGAACATATTGTATCTGCTAGCAAAAGACATTTTAGTTTGGCCAAAGCGTTACTCACCCTCCAGGAGAAACAGAATTAAAAAAAGAAACATTAATTCAGTTTTTGTTTTCCATGAAGGGCTCAATCCTGCCAGCCCTCTATGTTCAGAATGCCTGTTAACACCAATTAATATTCTGTGTCCAAACAGAGTAACTTCTATTTCCTGTCAGTTTGAGTCAGTAGCTTATTAAAGAGGTTAAATAGTAGGAATTAGAGTCTTCAGATAAAGAGAAGGTATTAAGAGCCTCTTCCAGGTTTCTGGAGCTGCGAGTCACACAAAGGAGAAAGTCTTTAAAAGATTCACGTATTTTATCCATGCATTAGCTTAGCTCATTTGCATTTTCCATTGTTTTGTGCGCATTTATGATTTCTGAAGTATATTGAACGGTTTTCCAAATATTCTCTCCAGAAAAGCATGACATGGTGTTTTTATTTTTCACGTTAAGAGACTCTTAGAAGAAGGGAGTAAAAATGTTGAGACAGGAATAATAAAGACAAATGTAATTAGGAAATATACAAGAAGATTAAAAAAGTTCAAAAGAATATGAGAAAGGAAATGGATAAAAAGTAAATAAAACACATTGCTGAAAAATGTTTCATATGAGACTTTTCTGATAAATGTTTTAGCTTTTGATTTTATAGATTTCATGCTATTCTAATCAAATGGATTTTTGTAACTTCACAACTGAAGCTGCAAATTTTCCAGCCAGTTTTCACATTGCTGGGGTGGCTTGTCACCTTTTCTTTCTTTAGATGGAGAAAAATAAAGTCAGTGAAGTGAGCCAAAAAATTCTCATTCCAAATCATTTATAGAAACTTCTACTGAAGAAACTCAGGCACTACATTGACATAAAGATTCAGTTAGAACAGTTCCAACTCGCAGGCAAATCAAAGTCTGAATAGTTTGCTATTGTCTAGGAAGCAGATGTACATGTGTAAAAAAGTATTAATGAAAGTGTAATGTCTTACTGAGGAAATATCTGTTTTTCTGTAGAGGATTTGTGTGTTAAACATAAAGCAAACCAGTAGGTCAAAATACGAGAATTAGAGTTGCCAGGTAATTAAAAAAGCAATTTAGAGATGCAAGGGTTTTGCTGGATGAAGGTCCAATCTCATCTTTAAAATCAAAGAGTTAACTGTGATGTCCCAGCACACAAATAAGTAAATGTGGTATAATTAGGAAACAAATTCTGCAGACATCTTGAAAGGGGCTAAAGACCTTTGATCTTTATAGAAAAGAAAACATTACAATACAGTCTAGCTTTTGGGGTCTGCACACATTTTATACCAAAGCAGAGGATGGCATCTTTCTTAAAAATCAGGTAACACCTAATTCCATCATACCCTAATTATCTTAACTGATTTCATATGTCTAAAGGTATTTCACCAAAAGATTAGAGTAGAAAGAGGGACTGACAAAATAATTAAATATGCAATTTGCCAAGCTTGGGCAATATGGCTTTGAAATCACCTTTTCAGGAAGTTTTACAGCTTGTTCGGTGACATATATATTGCAGCCTTCAGATTCTTATTTAAGCTCTTTTGATTACTTTAATGGATTAATACCTGAGTACCATCAACATAAAGACTAATACTCCAGCCTGTTTCTAATTTGACAAAAATTGTGCTAGCTGCCTTGTGGCGTTATGACAACACTATATATGGAACATATATCCTGATCTTTTTCCATCACAAAATTCCACTTTCCAAAACACTTCCTTGAATGTAAAAATACGCCTTATCTCGTGTTGCTTTCAGTTCCATGAAACGCTTTCCTGCACTATATGCTTTCCATGGTCTAACCAGCATGCACACAGCCACACGCAATATGTTGTACGGCATTTCCTAACAACAGTGCAGAATTGCCGCCTTAATCCTTCTTGGTGAATTCATGCCTTCAGCTTGCAGCAATTGGCAGTTCTGAGACACATGCCAGTCTGAAATTATACGGATTGTGCTGCAGGTTTTTGATATATTACCAAAAAGTGGAAAGAGTCACCTATGGAGATTGGTTCTGGTTTTGTCTGAAAAGGGAAATTCCTCACACTCAGCTTACAAAGAGGCCTGTCTTTTGGAACTGAGGAGGCCGACGCACGGCTTTCCAAATCACGTATATTTAATGTTTGGAATTAGGGAGTCTCTGTTTGCATAGAGAAGGCTATTGACAGCTCAGCACTGCCCTGTGGGAAGCCCAGCCGTATTCTGCCATATGTTTTCAGTATATTCTGAGCCCTGGGAGACGAGTGCGACTCTGTCAAGTATCTTGTTCTCCTGCTTGGGGAGCTTGAGACGAATGTTGCTCCCAGAGCGAGATGCTGTGCTGTGGCAATGGCTGCTTTTTGCCAGGTTAGCAGATTCTGACCTTCAGCTGGTGTCTCCAGCTCTGAGCCGATCGCTTCAAGGTCTGGGGAATTTGCCAGACACTGGCTTCTGCAGTATCCCCCACCCGGGTACCAGCACAGCGGGCCTTAGCTGGGAGGCTCCTATACGAGCCCATCAGGCTGTTTGCTACCAGGACTGCGGCGCTATATGCCACCTTTCCACCCCTACACACTTCTCTCTTTGAGCCACGGGCCTCGCCCAGAATTCTTAAGGGGGATTTCTACCTTTTCACTAACCAGAAGCCCCAGAGTCAATATACTATTTGCACTTTTTACAATTTATTCATCCTATGAATAATATTTTGGTAGTGTTCCTTCCTTTGCATTCACAGCCCCTCCCTCTCTTTGCCACCACAAAATTGTGGCATCTGTTTCATTTATTTAATGTCCAGAAAACTGCTTTTTCCCTGAATGTTACGTGGATGGAAGAAAACATGAAATGGCAGAAGCTGATCAGAGAATATTTTTTCTCTTTTTGCAAAAGATTTTTAGAAATAAATATGTCTTTATATTCTTTTAAATATGAAATTAAACTATGTAGCTCGGGTGACTTTCTCCGAGAGAAGGAATTTGCCTCCATCCTTAGCTAAGACGGTGCCTGTTTCCTTGCTAACGCTGTATATCAGCCGTTCCCACAAGCTGAGGGACTGCACAGACTCAGCTGATAGAATGAGGAGCCTCAGGGATTTCCATGCCAGTTCCTCAGTCTCTCAGCGAGAGCAGATCTGCAATGACAAGACATGGACCTTCCCCAGCACATTTAAGCAGCCAGTTGTGGAAACACCCCGTTTCCTGCTTTTAAAGTTTGCACCTTTAATAGCACAATATTTGCAGAACAATAGCATCTTTCATTCAAAGATCTCAAAATGATTTGCTAACGGAAACTTTTCACACATCCTAACACCCCTGGGAGATACCGTTCGGGCAGGGTTACTATTGCAGAAAGGGCTGGATTCTGATCTCATTTACCCTGATGAAAATCAGGCCTACCTCTTCTGAAATTAACGGGACGACTAAGTGAGAGCAAAATGCAAACCCAGAGGAATTAAGTGGTTTGACCCTGGTCACTCAGAAAGTTTGCAGCTAAAATAGAAGCCAGGAGTCCTGCATCTCACTTGCCCCTCTAACTACCTGACTAGTGTTCAAATACAATACCAGACAAGTTAGTGTAAGGGCGAACATGCACCGGAGCTCGCTGTGGGGTAATTACCGTGCGCTGTGACGTGTCCACTCTGTACTAGATGAGAGGAGCTAGAGCAGTTCAAGCCTCTCCTGGGAACCAGCCTTCTCCTCTTGGCGTTCATCCCCACCCCCAGTCCGGTCTTATAGCTCTGGCTGCCTGTACTCTGACGGCTTGTGTTTTCAAGGGCGCTTGACAAGCCATGCTCCAGGCTGCAAGATGCCCAGCTCACAGATCAGTTAGTTCTCCTTTTATAACCCAGAATATATTGGCCATTTATTTCCATAGTTTTAGGACGGAAAAAAGAGCTTTAAATATTCAATTTAAAGAGCAGGCGAGATCAGGTTTGAAAATTCATAGCATTCTAGAGAGTAGAGCGGGGAAAGGTCTCTTACTCCAGCCCTTTCCCCCAGGAGCCAACACACATTGAATGTCTCAGAGTCCAATTTTAAAGCCCCAAACAATGGAACTTCCACCTCTGTCCTTGGGAGACCACTTCCCCAGCCACAGGGAGAGCATCAGACAGGTTTCCCGGATCCCCCCACCCAGGAGAACACACTCCCAGAGAGTAAGAAAAGGGGAAACAGGAGAGTAGCTAAGAAATGCTTATTGGCCTGAGGAGCAGAAGATCTAGCTACATCCGAGTGATGCCACCAGGCTTTGCCAAAGGGCCAGCCCCAGTACGGCACGCTGGGAATACAGCAGGCAAGATCGTGCTGGGAATACAGCAGGCGAGATCGCGCTGGGAATACAGCAGGCGAGATCGCGCTGGGAATACAGCAGGCGAGATCGCGCTGGTGAGACTAGGAGGGGACTGGGCAGCCAGAGGAAGGGGATGCGTACACGTACGCGGCCACTCCACCACATACCCGGGGCCGCCTGTCTTAGTCACTCTCAATCCTTTTTCCCCGTTGGGACTCTGCAGAATTTCTCTCTCTGTGGTGTTTGCACCTCGCAGGTCCCTGGAATCTATTGTTCCATCCCTCCAATAATCAGTGGGCTGTGATTGTGCAAACAGGTGCGTGCGTTGCTCTAGGCTGATGTCTTCACTTTGCCTCCAATGGGCACATGAAGCTGGGCACGTGCGTACATGTGGCAATCTCTGACCTCAGCACCCTCAGTCCTTCTCCACAGTCAGGCCTCGCACCATTGTGGTGCTCTTCCCTGAGCTCCCTCCGGTTTATCACTGTCTTCTGTGCTTTTTCCTCTGGCGCTGGTGCAATCACTCATTGCAAAGAAGGGCATCCAGTTACCACAGCCAGGCTGTGGAAAACCAGTCTATTTCACACCCACACCTCACTTAACTGACTGGCCTGTAATTGTACAGGGCCTAACGGACAGTGATCAGAGCTTTCGTCATAAGCTGTTCATAGGATACGGCAGAGAGGTGGCAGGACAAGGGTAAAATGGTTTGGAGCCTTCCTGGAGAGTTGCAGCCAATAAACACGGCTGGGAAATAGCATTCCCACCACCAGAGCCCTCAGTCTGGAATCCAAAGGGGTCAGTTCTCTCTCCGGGCCCTCAACATCCACATGTGGTCAGATGAGCAGGATGGGAGTCAAGTGCCCGCGCTACACCAAACATCAGACCTGGCTGGAGCCAGAAGGAGCAGAGGCCAGAGAACCAGAGAAAAATAATGACACTTCTTAGAACTCTGACATATTTCAGGTTCTGTTTGGTTATTAGTCTCTACGTAAATGTAATCAGTCACACAGATTAGGATTAAAATGAAAGGCATGTCAGAAAACCCTCTAGGAAGGAGCAGTTACATAAATAAAATGCCTTAAAAATAACAAAGCCAAACCCACCACCCCAGACAATTATGGTGACACACAACCATCGCATCACTGCTCCCAGACCCAATCATTTTAGTACTTAAAATCAGAGACATACCATTTTTTTAGGGTCAATTTATCACAACATGCTCCCTCCTCAGTGGTGCATATCAAAAGGGAGCACAGACAGACATATTTATAGCAGTTGCTACTTATCAGCTGTTATAAATATGTCCTTGCTAAAATAAATCACAGCATGATTATTCAAGAAAATGATGCGTGGCTGGAGGGGGAGCGTTGATGAGAGTCTGGACTGCTGAATCTACATCTACACCCTTCAGAGGCACTGCTGCCTATGCCCACACCCCACCCTACACATACACAATTGGTGCTTCCTTCCCCTCTCCCGCTTCTGTGCCAAGCTGAGCTCAGCTGGCTGGGGATTTGGCTTTCCCTGTTTAATAGTTGCATAAGTGAGCAGGCAGAGAAAGCTGGACAGTAAAACTAGCCATCTGCACACCATTTTCCCCCTTAAATATTGCCCTGGAACTTTATCTGGTCAAATTTGCAGCATAAAGAACCAAATTTTACTGGACAATGTTTTTCTCAGCTTACACTGGTCATGGATCTAAAACATTTCCAAGAAAAGCTGTAAAGCACCTGAGCAAATGCCCTGTGGGGCTGTAGAGTTGCGTAAATAATGAAGCCACCTCTTCCCCAATACCTGACA
Source organism: Pelusios castaneus (assembly GCA_007922175.1). Classification (NCBI taxonomy): domain Eukaryota; kingdom Metazoa; phylum Chordata; order Testudines; family Pelomedusidae; genus Pelusios; species Pelusios castaneus. The sequence continues at coordinate 15,951,389 of ML685804.1, read as the reverse complement.
TCAGTTTACTCTCACCTCACTGACAGTGTCTTCCGGGTTCTAGATATCCCTGCAGCTAAAAGAATTACACACCCCAAAGAGACGCCCAGATGCTAAGGAGTTTGAAAAATAGCTGCCATTCCTCCAGCTCCGGCTCTTTGCGGGTACAAGCGGGTTGCTCCCAACCCGTAGGCACAGGACTCCCCGTTAGCCTTGCCAGTGAGGCTGGAGCAAAGGCAGAGAAGCACCCGGAAGACTTTCTGATTAGCAAGGCTGCTTTCTGATGCCCAGCTCTGCATATTTTGGCTCCTGCGAGATTGGAAATCACCTGAGCAGGGTCTAGCGACTGGAGAAGGAAAACCTGGGGGTGGGTGTGTGGGGAGAACTGGTTGCGTTTCCAAACAAATGAGGGAATGTTAAAATGATGGCAGAAAGTGTTTGAAGTCTTGGGAGAAGAGCTACTGTGGGTCCTCTTGGGAACATGGATGAAAGACTGCTGGAATTCGTTTGCTGTGAGGAGAAAACCAGCATTTCGCAGTTAGCAATGACAGGAACTGCTTCAGAAGTAGAGCTGCTAACGTTTCGCAGCACACCCACCTACGCCTGGCCTGGGTTGTCAGGGCCTTCTCGGACACACTGATTAAAGGACATTCTGCAACCTATAAACTTGGTGCACTTTAAAAGTCTTTTAACCTTGGAGGTCTTATTTTCATTAAGAAGCAGCTGGGAAACACCTTGCTTTCCCCAGTGTGATCAGCTAATTAAGGAACTGACAATATCTCAGAGCTGCTGATACGCAATCCTTTTAATAATAACATCTGCTTATTTCCTTCAGGCCCTTTTCGGCAGAAATGAGGTGCAGGTTTGCAGGCCAAGGAAACCAGGGATGTCATGAATTGCACCCTGCTGGGAAATGCAGGCAGGCTACAGAGCGGTTTTTCTCAAGATCCACACTTGTCCCCCATGAGATGCTCTGGCAAGAGGAGGCAGATTTCATTCCAATCCCCTCTCTCTGCGCGAGGGAAACTAACCTACAACACCTGTTTGCCCCCAAACACCGCCTTTGTAGTGTGCTTGGAGCCACGTTGCATATGGGCCCACAGAAAGGTCCAGCGGGGGTGGCCAGCCGCGGAGGCTGTTCTCCCAGGTGTGTTTGGGGCAAATGCTGTGAGCCTGATAAACCCAAGTTAATCTACAGAAATTGGTGTTTTGTCAAAGCAAAGTACATCTACAGCAAAACAAATGCCTTGTGCCCCCCAGTTCAGCGACTCCTCACTGCACACAGCTTGCAGCTGCCATACAGCTCAGCAGTCTTGGAGAATTAACATCCTGTACATTCCTCATTCTGCTCACAGACCCATAGAAATGGAACACACAGCACCCCCTTACTTAGGAGGGCCCCTACTAGCGTGCATGTCTAGGGTGTTGAACACTTTCCTTGCGTGATCCAGCAAACTGCTGGATTTGTGTCCACTGACCTTCACTGAGCTCCACACAAACAAGTTAGTTCCCCCCTTGTCTTTTGAACGCTGCAGGCCTGTTCCCACAGCCCAGAGACACAGATACTGCAGCTTACCCAGGACCTGAGCAAGGCCTTTTTTCTTAGGGCTTCAGCTTTATTTCTGTTGCATCAAACTGGTAACCCAGATTCTACACCCATCAGCCCTTCCCCTTAATCCAGGGTTTTATCTATGCCCTCCAGCTTTCCATGCTATAGGCCCTGCCTGAGGGGCTCCACAGAGTGTGAGCATGCCCCCCAGCTTCCAAGAAGCTCTTTTCCAGTCCTCCTAGAGACACCGTGCTTGGGAGTCAGCCTGCTCCAGGGCCTGCCACAGAAACCAACTACCTTTCCCTCACCCTCTGCTCCCCTCCAGAAATCACACAGCTTGCCCTAACTGGGTTTTATATCACCTTGCTCTGTCTCAGCTGTAAGGCAGCTGATCCATCACAGGTGAGGCTGGGCTCAACCCCCTTAAAGGGCCAGCCACCCTGTGACACCCAAATTTTACTCTTCAGCCTGTAACATAAAATTTGAAAGGGAGAATTAATGAGTCACGTTGGATCATTATCTTTATTGCTCACTCTGTGTGTATTTGGCACTGCTCGCTGCTTGCAACACACATACATTTTCCAGTGCAATTTCCATTGATCTCTCATGCAGAGTGCATTGCTGCCTGGTTTTTGCATAGGAAGCTATTACAATAATAGGGCCAGACTGCACAAAGATTGTATGTCAGAGATGCAGCATGTAAAGTTGCATACATGTAATGCATGCAGCAGAGGTTTTCTAAGGAGGAGACACAAACTCTCCCACAGAAGCCGTTGAACTTATTGCCTGTCATCTCCCGAGCTGTGTGCCAGTCCCTTGGGTATGTCAGCAATACGGGTATATTTATGAAGTGCTAGTTCCAAAGTGTACAGACCTTGGCACTGGGTTTCTAGAGATACACATCCAGGACTAAGCTGCAGAATTATGTTGCTCTTATTTATCTGCTAACACACACATGTAATGTATCCTCCCCTGCCAATGCCATCTCATTCACCCTTGGCCATATTCGTCTCCCACATGCACATTTTCAAATGCATCCAGAGGCTACAGGGCAGCCTTCAGTTCTGGACCACAACTAATTTAAACAATCAAATATGAGCAAAGTTTTAATATCAGTATGCTATTCAATGCTGACATCATACAGACTGGTTTCTTTCTTTCCTGCGTATATGTGTATTGACGTAAGCCTTCTCAGGAAAAGTCCAGCAGAGTCCAGAAGAAAATCCATTGACAGCAGCACCATGGTCCCGCAGTCCCCAGCAGGAAAGCTGCCAGATCCACACGCTACTACAACCTACTGCAATTATAGACACTGCGATCGGGTTAATCTGAAATTTCACCACACAGAGTTCTTTTTAACAGTTGCTCCTGTAGTCCACACTAGGGGGCATGTCTTGCAAAATAATGTTATAATATTCAGAATCCCAGCTAAGGGCATTTCGTCGTATCTAAGCCGTACGGTAGCTCCTGTGTACACTGTGAGCTTTGGCAAAAGTAAAGAGAAGATGACTCGAGTTAACAAAACGGAAAGTATAGAAGTTAAATAATATGTGTAACCACAGCTCCAGCAAAGAGACCAAGCAGACAGACAGACAGAATCCCCAGCCCAGGACAACAGCGCAGACAGAGAAGGCTTGCCAGTCACAAAGCTACTCGAGAGCTGCTCAGGAAATGCTCCTTCCCCACAAATACTTTTGATAGAAACATTTTTTTTCAAGTTTTCATATTTTTAAATAGGAACCCAAGAAATAACTGATGAAAAGGGAGATTTTTTCCTGAACATGTCCATTGCCTCTGAGAAGCAGGTGTCAGTGAACTGTTTGGGGCTGTACGGCTCTCCTGGCAGGGCAGAGGAGGTCCCTGGCTGAAGGAAATTCCAAAGGCCTGACCTGTCTGATTTCCAGCTCAGTCTGCTCATGTAGGAGGGATTTTTGGGGGAGCCTGGGAAGATGGGAATAGTGGTGTATGAAATGGAAGATCTCTGGGCATCTTCCTGAGCAGGCCCTCTGGACTTGTGTGAGTCGAAGTCTTAGTTATAACAGAAAGGGAGAGAAAAACAAAATCGGAAGGGTTGCATGTTAGCTGATGTGCCTCTTGCTCCAGTCACTCACTAACAGTGGTAACTGCTCAACGAGTCAGTCATCACCCAACACAATCTCCCCTGCCTAACACCACACTTGCAAAGCTATCTCCTGCTTAATGTTTCCCTGAAAGCCCTCTCTGCTTCCCCATGATAACTGGATTGCTACCAGACCTAAATAACTTTAGCTTCAGCCACAGTAAAAAGCTGCAGCCTATAGATCACTTTATGGTCCCCAGCAAGTCCTGCCTGATCTATCGCTGCTGAGAAGAAAAGGGTCGCACTAACAAACAGGTGGTCCACATAAAGTGCATGTAGAGTGTGCTGGAAACAGGGAGCCTGTTTGTGAAATGGCCCATTAGGGCGGCTTTGCTGCAGCAAGCGTTTCCGCGTGTTATGGCGCTGACCGCGGACTCAGACCTTTCCATTAGTGCTGACACTAAGGGCTCAAAGACCGTCTGCTCACTGTGCTAGAACTTCCTCTTGGGTAGCAGGAGGGTTAATGAATCCGTTACAGTACTTGCATCACTACAGCGCAGAAGATGAGACTTTTACCCTTTTGTGCAACATCATTGTTTTAAGTATCTCCAAATGCTCATGATGGGTTGCATTAAAACATGAGGGTCCTATCCTGAATGCCATTGAAATCAATGGACATTGGCTCAGGCCCATTCACTATAACCCTGAAGTTAAAAAAAATCTCTGGTTCACACCTTGCAGAACATCTGGCATTTGAATGGGCATCCGGAAAGAGCAATTATAGTGGGTCTAAGACAATTATCTTGTGTTTGTTTTTTAACCATCATTTCATCTCAGCAAAGTTTCCTCTGGGGCGGCAGGGCGGGAGCATGTGTGTGAGTGAGCATGATAAGGAAAACTACAATACAGTACAGTCTCCATAATGCAAGTTGGTGAGAAGTGTGTAAAATAATGTCTGGCAGAGCAGCTGACTGAATATTCATTTTAATTTAGACCCAACACTCATAAGTCAAACTACAAAGTGGTCCCATTTGGGGTATTCTCAGAGTTTTTGGTTTAATCAAGCAAAATTCTAGAGGTCGAATTTCACCTTGGGAAGAAATATGTCATTAGACTTCCAAGATTTCTGGTGGAAAAAAATAGAACTTGAACCTGTTTTCTCTGGAGAATTACACCATGATTTGATTAGACTTTTTCCCCTTGACATCTAGCCTGTTTTATTAACTTCTGCTTTGCTTTTAAAGGAGGCATCTACTGTTATGCTTCTCTGAAGAAGCTCATAATGTTATAATTCAAGTGTCAGGACAGATTAGGTTAAATGTACTGTATAATTCCCCAAGGAAAACAAACTTCAAAACATACTCTATTTGCCTTGTAACATGTCATGGATTGCATTAGAGTTGAATGTGTAATTCTGTCGCCTAATGTGTTAAAGTTGGCATGGATTTTATTCTGTATGCAAGGTGAGAAATTACTTAGCTAACAAAACATTTCGTTTCCCCCTCTTTGCGTTCTTTCTTTATGAGATTCTGAATGCAACATTTTCACAAAAAATCCCTGCACTTATTTGTGAAAAATGTATATTAAAACCAAAACACATCAAATGGAAAGAAATCACAGATGGTTTTATTCACAACCAGTAGAATTAATGGGCTTCTCTACTCTTTATAAATATTGGAAGCAGATGAGTTCATTACCATTTCACTCTAATAAAGAAAACCTGCTTTATTTTGACAAGACATCTACTTATCTAGTGTTTCTGTTCAATAATAAATCTGTTTTCTTTGGAAAATATAAGAATAAACAAAAAAATCTACCTGGATGATTGGTCAATTAAGTTTAAAAAAAATGATCTTCATTTCTCAAGATGGAATTTGAGGGATTTGGAAAATGTCACTAATTTTTAAAATAGAAAGTTTTGAAATGTTTATTTTGTGGTTGTCTTAAATTTTTACATCTTTCAACAAAGCAAGCCGAAAAGTGAAAACATCTGAGAAGGCTTTTGAAAAGAAAAGAGCCAGCACTACTGGATAACGCTGTGGGCTCCTTTATCTTTAAGAAATCTGCACACATGGAGCAGAGTTGAAGATTTTTTTTTTTAATTTTATTTTTTTTATCTGTGCATTCAAACATTTCCCAGTTTTGAACACAAGTTATATTGAGTTTGTCAGATCTTCAAAGTACTCCTGGCAGCGTCTCTTGCAATGGAATAAAACATCTTACCCTAGGGAGGCAAAAGCTGAGTCATTTGTAACCCCAAACAACATTCACTGATGTGGTCATCTTGTTAGTCATGGAAATCCTGTGTTATTTCTATTTATGCTTCTTTCAACACTTATTAACTGAGAAGTGAGAGGATTTTATATTAAATTGCAAAAGATGTTTCCCTCTCTAGGGCCACGACAATCAGTCAGGAGGCTTATCCATCATTTCAGAGATATGTGTTAAAGAGGAAAGTAGCTGAAAAAGTTCCCAAGGCAAGTTCACTTTAATACTACAGGAAAAACAAAAAATAGTGAAAAAGAAAACAAAATGAACAACCAACCAAACAAAACAAAGCCCCAAGAGAGTCCGATTCCCCAGGTGCCTCCTGCTGCCTTTCTTTCTAACTCTCATACATATGGTTCCTCGTTTTTTACGAAACAGACTGTTTGGGAGTGAAGTTTGGGAGGCAGTGACATTTTTGAAGACAAATTGTTGCTCTCAGTGGTTTGAGTTTTTAACTGCCTTCAGTGTTCAAATTCATTTATTACATTTCCTTAGAAAACAAACCACAGAACCAGACAAATCAAAATAAGCCAGTTCAAGTCTCACTTTGCAACACTTGCGCCAGATCCGTATCTGTGCAGGGAGAAAACAAACAAGTATTTTAAAATCCTGGTGGCAATGTGAAGAAAACTGGTTCATCCGAGTGCAGTCCTTAATGACTAATTGTAGAATGATATATCGCATTGATGCTGGGGCGCTCGGTATACAGCAAGTTGTGGGATTTTGTATGTGTGCGTGTTTTTCTTTTCTTTGGCAGCAGTTACTGGATTGCCAAGTTCCAGATCTACTAGGAGTGGAATGTGAACCGACTTCAGCCAGCCATTTCCCTCCTGTCCAACTCCCTTAAACAGCAACAGACTGAAATCTTCCCTGATTGTTCAGAGAGAAATCACATCTCTGACCAAGCAACTGAGCTCTCTATTCTGCTCCAGTAAATCCCTCAGGGAGGAGTTTTAAAGTCTGTAGTTTGTCTAAGAAGGAAGGAATTGAGGAGGAGTAATTGAAACATCAAACGGAGAATAGCACTTCAGCTGAAGGGGAGAAGATGATTCAATGAGTAGAGATGGATGGAGCAAAAGGCTTTATGTTTTTATAACAAAATACAATTCCATTCTGAATTCCTGTATGTTTGTTTGCTGCTGGCAGGGCACTGTGCCACTTGCATTTGGGTTTATCACTGCTGGCAGGTTATGTTTTACAGCAGACAGGAAAATACCTGACGAGTGTGCACAAAACCCAGTCACCGTGGGAAGACTGTGGACTCATGGGAGAACGCACCCAATCAAAGCTTTTCTGCCATCATACTTCAGTTAGCTCTACAGTTTCTGGCTAGATCATGTGTAAAAAAAGGAAGGAGGTGGGATTAGAACAGCTCTTGGCCTGGAGAGCACACCCAAGTCCTGGCAGGAACCCACCTGGAGCTGCAGGCAACCTGGATTCACGGTGTCTGTCCAGTTTCACGTAGCAAACGCTGGAATGGAGGAGAGGGGCTCTGCGGGTGGCTACTTGGGTGACGGAAACCTCCAGTGCTGGGAGGAAGCAGTGACAGTTTGGACTTAGTGAATTCTTCTTGACTGAGCTTTCTGGAATGGTGAGAAGAGAATCTGTCCAGCGTGCAAAGAATGCTCCCTGCTCCTTTCCTTTCGGTTCCCACTGGCCGTGTTCCATGTTGCATAGTGCCACCTGGGCCAATAGAAATCTTTGGCACTGGGAGGCAGGAGACAAATCATTGTGACTGTATCAGTGCTAATCCTGCAGCAAAGGGTTTCAGTACAGGACTGACGGCTACGTAACACACAAATACATAAAATCCCCAGTTATGAAATGGCTTCCATTGCAAAGCCAACTCCTGAAAAGTTTGGAAATGCCAGATTTAGGGTTGTCTGGGCAAGCTTAATCCGGCCCCCTTGTGGGTATACTTTGCAATACCGTTTTTAATTACAAAGACTTGCTAAATTTGTAATTAACACAGAGGCTGGAAGTCTCTGGAAATATTCTTCATATACATAACGCAACACAGTTACAGCTAACTATAACTGGGACGCGCTCAATGGCAGGAAGTGTGTTGATGATACATGAGGGTCACCATTTTTCCACAGAATCCCTAATTTCTGACTTTTCCCAAATTTTGGGCGTTGGTTCGTCCACTTTTAACAGTTTTTGGGTGTAATTTTCAAGGTTTTTTAAAAAAGCAATTTGAAAACCCCCCAGCTATTCCATCATGCAGAACCACACTGTCCTTCACATGAGTCACCAGAAGATCTACAGCACAAACCTTTGCTCCCGAACTCATGGAGTAACTGGCAGGGGTTGTAGGCTGTTTTCAATGTGGCTCACCTGCTAAAGGGGATGAGAGACACATTTTGCCAGTGAATTTCATAGCTGTTTGCTGCACAGCAGAGGAACGTTGAGTCTCAAGAATCCTGGGTTATGCCCCAAGTTCTGGTGGTCATGGTTCTGTAGCTAATAGTTACACGCTCTTCTGCCCGTCCCTGCCCAGCTCCCTTCTGCTGCTTTACCCGTTTGCATTCCTCCTCTGCCCTGCCCGAGTACATCAAGAGCACAGAGACAGCCTGCGAGGATCGCTGGAGGTGTGCCAAAATAAACAGCTGTATGCGCTCTCCCACACAGGAGCCACATCTGCTGACAGACCATCCATGGAGCAAACCCGGCAGCATTTCCTGCTCTCAGGTCTAGTGCCATCACCACCGTGATTCAGCAGCAGGGAGGGCAACTGGCTGAAAAGTCCTGTTTGTCCCTGCAGCCACGCTGGAGCATCATCATGCCAGTGGGCGGTGGGAGGGAGAGTGAAGCATGCTCTCCCAAGAATTTGCTGCCAGCCTCTAACGAGCACGTGCAAATGACAATTGTGAGAGGTTTGGGACTCAGTGGGACAGAAAAAGGCACTTCTCTGAGGCCAGGGAGTCACCCCACCACCAAATTTCAAATTCCCCTTCCACAGCATGGAGATAAATAACATGGACATCAGCAAAGCAATCCATTTGCCCGTACTCGTTCTTAGAAATGGCTGAACCATTATAGATGAAACTTTTTAAAGCCGTCAGGTTGAGGCACACACTCACCATGGAAAAGGGCAGCCTGAAAGGTGAGAGTTTGGCAAAATTGCAGGCAATGCATTTTAATAGTGAAAGCTCCCCAGCAACCTTAAATAGAGGTGTTGAGTGTTTTGATGCATGTGCAAAACATATTTATCTTCCCGAGATATTCTATTTATTCTTCTCCTGATAAAGTTTTCTTTGGTTCTTGAATACTTCAAGCAGGAGGAGATGGAGGAAGGTAGCCACTGTTAACTTTTAACACCAAGGTATTCCTTCAATAGATGCCTTTAACGTATGATCAAATGAATTTTGCTGCTTCCAGCCGGAGGGGACCAAGGATTTGTTATGGGGGCGATTGCTCCATGAGTTGGTCTTGCTCTATCCATTGATGAGCTGGTTACAGTACATACAGCTAGGGATTTCAGGGAACCTACAGCTCTCCTCCCAGGCTGTAACAACAACTACATTGTGCACGGTGCTGTTAAGCGGACGATACAGCTCACAGTGAATTTAGGGAGGCAGAGCTGGAATTTGAACACAACAGCAGCATTTTTTGCCTCACTAATGCACCAGTAGGCTCTTTAGTACCAAGGGCTCAGGATTTTGATAGCAGGCCTTACTCACAAGAAAGCACCTGCACCAGAGAGTGCAGGGGTTCAGCTGTGACTCAGGGTGAGCAACGCCCCTGACACACTCCAGCACCAGTCTCTGGGTTTCCCATCCAAGGAGAGGAGCCCATCACAATCAGCTTACAAGGCTGACAGAACCACTGCTTCCCAGGGCAGAGCCGCTCCCAGAGGTACGTCTGTACTCTTTGCTCCCACGTGAATGACCTTGCCTTTGACCGTACTGAAACGCATGTTTGATTGTACTCACCTACCCAAGCGAACCAGGTCACCCTGTGCCAGTGACCTGCCCTATTCATTATTTATCACTCCCCCAATCTTTGTGACATCTGCAAACTTTATCAGAAACGACTTCATGTTTTCTTCCAGGTTATGGATAAAAAATAAAAAGTGCAAGGCCAGAACGCCACTAGAAATATGTGCTCCCTTTTACAATTACACATGCTGAGATCTAGCAACCTGGGGTTGACCCACTGCTAACGTGTCATGTTGATTTCGTATCGTTTGGGTTTATCACAACGGTGCATGGTGCCTCCCTGAAGGTATTTTACATCAACACTCCTACCTTGATCAGCCCAACTTGTAATCTTAAAGGCGACAGCAGGGAATTTACACCGTTGCTCAGCTCAGAACAGATGTCAGTTCACTTCATTCCTCTTCTTGGTTTCTCTGAGCTGTCTTCAGAGCATTTGGCTGCGGACTCTGATGTTCAAAGCGAGGAGTAGAGGCGGAGAAGGGAACTGGCGTGACCCATTCCACCTTGATAATCAAAGGAGGCCTTCTCCCAGCAGGCGTAGCACCAGGAGTCTCTCGCTTTTATGCCACTGGCCCCAATGTCCCCAATCCTTTGTTTCCTACTGTCTCCCATCAGATGACTGTTTGGAGCAGGAATGGGAAGCTGGGCGCAATGCAGATGGGCTTAGATGACCTCGTCACTGAAACCACCACCACCAGTGGTTCTCAGCGTCCTACCTCTGCATCTGCTCAGAGCTGGATGACTCCTCCTCTCTCTTCAGGCTGGCTCCTCTAGCTCAGAATTGTGGCCCACTGAGCTCTATTGCAAGGGTGTTCAAACTTCTATTTTTTTAAAACAATCAGGGAGAGTGAACCGGTTAAAACCCACTTTTATTTAACAAATTATATTAAGAATACAGACTACGTTATCACACAATGAAACTTCTCTTTGTAAAATACAGAAGGGTCATCTAAAATAAATATAAAAAGTCATAACATTCATCAGATTAATGCACAGTAAATTCACTTTCGATAGCCAGACAAAAATGCATAGCATCTTAAAAACATTTCACAACTACAGTAAAAGTTTTTCTTCTCCATTTTTATGACATGACAGTTACAAATGTTGCTGTTAGGAATTCGTTTCACAATAAACAACCCAGAAATATTCAACCAGTTTGGTTTTTCTCTCTCAAATGAACACATGAATTCAAGCACCACCGCACTGAGCTTTTTAATTAGCGGAAAGTCACTTCCCCTATCGACAATCATGTCAGACTTTTGTGACTCAGAGCAACCATTCTCTGCTAGCTCTTCAAGGCTGAGGTAATACTTTATGCCACAATATGAACGCACCCTTTCTGGTGGGCAGAATTCATCCCTGTGCAGAGGACTCAGAGAAGACTCAGGCTATTCTGAGGACACATAGGCTACTGCTGGCCCTCAACACAGGGCGGATTCTCTCTGTGTCTATAATGTCAAGTCATAATGGGACCATACATCTGGAGGAGTCAGTGTAGGGAGAAGGCCATCCTCACCCAGTGCAGAGCAGGAGTTATTTTGCTCAGCTTCATTGGGTTAGAATCCACCAGCAAAGTTCCTCTCACCCAGGCCAGTTGCACGCTATTTTTAAGAAGGGGGTAAAGCCTAGGACAGGAGGCAGCCGTCTAGTGCAGCTGTCTGCCCTCAGCCCTTGGGCGTTCAGGGATAGACCACAGCCCAGTTCCTTTAGATTTAAGTGTGGCTTCAAAGTTACGAAAGCATCATTGTAATTACCAGCCATCACTGTTCTTCTTCAGCTGTTCTGACCCTATCCTAGAGCAGCGTGGCACTCAGCTCCCAGCAATCCCACCCTGGGCTCCCATCCCTCAAGGCACTTCCCAAACTGAGCCGGCCAGGCAGGAGCTTGCAGCTGAATGTGCACGAGACTCTCCCCAGCACTGAGATGGTCAGACCTTGGGGACGGGAAAACAGATCGCAGCTCCCTTCAGCTGGAGCGGCAGCCACACGCCGCCCGCTACACAATTCACATGGCAATTGAACTCTCAGGCCTGGGAAGAAAGGCAGGGTGAAGGGAGCATGGGGCAGAAGGGAGACAAGCTGAGCAATGGCATTTGCCAGCACTGGGAGCAGAGGCACCACACGCCCTTTGATGACACAGTGTGGGGGGGGGGTGAGGGGATCTCCAGGGCCCGCCCCAACCAGCCTATGGATTGTGAATTCCTTGGCTCAAGCCCAGGGGGACCTGCCTTTGACAGGTTTGGATCTGAAAAATCAGGAGACTGGTGGAATCCCAAATAACCACAGCCCCACAGAATACTGATCTCTAGCTACCACATCAGGGTCACAACCGACTGCAGAAAGCCAGCTCCAGGCAGGGACCCAGCGAGGATGGGGGAATGTAGCAGCTAATTAATACCACCAAGGCATTTCTCCCACTGCTCAGGCCACATTACCCTGACATAAACCCTTCCCTTCCTAGTACAGTACACCCATTTCCCAATCCAGTCCCCTGCAGTTCTGCTCTTTGCTGCGGGAACATCAGCCTGGAAAATCCCAGGGCAGAGCATCACCGACAGTAATTCACAATCCAAAGATGCATTTGACGGTAAGCAAAGCCCCATGTTCCCAGCACCATCTCTCGGCAGCAGGGTCAGATTTCATGATTGGCCGGCAAATTAATTTCTTCTTCTGAATGAGAGTTTCACACTCCATTTGCTCTGGGTAGATGTGGGGTGACCAGACACATTAGTTACAGCTAGGAGGAACCACCCCTGCTGTTTTACAGCCACTCATCCTCACAACTTATGTCAAGGAGGACAGGCTGGGACTCCTCCGCAGCCCCTCCTATTGGTGCACAGCAGTGAATGCCGACCTCCTTCGGGGACCATGGGAGCCAATGCTGGAGAACTCACACCTTGAGTGGGGAGTAAAACATAATGGGAAATTCGTAGCACCTCCTTCTCATGCCAGTGGAGCGCCTTAACCACTAGGAAGCAGGGCCAGAGTTATCGTCAAGAGGAAATGTACTGTTCAGTAATTAAAGTCTGTCTGCTGAACTACTGATGAGATGCCCATGTGTGGGAAAGCACAGTTAATGAGTTTAGAGGGAAATCACTTCACACTCACCAATCCGCTTATAATGCAAGTACCACTGCGTGCTGGGATCGCTGCTTTCACCCTACTCTGAGCCTCTGGCCGCAGTGATACTTGCAGCCATTCCAGCATCTGAGTCAGAAGCTGGAGGGTGCCTGAGCGGTCCTGACCAACCATCCCCATTCTGACCCAGCAGGCCTCGCGTGCCTACACATTTGTGCAGTCTGCAGTTGTGCTGTCCAGGGTGAGGCACAGCAAATCTCTGCTGCTGTGTCACTGGGCAAGCTGCTCAGAAGCACACGTGGGAAAAAAGACAAAGATTTGTTTTTGGCATTTATTTGGAGATGTCTCCCTGGAACAGCTCTGCGAGAGCTATGAGAGGGAGGGCAGCAGGAAGCCTACATTGTACAAATCTCTGTCCCCATTAGATCCAGTGGAATGTGCGCCATGCAGGACAAGCTGAAGGCTCGTTGCTCTGAAGGTTATGAGAAAAGCTCACTGTCACTGTTGCTAAGTAGTTCATTTCTCGAAGCGCCAAGAGCTCCCGATGCATTTCACGCCACTCACACAGCGACAGATCTGTGCACACGTCAGCTGTACCGAGCCTGCGTGGTTTCCACTGCCACAAATTCCTGAGGGCACCAAGCAAATGTTCCACAGTCCTACGTGTCGACTGGTGTTTGATACCCACAGATACCTGCCTTGCTTTAATTTAGCAGAGGGATACCTGGGCGTTATCCAGCTCTGTGACACTGTCATCCTCAAACTATGACAATCTTGCAGAAAACCTCGATCTACCACTTCTTATGTCCACAAAGCTGCCATCAGCCAGGAAAGAAGCTACAAACTGATGCTAGAATGAACTGCAGGACAATTTGCAGACAGCAGAAAGGATGGAAATACAAGAGCAGGATGGGCTGGACAAGCTACTGCAGTGTGGAGTGAATCTTAACTTGAAGTGAACCTGAGGAGACTGGCCAGGCTGACTGTGCTAACATCCACGACACGTTCATTTGTTGATATTGGCATCATCAATCTCATGTGTGAGGGTTGGCCTTGCTTCCCTGCAGCAGAAAACAAGAACGCTGGAACCGGAAAAGACAGGAACACCTTCTGGGAGTCACCCAAGCCCACGCTCGCTGATGCCAAATGTTACAGGGTCTTCATTCCTGTACTCAGACCCGCCCCTTCTGTAATCACCTACACTCATTCTTCCAAACAGAGCCGGGCACTAGGAAGCCATTGGGAAAAGCAATGCAGGGAACTGGAAAAGGGTTCTATCCAGAACGTCATGGTGTTTTGCAGCAATGCGGTGTGGTGCTTTAAAACCAGAAATGGATCACTGGACAAGAGCTACGTTACGTATGTACAGATAAGAACTCCACTACGCGTCTGTACAAAACCGACGACTGGTCAACACTCTGCTAGACTAGAGAACTCAGGGACAGTCAAAAGCAGCGCAGAATGGGTCAGAGCATCCAAATAACCCAACCCAGCGCTACAATACCAGTGTGGTTATATGGCAACTGCATTTTAATTAGACAACCATCTTTTACAATACAAAAAGTTACACACTTGAACACTTACTTTTAAAAAATGCCACTCACTGCCATCATGGGCACTGGCCACTGTCGGTAGACAGATACTGGGCTAGATGGACCTCTGGTCTGACCCAGTACGGCCTTTCTTATGTTCTTATGTTCTTATGTAGTTTTGTTCCACAGCAGACTCAAAAAGTAGCTCAGAGCTCAATGAATGCTTCTAAATAACTTCTTATAGCATCAGACTTCACCAAAACATAGGTCTGACCCAGGAGTGAGCCAGGGACACCCATCTGAAGCATGCTGGGATGGGGGTTCAATGCATCACACAGTTGCCCAGTGGAACTCTCTGAGCTTGTCTGATGCTGTCAGGAGATAGTCTTTGAAGGGAAATACTGTTTTTAATACATCAGTGACTCGTTACCTTCTTTAGAACAGCTTATTCAGGGTGGCACTGAAGAGGTCTAGCTGCCTTTCTACCCATAGCCAGGGCAAAGAGAGCTATGCATCATTGGACATGGTCCTCTGCTTTCAGACAACAGACATGCAACCTGAGTGCCAAACAGATGGGCCTGGGAAACCTCTGCGCTCCCTGAGCCAGTCCACTGCGCCAGCGCCTTGGCAGAGAGCCCACATGGCACCCAGGAGCGATCCTGGCCCCGGGAGCTGACAGTAATAGCAAACCAGGAAGGTCTCAGGTGCAGCCTGTTGTGCAGTCCTGAGTTGGAGAAAGCAGATGAACTCAGGGCTCAGGTCGCCAATCAAAGGGCTTGCTGGGTCCCTCAGCTGAATCTTTCACCTGGTTTCCCCGAGCTGGGACTCGATCCTGATTACCGCGGCCGGGGCACATGGTTTGCAGCCTTTCGGAGAGTGCCGCGCTGCAGGGAGAGCGGAGGATGCCGTCGGCCCAGCTCAAGTGAAGGTATCACAGTCAGGAATCACTCCGGCAGGGCTCCCAGGCGAGGGCACCTGGCAACAGTCCAAATCTCAGAAACAACATGTACAAAACGGTCAGGGGACAGCACGGGAAGGCAGGCAAGTTCTCAGGAAAGCGTCCTCTCTGCCAAGAAGGGTTCCTGCACCACTGCTCGTCAGGGGCTCGCCTCCCTCAGTCTGTCTGCGCGCACGCGCTGCGTCTTCTCCTGCTCCTCAGGACTGTGGCATCTGCTGACATCTAGTGGGGCTGGGGGGCAGTCTGGCAGCAGCACTCTGCTCTGTCCTGAAGCTGTAGTCGTACTGGAGAGCAAACCAGAGACACACCAAGACATGGGTGACAATGATGCGAGGCTAAGACTGCTCTAGCCTCAGATCCACCCCCCGAGCAGGGTAAAAGACAGCACGCCCTGCTCTGCGGGTGCAGAGCGCCGCCTTGTACCTGGGCGAGAGGTGAGCCGCTGGGCTCCATGCAGCCCCTCGCAAGCCCCACCTATTGCACAGAGCTCTCCCGCCCCGTCCACTGCCCTGCTCCCAGCCCTGCTGCCCCGTGCAGGCCACCGCAGGAGGCTGGCTAGTCCGGTCACACCGGCTGCCTCTCCCACGCCCATCGTGCACACCAGCCCCTCCAATCTGCGGCACTGCCCTCTGCTGCCACGTGGATGGCTTGCACAAGACTCAGTGAGGGAAAGCAGGCACGTGTCCCGAGTCCCGCTGCTTCTTTCGCTTCTCTTCTGAAAACGGACTCGTTTCGGGATAGAATTATAATTCAGAGCTGGGCTAATGAACCCAGGGAAAGGCTGCGCCCAGTCAGTGGGAACATGGCAAACACTGCTCCATAGCCAGGCTTGAGAGTAACGCTGCCGGCAGCAGCAGCAGAACTATACAGGGAACTCTCCTCCAGGTTAAGCAGCTCCCAGCGCTGAGATAAATACGAACAGATTATCTGTTACACGAAGCCATAGTTCTTCTCAGCCCCGTTACACACTTGCACCCAGTTAATTAAACTGGCTTAGTTAGACTGGTGCAAGCCCATGAGCAGACGCTTTTATTTCAGCCTGGGGGAGGGAAGGGAGGCTTATTTCAATTCAGCTTAACGTGGGCCTACTCATTTAAAACCAACAGAAATAAACCTGGTTTACGCCAAAACAAGAGAGCATCCACATGGAGCAGCGAACCTCCCATGAGGCCAGCGCACCTCTGTGCATGGACTAGCCTGCACTGGGAGCCCGGAAGAGCTTCGCTCTGGACTTCAGAGAGAACTGGTCCAACCCCTGGCTGGGCACCTTCCCCAATGGCCAGAGGGCAGCAGACTTCCTGCTACCGAGCAAGAACCGCTCTTTAAAGGGAGCTCCATCGCCCTTCCAGCAGAGGCCTTTTCTGTGCAGTGATTGCTCTACAAACGGAGTGCGCTGCCAGCAGGATTCGGCCAGGCCGGCTGACTAACATGTGTTTCTGGAGATGCCTTCCCTGTGCAGACCAAAGGACACTGTGCTTCCCTGCCAGAAATCCATCTTCCCATGGCAAGAACAGCCACAGCCCAGGGCTTTTCCTGAGGATTAATGTCTGGCTGGGAGCCCCCAGATGAACTTCTGGCCATCAGCTCCTCTCAGCAAGCATTAGCCCAGAGGAAATGCCTTGTGCTCGGCCATTACTGCTCAGACTGCACTGAGAAAAGCTGCAGCTGCATGGAAACAGTGCCATCTTGCGACAAATCGTGAAACAGACACCCCAACTACTGATAAACCTGCATACATTCTCTCACGGACACCCAGCTATTTTGCAGTTCTGTAGCAGCCACCAGAGAACTACAATTCCTTATGTGGCGAGAGAATTGATGCCAGTTGTACAAATGGGAAGGATGCAGCCCAGCCCAGTGAAGGGACTTCCCCTAGGTTGCACATGCTAGTGGCAGCTCAGACTACAGCCCAGGAATCCCCTGGACCAAACTCCAGTCACCAGGGATGTCTCACTTCTCCAAAGTAGCTGAAATAAGGGGTTCACGAAGAAGCCTCCTAGTCCAGAGCAAGTGGCTGCTTTGTCTACGGGTACTGAGCACCACAGCCTACGCACTTCCTTCACTTCTGCCAAGAGCTCTGAACTGATCTGGCCCCTCTTGCTGCTCAGCAAAAGAACCAAGGACTCATTTGTATGTGGGACTCCCAAAAGCGACGCACAGGACTAGCTCACCAGCATACGCAAGTCACCCTGGCTAGCAAGTTCCTTGGGGCAGAGCCGCGGAGACAGCCGCGGCAAAGGGGATCTGCCAGTTACAGCACTCATCACACGGAGGGTGAGCTCAGCTGAAAAAGCAACCAGCAGGGAGCTACGTTTCCAGTCAGCATATGTCTCTCACACGCCGAGCTCAGGATGCAGCAAGGGGCCTCTGTGAAGATGGCACCCTCTTCCCTGAGACAGCCTCTCTGAGCAATCTTCATGCCCTGGGAACTCTGCTTTCTCGGAGGACTGCCAGAGGGCACCCACCCCTTCGGGAAGAGACTGCTCTGTGGTCATGGCCTGCTGCCTCGCCAACCTCCCCTGGCAAACGTGGAAACCAGCATGGGCCATGCTGTCCTGGTGATGGGGCCTGGAAAATGAGACAGGCAATGTCCCAGTGAATGGAGCAGCATTGTGCACATGCCCCATGAGAGACAGGATGTGTATTTGACAGCAGAAGACACAGCCTGGCCGAGCGGAGAGCTGAACGCACAGAGGCCTTAGACCTCAGAACTCCTCCCAGCGTCGGCTGCTCCAGCACTCAGCCAGTGATCCACAGCACCAGGGGCTAGCCCATGATTCAGGCCTCTAGACTCGCACATTGCCCACCACCGTGGGGTCACATGGGATTTGCGGGGCACTTTCTGCAGCTAGTTCTTAGTTTGCATCTACTTGTGCATGGCCCAGTCTGGCGGCAGGACAGAGCGCACACTGGGCTACTCTCCCACAACAGGATTAGTGTCTCTCCAGTGTGAACTCCACCAAAGGACTGTCTCCACTCTACGTCTGTACAGCACCTAGCACAGCCGGGCCTGATCCTATCACCTAGGACGTGCAGGCCCTAGCACAGCAGAAATCAGCCGCTCAACGCAGGCCTGTAATGCTGTTTCCACAGGCACTGGAGCCAATCAACTTCATCACTGGGCTATCTGGAGGAAGCCAGCACCAAAGGCCCAAACTCGCAGGAAGCAAATTAAAATGGCTAGCAGCGGTGTGGAGGTAGCTGTCCAGGACCAGCCTCAGCCCTGTATCGTCTCCCTATTGTGCCAAAGGCAGGAGAGCCCTCGCGTTCAGACTCAGAATGGGTCGTTCATCGACAGGGAGGCAGCGCTGTGGCCCATTCAGAAAAGCATCCAAGCCCGTGTTTGCACCCTGCCTGGGTTGGCATCTTCTGCCTGAAAGAGGTTTGCCTTGGCTGTGCCACGTCCGCAGGGCTTCCCACTGGCTGGCAGGGGGCATTCCCGGGTTTGGAAAACTGGGGACTGGTCCAGCCGGGTGATTCCAGCTCTCTCTCTCTCTCAGGTTAGAAAGACAGACAGGCAGCCTGCCCCTCGAGACAGTGACCCCACTGACAAGAAGTGCTCTGAACTGGGGTGTCAGCCAAGCTCCCCCTCTGCAAACCCCTGGATGGGGAGACCTCCTGGAGACACCGGGGGGCTGCGAAGGGGGCACAGGGGCCGGGAGGATTCATATGTGCTCAGACTCACTACTGGCTGTATCTGTGGAGCGACAGGTGTCCCTACTATGGGGGAAGGGAAGGAGCAGGTGGGTCTCTGGCACCTTCCATCCAGAGCTACCAGCAAATGCACAAGGGCCTGTGCTCAGTGGACGCTGGTGGTGGCTCAGAAGCCCCTGCCCCACTGGTTCACAGATTTTAAGGTCAGAAGGGACCAACACGACCATCTGGTCTGACTTCTGCACAATGTGGGCCCCAGAACCTCTCGCCTACTCCACACCCACATCGAGATGAATCCCGTGCTGCAGGGCAGGGAGCCATTAATGTTCCCTTGGCAATGATGCCACCCCATGGCCGGCCCTGCCAACCAGCTAGAGCAGGGGACGCCCCTCCGGACACACAGTGAGCCAAGCCTGCTAAGCTCGTCGAGCCAGGACGAACCTGGGAGGAGAGCGCCGGGGCGCTGGGGCTCACCAGTTCCTCACTGGGCTCGGCCGAGCCCAAGGGCTCAGTGGCTGGAGCCAGGCGTGTGCAAACCTGCATGCCGGATGTGGGTTCCTCACGACCAGTGGCCCCCAAAATCAGCAATTTCTGTGGGGACAGGAGAATGCCCGGCCACAGCACAGAGGCAGGGAGCGCCAGAGCTGGCCTGTGCAGGAGGGGTCTGAATGCACACCGCCTTTGCCATGCTCAGCCCCGCTCTGAAGGCAGACCCAGCCCCTTGTTTCCCAGGCTTCTACATGCAACAGAAATGCAAGCTCCATCTGGAGCCAGATCCTGTTTAGCTCAGCAGGGGGAACGTAGAGAATGGGGCTCTGCACTGCACCCACAGCCCTGGTTTCTCACCCTGAGATGGAAGAATCCTTTGGCATTTGGGAGTCTGAATGCAGAGGACCAACAAGGCTGATTTATTAAAATCAAAACAAAACCCGCAGGGAGAGGCTTGCTGCGCCCAGGACTGGGAACCAGAAACTGAGCTGCAATCCCAGCTCTGCTATTCAACCGCTCTGTGGCTTGGCCTATGCCACTTAGCTTCTGCGTGGCACAGGTTCCTGCCCACAAAATGGGGCTGACAATCATCAGCCCCCTCCAGGGCATTTCCAGGATTAATGAGGATTTGCAGAATGTTCTGCAGAAGCCATGTGCCCCGTCAATGCCGGAGAATGGCAACGAATTCATTCTCCATATTGGTAAAAGGTGTTTCCTGTGTCTGGGGTGCGCAGGCACTGCCCAACCCTGCCCATGTTCCCCTGGAGCACAGAACTGCCTGGCACCTCTTCCAGCTACTGAGGCATGAGGTGTGCGTAGGGGTTACTCCACTGTGGCTGGGGCAGATCTAGTCACTTATGCGCTTGCCAAGGGAGAGGCTGGACTTGCTCTGAGACGCTGTGGACCGGACAGTGTTATTCTGTACCCCAGAAATGAATGTCACATGACCTGGCTGAGCGACTGAGAAGCCACTTCAAGGAAGAACTCTGTGGAGAACACCATGCCATCCCCGACAAAGCCCTTCCCTCAGAGATCTCGCCGTGTCATTATCCCCATTTTACAGACAGGAAACCCGGCAAAGAAAGGGGACAGGACTGGCCAACAGCAAAGCCAGGAGCAGGAGCCAGGTCCCGTGACTCACAGTCCAGTGCTCTGCTCATAGATCCCCCTGCTTCCATGACACCTAACGTCACACTAATGGCGACATGTTTCTCTTTTGATCACATCTAGAGGCTGATCCTCTGTGGTGAGCTATTCTCACCAGTCCTGCAAGCTCTTCTAAGCAGTGTTTTTATTCTGGGTGGCACTTGGTGTCCTTTGTATATGAAATAACAAAACCCGCTTTGGCTTCAGGCAGGCTGGTCTCTTTTCTCGGTTTGTGCAATGTCCAGCACAGCGGAGCTCCAGATCCAGCAGGAGTTTTGTAATCTGGACACTGAAGTTGCAAGCCGTTATTGTCTAGCCACAATTAAAAGTTCTGTCACTAGATGGTGCTACATGACCACAAATTACTCAGACAAAACCTGCTATTCTGGAAAGTGAACATTTACAAAATGCAGCTAAAAAAAAGTAAATATATGCAATACAGGACTCAGGATATTTGCTGCCTATGCAACTGGGAAATGGGTATTTAGACGCCAAAGGAAATTCTGCCTTATTCACCTTATAAAGAAAGTGATCTATGGCACAGCTCACATGTTAAAAGGAATCTGTGCAGGGGAGGATGTGTCAAGAAGTCATCTTCTTCACAAAAGCTTTTTAATTGGCAAACGTCTTCATTAATTTTACCTCAATGTCGTGATGTCATAGCCAGCACTATCAGCCCCAAGCTAAATAAGCAAGACGCCTCATTTTTCAACACACAAACACATAAAGATGTCAGCTCAAACTGTTTACTAATTAACACTTAAAAAGACACAAATTAGATATGCGTGGCTAAGAGCAATTATAATCAAGACGAATTTCTCTAGTCATTTGGGAACTGAAAAAAATGCCTAATTGCTGGAACCAATGTTTTAAAAACTGAAATCATGCCAGTTAGTAAATATGTTCATTTAAAGAACATTTCATGTGACTACACTCTGGAGAATTGACTACATACAGGAAAACAAGGAAAATATTTCTGTATAAAATTAAGATTTTAAACTCATAGATTTACAACTTCTTCATTAAAATGTTTGCAAAAAGCAGTGTCTGAAAACCTGTAGCAAGGAAGCGGTTAAATGAACTGCCTCTCCTGTCAATGGTACGAGAATGATTATTATTAGAGGCTCACTTTACTAATTAGACTCTCCCTAGACTTTTAGCTAAACGCCAAGTTAAAACTGTGTGGTGCCTTCTGTCGAATGCTTGTGCTGAACAGTGCGGGGAGGCCAACAGTCATGTTTTCTTGTTAACTATGGGCCAGACTGGAGGCAAGGCAATCCTGAGCTGACTGATAAACTGCTCTCTACAAACTGTGGTGTTTTGGGCATGAATGGGGCTCGGGCCTTCTTCCCTGACCGCATGCGTCACTCTCGCCTGCACAGAAGGTGGTTTAACTTGTGGAGACCTTTGCGTTCTGGGGATGGGGTTACAAATACCACATTATACTGTTCTTGCTCTGCAGAGGTGCACAAAGTGCAGGACAAAGACACAGTCTGTTCCTGGGGCTGAAAGAGGGAGCAGAATGTCTAACTGTCCCCCCAAAAGAAGTGAATTGTGCTTTAGACCCCAGGCCACTCCCCCACATGTCAGGAGAGCGGGATCCTACTCCTGGCTTTGCTACTGACCTCGGTATCTTCCCACCCCATGGTTCGTCTGCTCTCTTTAGAGTAAACTTACACTGGCTCCACACGGTGCCGCACAACACAGCACCCTCCTCTTGGAGGGAGTCTCCAGGTTCTCCCACCACTACACCACTTCCCCTATTTTCTCCTCTTTCCCCCACAAGAGCTGAACGTTTTATTGTTTAATTTAAAGGAGCTGCTGTTATCACAGCCTGGAGAATGGCTGCTACAGCTGGCAAATTTCACTATCTGAAATGAATAATCCTTCCTGGAATTCTTTGGGAATATTCCACGTGCCGTGCAGCTCCAGAGAAAACGCTCCCTTACTGCCTCTGGAAATCCAGCCGTTTTGCTGTTATGGAGCTATTGCTTGCAAGGGAAATAAAGCTACACAGAAATTCACAATATTTATATGCACATCTCTTTGTATGCAGACAAGATGCTTCATCAAGGAATATGGGCTGCATAATTAAACTTTTCATTACTCTGAAACACATGTGGCCTGTGAGGGGAGATGGGGTGTGGGTATGGTTTGCTCCAGCAGGCATGGACGACTCCCTTTCGCTCAAATCCCGATGCTGAAATCTAACATCTTAATCTGCCACTCCAGCAAGATGGACAAGAACCTGCCAATCCAGCCATTGCTGCCTACTGCTGATCCTGGCAACAGATGCTAACAGCTCCTGCCTCCATCTGGTGGAGCACCAGCACCTGGCTTTAGTCAGGGTTTGCATGTACTGAGCTGGCCTTCCTAAGTGGTCTTTGTGATATGCAATTAGAGGCCGTTTTGCTCTTCAGCCAGGGAAACGTTCACCTCTGTGCATAAGGGCCCGTGCGCACCAGTGATAACCCACGTACACCCGGAAACAGGGAAATCCAGCCCTTCAACCACTCTACACCCTCACTCTGCCTTTTTACACTTAAAAAGGCAAAAATACTTGTATTAGCCTATTATCTCACATGCTATCTGCATGCACGGGCCCCTGGAGGAGCAGATGACTGAGAGAGTACAGAATAGCAAGACTCTAGGATTGCAGCTGCTTTGTCACTTATATACCCCAGGAGAAACAACACATGGGACACTCGAAGATATTCCACAGCCAGATCTCCTGGCTGATAACTCTGCTTGCGATGTGTTGGGGCAAGGAAATATTCACAATCTGTATACTATGCTCATACCTTAAACATGAGTAACTTGTGCCTAACGATTTGTTAGCTTGCAAAGAGAGTAATCCTTATCATAGAAATAAACACGAGACTTCCTAACTTCCCGTAAAAATACTTGAGTAATAAACCCCTGTGTTTTGTTGAAAAGTTACCCATGTGACACTCCTTCCATTTTTGACATACTACAGATCAAAGACAAAAGGAATAGTTAGTTATGAGTCTGTGTTTGCTATGCCACATTGAATCACTTTGCCTTCATTCCAGCCATCCCTCAGTAGAGGAACCTCTTAGCGGGTAACACAAAAAGGGAACCCTAAAGAAACACAGTTCTACCAGCTCCATCTTTAAAATAACTGTTCCTCTCAAACGGAAGCTGTCTCTGAGTATCTGACTGCTTAACGTCTTGCGGTGCAGTGCATGAAGACAGTAAAATGCGGCCATAGGAAAAGAGCAGTCACACAAAGCTGGAAATAGACAACTGTTTTCCTCTCTCTTTTCTGGAGGGTTCACATTCTCCAAAATTTCAGCCTGTTTGTTCCTGGTGACAAGTTATGTACACCATCACACTGAAAAGTTATAAAAGTTTACCTGGCACTGTTTAACTGAGTTCAATTGCCTCCTGAAATAGAAGAGGCAAACTCACCCAGTCAGAGCCCTGTCTGGGGAACCATGTATTTGTTGATAAGTGAGAATGAAAGATTAAAGGAGAGAGACATCTGAAATGATGGAGGAGGCAAATTTTGGCATTAGATTCAATGCTTAACACTTCTTCTGGCACCAATCACAAAAGGCATTCATGATTTTGAACTTAGCATTTGGCTTAGCTTAACGTTGGCTGTATCCACCAGCAGTGACTGGCAAAGGAAAGTAACCTCCTTCCATAAAGGAGGGAACCTTGCAGCCAACTGAGCACAGATTCGCTCCGCCTCTGCTCAGAATCCCATAGGGCACTTACCTCCTTTTCAATTTCTGCTAGGGATTTGATTGTGATGCTCAAGAGATCAACTTGCTGCATCTGAAAAAAAACCCACCCCAGAAACATCTCATTTAGTGTTTACAATAATGCTTCAGAAACATGGAGAGTCAGAAGCGCCATCTATAGAAAGGTGTGTAACCGTGTTCCCAGGACACCACCCCAAGAGAGTGGCAGAAGGTGGCCCATGAGCAGTGATTGCAATGCTTGTTTATAACTAATGGGGATTATTTGACATTCTTGACAGGGTCATTTTAAACAGGTAAATCTTTTGCTGTCTTCCTGCCACAAAATGAGGCTATTGTCCGCTCTCTAAAACCTTCCCTGATTTTAGATAACGGGGGCGAGTTCAGCAGGAGAGGCATTCGTTGTGGAAAGGCCTGGCTGCACTGACCATATGGTGGTAATGGTTTCACGAGAATCCGAAGGAAGGATTATCATGCCCTAATGTCTCCCTGCATTCCTCCTAGAAGTGGGGGTTCCCGGTTTCTGGGCGTGCAAGTGGAAGGGAATAATAGCACACTAATGATCCTTTTCAGACAGCAGGGCTGCAAAAAACACCACCACATTTTATCTGGAGTTTCTATCATCACAAAACAGAACCACACACAGAAGATGCAACACCCGAAGCAAGATGTGAAGAATAAGATACAGCAGCCAGTTCTGTGTTTGCAGTAACAGCTTCTTGTACATTGATTTTTTAAGAAGATATTGTTTGAGGTGTTGGATGGATATGGGGAATGGTAACTGGATGTGGTGCTTTCCAGCTCTGGATTAGTCTTAAATTAGCACCAGACTGGCAGTGCTCAGTAGTGTTTGGGACTCTGAAATCAGTTCCTATGGACAGGTGTCCATCAAACACAGTAGGAACTATCCAGCAGCCCTGCTGACACCCTCAGCTCAGCAGGTACACCCCAATGGAACAGGACATGAGGAATCTCCCTGCCCAGAAACACATCCAGATCAGGGTTTAGAAACCTCAGCGCAGGGTAGCATGGGAAGCCTACACTGTCCGCGCCTGTGCCGAACTGGCAGGCAGACCCTTTCATCAGCACTAAATTCACCTAAAAATGAGCTGACAGTACCCGGTCCAGGGTACAAAGCAGAGGGACACGCGAATACTAAAAACATTTGTCTAGCCCTTTCCTGTGGCCCAGCCCCAGCGGAGCTCCAGCTGTTGGATCATTAGGACCTAAGAGCCTCTCTAAACTTTCTAGGCTAGAATTGGTAAACAGGACAGCACAGCCTCTCTCTGCGGAAACTGGAATTCTGCCAGCGTAGCCATGACAACCTGACGGAGTTGGGTCAGCTAAAGTTACTTGCACTCCACGTGCAAAATCATGAGCATTTTTCAAGATTAAGCACCTTCCAGAAAGATTTAAGTGATGCATATTGTATTTCATTAGACTGGAGCCACTGCCCAGGACTAATACATCTATGACACCCCAACCAGCACGTCAGGCTGCTGGGGAAGTTTGGGCTGCCAGTTCTAACGAAGATGTGGACACGGGCTGGAAACAATTTTATTTCCTCGCAGCAGCTATGAAACGTGAAGGGCTCCCACCAAAGAACTGAGAAGCCTCCATTTTTAAACACAAATTAGAGTAATGCACTGGTGTGATCGATAATTCATGGGTAATGGCACCTTTGGTACTGGGGAGGGCTTGAAGATGCCTTGCCAGTCTGGGGCAAGGACTCATGGTAGGTTGGCCCAGGTTCCATCAGAGGGACAAAGACCAGGGATGAAAAGAACCCGGCAATCTCTTTAACTCCAAGGAGTGTTGGCGGTACCCACATGCTCATTAGCATCCTACTGGCCTGCTGGGCCAGGAAGGAAAAGGAAGAAGGTTGCCAGCAAAGTGCCACCTTTGTTCAAGGAAGGGATGAGAGATTTAACTTGGACTTGGAAGACCAGGAATTTGCTCATTTTTTACACAGACAGACGGTAACAATGCAGCCAGGAATATACAGGATCCCCCCAACCCTGGCAGTGATGGAGAGCTCAGTGAACACGGGAATTTACTTTCAGAAATGACCTGGTGAAACAATCTAAATAGGCACCCACGCACCAGAGGAATGTGTTCTCAGGTGCATCTAGAGTCACTAAGGTCAAGTTCACTCTTGTGCTGGTGGCCAGCACATGGCCTATGTACCAATTCCATTCCACTGGTGTCTGCACCTTGTGGGCACCCTGTGCACCAGAGTGAATTTTACCCGTGAGAATGAAAACAATGGGAACTTACCCCTTCAGGAGCGCAGGCAAACTTATCTGAGATCATAAAAGGCACTCCGTCCATTGCTGAAAAACACAGACAAGCAGAGAGTTGAAATATGACAGTGATGTCCTGATGTACAATAACTTACCGTCTTTCCAAAGACATATCACATATGAATCACTCTGACACCTGGCAATAATGTGCCAGGGTCCAAATAAGCAGGGCAGACTGTCCGTTAATTCTCCTAATTGTATTTCCTGTTCAAAATATGGGGGGTAGGGGATGGGGAGAATCAGGTATCAATTAAGTATCGTTCTGCATATGGCACAACTGTATAGACTGTGTTCTGGGAATTTCCTCCCAAACTCGGTTGGGCTATATACAGAAGCAGCCTCTCAAGTGGGACAAGGTCTGGACCCAAAATCAAATGCAGATGGCTGAAAAGGCCAGACTTCCATTTGCCACTTATTGTGCAAGAATAGTATGCATAT
Source organism: Pelusios castaneus (assembly GCA_007922175.1). Taxonomy (NCBI): domain Eukaryota; kingdom Metazoa; phylum Chordata; order Testudines; family Pelomedusidae; genus Pelusios; species Pelusios castaneus. Next base: position 15,924,268 of record ML685804.1, on the reverse strand, counting down.
AAACTGCTCCATAAAAAGCGTCTCGCGCTCTAGTATATTTTCCTAGGGAGAGAACACCACACATTTGGTGCAGAGGAACACAAGCCAGTAGGCATCACACTGGCAGACTTACAGGAGGAGGTTTTGGGAACGACTTTTAGAAACTTGTGTACGATCCTGTAAAAGAAAATCCTGACACCAGATATGAAATGGAGTCTCCCTTGCCAGTCTCCCACTGACGAAAACACTAGACAGCAAATAACCAAATGCAAATATAATGCACTGAACACACAGTCAAGAGGCAGCAGATGCCAATGGAGTCACTGAGTACCCAAGACACCAGAATTGGGGTAGCTGAGCCACGCTGCCCTCGTTCTTTTGATTTGCAGCACAACCTCAGGAATATGGAGGGTTTTACATATATTTTGGGTCATGTTCTCTTATAAACCAGAACCACCATCTTGGCTTCACTGTCATGGCCTTTCTAGAGGGGTGGCCGTGTTAGTCTGTGTACAGCAAAAACAACGAGACTCCTGTGGCACCTTAAAGACTAACAGATTTCTTCGGCATAAGCTATCGTGGGCTCTAACCCACTTTGTCAGATGCCTGAAGAAATCTGTTAGTCTATAAAAGATGCCACAGGGCTCTCGCTGTCATGGCCTTTGTAACCTCAAAGAAAGCTTCTGAAAGGCACCGCAGCCCAGGTGGGCTAGCTTATTTTTGGAACTTCTATCTCAGCCATTTCCATAATATTCTGAAAAAGGCATATCTGCAAGCCAGCGTACTGGGTCTAGAGCGGGCTTTGCAATTTAGCCGCATCTTTTATTTGCTTAAATGTAGCCTAGTTAATTTCAGTTTTGAGAAAAACAAGTTTATTGCTTGCAATGGCCCATACCTGAACCCCAAACTGTGTTTCTTCCAAAAAGCATCGGATCCTGGCAGTATTTCCTGGGCCTTGATTTGAAATCACCAGGATTCCCATACCTCTTTGTTTTGTTGTGTAGCCTCAACCAACACAGCTGAGGTAAGGTCCTGGCTGTAGAGAGCAAGTTCTCAAACCTACATGACTAGCAGCAAAGAGATGCCTTGTTCAGTCAGACAATGGCTTTTGTTAAATAAATTAAAGAAATAATCCAACCTTCATCTGGTTTCACTTAACACCAGCAAAGCACCCACAGAAACACGTCACTCCACTCCTTCAGTCTTTGAGACTGTAGTTTAAAAAAATGCTGATACACAGTACAGAGCAACACAGCAGATGAAAGTAAGGATGTGCCAAAGGCTCAGTAGCGCAATTAGCATTCTCCTAAACAAACGAGCTTCAACAGAGCTGTAATTAAGCAGGCCTGTAATTAAGTATATGCCCTTTATCATAACGATCATGCTTAAAAATGGCATGATGCATGGAAGTATGTTATTAATGCTGTAATCCCAAAGTGAAAGCAGCATACATCGGAATCAGCATGTCAGGGCCGTCACTAGACTGTTTGTAAAATACATTAAAGGGAAAAATCAGAAAACAATGAGTTCATTCAGCTGTTCTTTTTATAGGCCGGCACTAGAAGTCAAGGATTTTAAAGACCTACCAATTCAGGAGCATTTAAACAAATAAGGTACTAAGCTGTCATTGCCTGTCCCTCCACCAGTTCTCTACTGGGGCTGAAAATAAAGAGGTTTTTCCTACCACCTACGTGCCTGTGTTAGACACAAGGGGCAGCTGTTTGGAGATTGCTGAGCCAAGTGTTTGGAAGAGAGCCGGAGCTCTGCTGGGGCATGCTGCTCCTCGACCCATCTGTGTGTGGAAATCTCTCTGAACAAAACAAAGGGGTTATTGCTGGTATCTTTATTCTCCATTCACCACTGCCAAAGGAAAGACTCCGACGAGCATCTCTCGATCTCCCGATCTCAATCTCCCCGCCGCCCTGACTGGTTTCTCTAGGTTGAAGATACATACACAAAGTGCGGGTGGGACCGCAAGTGTGCCACCAAGTGACGCAATGAGAGCGCGGGTTAAATGCGGATTTTTTATGAGCCCCGTCTTGAGAGTCTCCATAGCAATTTTGCGGGTATACGTCCAAATTGCCTCTCAGGAATCTGAATCCAAATGGCTCAGAAGATGTTTAACATTGGAATATCTGATCCCACCACAATATTGGGTCACCTTTACATTTTGTGGGCAAGGAGTTTGCTAAGCAATTTCCCCTGGCACACCCGGGCAACACCGTAACCTAAATAATCATTAACAAGAACAAAGGGACTGCAGGGAGATGGGGAACTCCCAGGAGGTGGGACAGGAGAGAGTCATTGCATACAAGAGTTGCCCCCACTTACCAGAGTCTCCCTCCCTTTTCCCAAGCACAGATGCCTCTAGAAACCAGCCAGTCCCCTAGCCATACAGCACTGGAGCAGTGGCCAGTCTCAGCACCTGCCCGCTGGAGTCGCTTCCAACAAACATGCTGAGCTCTGTGCCCCACTGCTCACTTAGGGCCAGGCCCTACTCCCTTATTCTGGTGGAATTAGCCACACGCCAGGAGCACTGCACTGAGTTTATGGTGCTACCTGCACCGTAAAATGTTAGTTCAAACGTGGGGGGCAGAATCCAGGCCCCCTTAGCACTGAAGTGAAGTTTCTGATTAATCACAAGGGAAGGAGAGGGCTAAATTCCAGACAAGGTGACTGAGAAGGAAAAAGAGTTTTCCTTGGAGGACAATAGAGTGATCAGGAACAGTCAACATGGATTCACCAAGGGCAAATCGTGCCTGACCAACCTGATTTCCTTCTATGATGAGATGACTGGATTTGTGGATGCGGGAAGAGCCGTTGACGTGATATACCTTGACTTTAGCAAAGCTTTTGATACGGTTTCCCACAGCATTCTCGTTGGCAAGTTAAGGAAGTATGGGTTGGATGAGTGGACCGTAAGGTGGATCGAAAACTGGTTAGATCAACGGGCTCAGCGGGTAGGAATCAATGGCTCGATGTCTGGTTGGCAACCGGTAACGAGTGGAGTGCCCCAGGGATCGGTCCTGGGGCCGGTTCTATTCAACATCTTCATTAATGATCTTGATGATGGAATAGACTGCGTGCTTAGTAAGTTTGCGGATGACACCAAGTTAGGGGGAATGGTAGATACTCTGGAGGGCAGGGACAGGATCCAGAGAGACTTGGACAAATTGGAGCACTGGGCCGAAAGAAACCTCATGAGGTTCAACAAAGACAAGTGCAAAGTCCTGCACTTAGGACGGAAAAATCCCATGCACTGCTACAGGCTGGGGACCGATCAGCTAAGTAGCAGTGCTGTAGAAAAGGACCTGGGAGTTATGGTGGACGGGAAGATGAATATGAGCCAACAGTGTGCCCTTGTTGCCAAAAAGGCCAATGGCATATTAGGCTGCATCAGTAGGAGTATTGCCAGCAGATCGAGGGATGTGATAATTCCCCTCTATTCGACACTGGTCAGGCCGCATCTGGAGTACTGTGTCCAGTTTTGGGCTCCCCACTACAGAAAGGATGTGGACAAATTAGAAAGAGTCCAGCGGAGGGCAACAAAAATGATTAGGGGGCTGGGGCACATGACTTATGAGGAGAGACTGAAGGAACTAGGCTTATTTAGTCTACAGAAGAGAAGACTGAGGGGAGATTTGATAGCAACCTTCAACTACTTGAAGGGTTGCTCCAAAGAGGAGGGAGCTAGGCTGTTCTCGAGGGTAACAGAGGACAGAACAAGGAGCAATGGTTTCAAATTACAGCTGGGGAGGTCAAGGTTGGATATTAGGAAAAACTTTCTCACTAGGAGGGTGGTGAAGCATTGGAATGGGCTATCTAGGGAGGTGGTAGAATCTTCATCTTTGGAGATTTTTAAGGCTCGGTTAGACAAAACTCTGGCTGGGATAATTTAGGGGGAGTGGTCCTGCTTTTTAGCAGGGGGTTGGACTAGATGACCTCGTGAGGTCCCTTCCAACCCTATGATTCTATGATTCTATGATTCCCTGAGCTGCAGCCACTCTCTACTTGAGAGGCGCTGCGAGTCGGCGCGATTTACTCCGGAAGTGCCGTGGGAGGTGGTGCTGCACTGCCAGTTCATTTCATAATACAGTTAAATGAAATCAAAACCGAAGGAGGCTTTTAATTCTGTCCTCTGCTCCAACGCTGTGCTGAAAATAATCATAATCAACAACCTTTGATTCTCTTTTCGGAAGCTCCCACAATCTGAGAGGGAAAAGTGCTGAGCTAAGGGTCTACCGCTATCAACATTTGGGTGGCCACTTTCAAACCCTGTTTAGCGACTCACCGGCCAGCCCGCCCCCCCTTTGCTTTCATTTGCCAGCGCTCGCTCAGATGTTCCTTGATGAAAAATAGGCTTCTCTCGATGGTGCCTGGCACCACCATGAATGGAGTCCCAAGGCAGGAGGGATAACATTGCTTACACAGAGGGGATTTACGCTCAAGACGGCGGGTTCCATGATCTAGCTCCTCAGCATTTATACCCTGTATTTTTCAACTGTATCCCTTCTAAAGGAAACACTGAACCTGCACACTGGGTAATTGCATTTAAACCACTTTAAACTAACAGGCAAAGCTTTTCATTTCGCTTGTTCCTCTTACAGACTTTGCAGGGCTGCATTGAGCTGGGAACGTAAGAGCTAAAAAGCCAAATAATCAGGGAAAGGCTCCCACCGCAACATGAGCTCAGCTCCATTGCACACAGGATGCGTCGCAGTTCTGCTTACTGCTTCTTCTGTTCAAAGTAGGCTTAATCCACAGCACGTGCACACGAGTGAAATTCACCTTGGGGCAAACCATGGGCCTTGTGTGAGCCTGACTCTCCCTGAATGTAGCCACGTTAATAGTCGTCATGGGAACCTGATCTTTGGAACTTCAGCCGTTTTGTGTTGCACTCGTACCATCGGGACAAATGTGCACAGGCAGCGTTGCTACAAGTGAAGTTCTTCAAAATTCTTAGAAAAAATTCCTATTTTCTTTGGCTATATTCGTAGTCTAATTTGGCACTGTCCATTTGGAGAAGTTTGGCCCACATCCTATATTCCTCCTTGGCTGGCTTTTGTCAATATTCCCCCAAAAGAATGTCAGAAGTCAGCTCCTGAGAGCCAGCTGCCAGTCAGCCTTCTACTGAAGGTTTATTTTACCTCAAACAATGGCAGTGAAGATCTAAGAGATTGTAAGTGTCAGCAAAATCCTCAGAATGAATTAATATCTAGGACTCTTGGATAATTACTACTGCTGATAATGTAGAATATTCCACATACAAGACAGAGCTGAAATAGAGCTTGTGCATTTCTACTTCCACTTCTTCATCCAAGATTAGAAAGGACAATGATCATCGGCTTGGGGATGGCATGGAACAAAGAAGGTATGGTTCCCTACAGCCGCCATTCTGAGGACAAATAAATAGGAAGTATACATTACAACTGATGACAAGGCGAGTGAGAGATGATCTTACTATCCATGACAAAAAGAGCAGTAAAGAAAAAATGCCTCATCCATAAAGTCTCCACTCTAAAACATACCACTATATCAATTACATTTACTAGTTGAGAGAGTAAACATTAAGACACCAATCCTACATCTGTATGGCTGGGACCCAGCAGGGTACATTTACACATCTGCAGAATTGGGATGTGTCTCTTGACCCATAGCTTGGCACAACAGCCACTGTAAAGGGAACTGAGGCATGAGGATGTGGTACAGGGAAGCAGCAAATCCAATAATTCCGAACCAAAGCAAGACCCTGGTTTGTAAGTCAATGTCCTCCGGAAACATCACTGAGAGAAAGAACTAGAGAAAACAGGTTCTCTCAGCAGAATCGCACATTTCCCCTACTTTTTTTTAAATGAGGTGCCAGCAGATCTTTACTAGCTATGCTTCTGGTGCTGGTTAATTCCATAACTGTTCATTTCATAACGTTTCTTTCCTCAGGCTGGTTACAGGAGAAATACTGTGGCCTGCACTGTTCATTTGGGGCTTGGAACACAACTGGTGTTTGATACGGCCAAGAAGAATATCTGCTCCCACAGCCTCAGAGACCTCTTTGAGAAACAAGGATGAACACTCACCCAATGGGCTTTGTCTTGAAAGACTAATCCAGAGAGCGATCTATGGACAGACTGCACTGTAGAAACAACTAAGCCAAGGTTTCCAGAAATCAAAACCAAATACCTTTAATTCTCCAGATGAGACCTAATCAAGTTTGAGTGGAGGCCTCTCATCATCACACTCCAAGGACCCAGTAAACTCATACTAAGGCTATGACTAACTGCGAACCTTCTGGGTTCAAGCAATTCTCAGCCAACACTGGTTGAAGACTTATGGTTTAGTTATATACACCTCTCTTTTTCAGAGTGTGCTACAAATTTTAAGTAGGCAAGAAATCAACACAGAAAACCTACCTACAGAACCAGACCTACAGAAAATCAATTCTGAAGACCTACAAAACTTAACAGAAAATGGTGTTCTTTCTGTGGGTTTTTAAAATGAACCTATAGGAAGCTACAGCAGGGATATATTTCCTCACTGAACTCCTCAGAGTGATGCAGAAGTCCTATAGAAAGTTATCACTCTCTATTACTTTCCGTAGGGCTTTTCCATGCCGCTGTGAAGTTCAGAGTAATCACATTGATTTGAAATGGATTTTGAGATCATGTCAATGTCAGTATCTAAACAATAACACTGCATGTGTAAAGTGACTGGAATATTGTCTTTTCTTCCATAAAAGATACAAACATGGGCTCCCAGCAGTTAGTACAGCCTCCCCAAAACACCCAACCTCTGTGTGTGCCAGCACCAAGGTAACTCAGTGTCTCTGGACAATCCAGGCCTTCCTTTATAAGCTGCAAATATCACCACGCTGGGATGGCTAGTTCATTGATGGCCTCAGGCTCCCCTGCGCTGCAGAGAGATCAATGCTTTTCATATACTGCAGGCCTCCAAACAATGCAAGAGCAATGACTTTTGTTTATTACTGACCTGGCGCGGCCTGGAGCCAGTGATCCTATCAATGAAGGTTTTAAGAACAGATTGGATAAACACCTGTCAGGGATGCTCTAGATTTTCTTGGTTGTGTCTAAATACAGGGTGCTGGACTTGATGACTTCTTGAGGTCCCTTCCAGCCCTACACTTCTATGATAATATGACCTATCCAGACACCATTTCCCTGAGGTGCCAGTCTTTGCCCACACAGATCGGGCTGGCATCACTACAAGATCTCTTCCTCCGAGGAATGGAAGGGAATAATTTAAACTGAGGAGTGTTCCTTCTGACGCAAGTCACTAGGAGCTCAAAAGCCAAGAAACGGTGCAAAGCAAGAGCCGCTCCATGTCTGTCTTTTCTCAAGCTAGTTTCACAATCTCGTGGTGCTGGAAACTAAAGAATTTGAAATGTGGTCAGGGAAAGAAAGGATAGGGGTTTCCTTCCCTCAGCGTGACTCCGTGTGTCCATGGCATCCATACCAGCAGAACAAGATGCCCACTCCTTCCAGAACAAAATGAAAAAAACCCAAAAAGGAATTTCAGAAAGAAAAAACTGTTTTCAACTACTGTGCATTGTCTCCCAGAAGCAACTCCTCCCTGAGGGTCACATTCAATAGCTTCATCCCGGGAATTAGATAAAGGAGCCCCAGTGAGCTGGGAATGGCAATTCCACTCCTACAACACAAAACGTGATGGACAGAATCTCCCAGAAAATTCCCCCGATAGGGAGTAGTAGGCGATGGACCCTAGGGCCAATGACAAGCCCTCATTGGCTGTGGAGCTGCAGAACAGTGCATTCATTTTTAACTGAGTTGATGTATTTCCACATGCAATTCGTTTTAAATTACTAAGATTTAATACCAGTCTTTAAAGGGCACAAAAATCTATCCTACACAACTTGTTAGTTCACTTAGAAATTGCCTCTTTAATATGAAAAAATACTGTCACCCTTCTTTGCTAGCTGTACGATAGACACTGCCTCTTTCTAATGCTGTAGACTCCAACTAACCCTCAGTTGTCACATTAGGAATTCATCTTCCTAGAATAGCTATATTTTTAGTAAAGCTACCAGATTTAAATAATCAGATCTGCCAAGGCAATCCTAATTTAAACATGCTGACGAACTTTCAGAGGCAGCATCGGCTAACAATGAGTTTCTAGATGACAAAGAACTTAAGACTGTAGTTCACTAGACTACGCAGGGTAATAAGCACTTGTTCTTTTCTAAAATGTGCACGTACAATTATAAATAATAACTGCTGTGATTATCTCAAAAAATATGTGGCGATTAATGGGGATTATGAAAAATCTGTATAATTGTTCATTGAAATCTCCAATGATCAGATGCTTCCTTAAAAGGGCCATTAGTGAAGAACTTTATAACACAAAGAGCATCAGAACTCGAGTCAAGCCTTTGAGCATTTTAAACAGGAGGAAAATATGATTTCAAATATATTAAGTTTGAACTCTTTTTACGAGCCCTCCGCGGGAGATTCTGTGATACCCTCAATATGATGCATACGTCATTGTGGTTCACGGTACCAAGTACAAGCTGTTATTTATGCAAATAATTAATTACTCTTGTATCCATCTAGTAGTTTGTCATGACACATTAATGACTTGATAGACTTCTATGAACTAGTGAACACAGAACAGCAGAGCGCTTTTATCGTCATTTAATTTAAAAACGATCCTGTGTGAAATTATCTAGTCGTGAGTGATGGAAGCATAAAGAACAGACTCAGCAAAGCTGCTTTTGGATCATTGCTTTATTAATGGTAACGTCAGGGAAATGAAAAATGCTAACATTGTCATATTTAGCTCCTGGGTCTAGATGAATAGCTGCTTTAGTGCTCAGAGGGTTCAGTGCACACAGTAGAGTGAGGGCTAATCCTTCACACCTCTGGTGCAGCCCTGGGAGAGTTTACAAACCTAGGGTCCCAAGGAAATAACAGCACCTTCTGCACTTAAACTCTCACCATCAAAATTTTATGGCTTTGCATTTCTTTTACTGCCTTTTTTTTTTTTTTTTTGGTGTAACCTTTTACATGTGAATTTTCAATTGCTGATATTAAAAAGAAACTTTACAAAAATATCCCTCCTTATTGCTTGAAAATTAAACATCATTAATCCAATAGAAAGAACACAGAATATATTGCTGCGACTTTTAACATTTAAATGATCTTAGAGTCTAGAACCAGCTTACTGTAACAGTACAAAAGTGCCTCTCCAGATCTGAAACGATAGTGCAGTGTTTGTGTTTTACAAAGACAAGCATCTCGTAAAATACCTTTAAAAAGTCTCGTAAAAATGGCAAAGCTCTCCTGGTTAAAGAAAACTTCATTTTCAGCTAAACTACTACAAGAGGGAAATCACGACTTCCTTGTTTCCTTCAAAAACGTGGGAATCTGTGGGAACAGGTTAACGGTAGGCACAGGCTGCTGGCAACTTAAGAGTTCAAATCTGGCAGCTACGTGAACAAAGGATCCGAATCCATTGCGAAATGAAATTAATATACTAAAAGATACTATGCTTCATCTCTGGACACCAAGGCCAAACGCTAAAAGATACTGTCTCACTAATCCAATAGGAGATGGGAAAAATCCCATGCACAGCCCAAGTTCTTTGGGGGAAGTACTGAGTATGTTTGTACAGTGCCCAGCACAGTGTCTGGTGCCTCTCTCTGTTACTCTCCTATAAATAATCGATCTTATTGATATGGAACCCGGCCATGGGTTGTCTCAGGCTGCGATTGTCAATGGATGCTAAGGGCACTGTGTGCTCAAATCCCACTGACATTCAAATGTGAGCCAGACACTCAACTCCCCTAGGCTCCTTTGCAAATCTCAACCTTGGTATCTGTTCAAGCTGCAACCAACAGCAACGCCATATCTGGGGTGTGCAGAATTCAAGGGCAAGAGTCACCTCCTGACACATCTGCTGTGATCATGCAGATTTTCCCGTTACTTGATGTGATTGTTATTAATTATGGAGTCACAACAATGGGCTCAATGCTTTACAAGGAGCAAAAACGAAGAGTCTGCATCTCCAAGAGCTGGCAGCCTATAGGACAGACTGTTGGGGGCCCCAAAGGAGGGGGAGGCGTGACATTTCCAGCACAGAACAGGCCGGCTACCTGCAGACACACTAGGACAGAGCCGGGTGAGAAGCTAGAAGCAAAGGAGGTCTGACAAGTAAGGGTATGCCAAAGCCAAGCCAAGCTTTCCCTCCAACGCCAGCCAGGTACTCTCTGCACCATTCCTCCCAGGAGTGGCTGTGCCTGGCATGCTGTGAAGGAGACCAAATAGTAACCCATGTTACTGCCCACAGTCCAGAGCTAACGCAGCAGTGTGAGCTGGAGAAGGCCAAGCTCTGCTCCCGTGTTCTGGCTGACGGTCCGGAAGCTGTGTGCCTGCTGTACCAGTGAGCAGGCTCGGATCGGAACATCACAATCCCCCATGCGTGTGAGATAAGGAGGCTGCATTGTATTCAGGGTGTTTTTCACCATCTGCACATCTGCTCCTTGATCATTATCCCGGGACACCATTATGTTCCCATAATGTCCTCTCCTTTCTCTCCAATGCCCCCTGAATCCTGTGGGGCTGCTGAATCTTCCCAACTTCAGCTGGACTCAGTGGAACTGGGCTCATGTGGGACCACACAGGATTGGCCCCCCTGACAAAGGCAGCCATCAAAACAATTGGCTGTGCAGTTGGGGAAGGAGGTCATTTACACTGGCTGTGCCATCCTGTAAATATGGCCATCACACACCATTTTAAAGGCGGCTTTGGGTTTTAGATTAGCACATGAAGTTTTCCCGTTGCTGGAAGGAAGCCCCTTATAGGGCCGATGCGTTGTGTACTTTTCCTCTTTCTCACCCACTTCCCTCCAGCAAAGGCCTGCACCATTTTAAAGGCTTCTGAGCAGGCTGATGGAAATGCTCTTGTGCTGGAGCATTCCTGTACAGTGCAGTGGGGAAGGAACCAGCGGAGTTCTACAGAAATTCCTCTGGAGATTTATTAGCATTGAACTGAAAAGAATCTGATCTGGGTGAGAAGCCCCTTGGGGCAGGAACCTTCTCTTTGTTCTGTGTTTCGCTAGCACCTGTGACAATTGTGTCCTGGTCCATGACAGGGCTCCTATGCACTACAGCAATGCAAACACCAAGAGCTTTCTTTTCAAACCATCCCGGTGGGCTCAATAGCAGAGACGTGACAATCTATTACATCATTCGAGAAACCTAGAAAGAAGTTTGAATTTCCATTGATTTCTGTAAGATAGCGCTATAATCTCTCTCTTTCAGAATAAAAAGTGTTGTATTGCTAAGTATGGCACTCTATGGATCTTCCAACAAGCCCAAAACTCACCAATGAATTTCTGCCTCTTGCTGAGACTCTCATATGAAATCGAGCAAAGTTTGATCCTTCTCCATCCTGTACAGGGGAGCTCCCTACCTCTGAATTTCTGTCCATCAAGCCTGAAAAGTAAATGTGCGTGTTCTGTGCGACGGTGCGCTCTGTCCCAGATGGAATGACACTAGCATGCATGTTCACATCACTAATGAGAGCAAATCAGCAGCAACCTCCGCCAAAACCCTCACCAAAGTCTCTGTGCCCAGGAACGCCTGTAATTCCTCTCGGCAGCTGCATTCGCCGACAGAGGCGCTGAACACCCCCATCAACTATTTTTTTAAAACAAAGAAAAATCCCCAAACATTAAGAAACGGACCCTGTTTATCGTGGCCTGTCTCCAGCATCTCTCCCAGCCAACAGAGTTGCCTGACTGTAAAGAATTCCTCAGATCAGGAGCCGGGGGACAAAGTTACTCCCTAACCCACTAGGCTTCCATGACATGACAAATAAGCTGCAGTCTGACGGTGGCTCCAAGACATATTGTAGTTTACTTTGCTGTCCGGGCCTGCCATCTGTGCCATGCCAACAGCGCTGCCTTCGCAGAGCATTAGTGGGAGTCCATCAGTCCCCGAACAGCTCACCAGACTCAGCCAGTCATTAGTCAAGCAGCCTAATGAGAGTGAATAAGATCCTCTACCACAGCAGTATTCTGGGCGGGGAGGGGCCGTGCCCTGTACTAGGAGTACAAGGACAGCTCTGTGCATCACGCAGAGCCATGGCAGAGAAAGCAGGGATTCTCCTGAGATGGGGAGCTGTGAAGTCTCTCTTGCTGTGGGGGGAATGGTGCTGCATGGGCTTCCATGATCAGAGAGCTCCCCATGCAAGGGGAACCCCCCCCCAGCTATTCCAAGAGCTGTGCATTGCACAAAATGGCCTCAGTAGAGCAAAGTGCCGGGTCCCAGAACATGAGTGATGGAAAGAAGAGGGACAAACCCAGACCTTCTGTCCTAACCCACAGACACAGGATGAGTGTTCAGATTGTGCTGGGCCACTGCAGGTTAAGGACCCCTGAATCAGAGCAGCAGACTGCTCAGCTGAGAGGCCAATTGGCTGCCTGGGGTGGCGGAGAAGGCAGAAACGGCACAGGCTCTGGGGACGAAGGGGAGTGTTCGCAGGAAGTGAGTGTTGCATGCTGGGATCATGCCCTCACTAAAGACGGTGGTGGCTGGGCCTCCATCGTAGAACATCTTGGTGACCCCCAGTTTGGGAACGGCTGGCACTACTTTCCTCACCACTGTGTCTAGTCATGCACTAAGGGAAGCTGCTCACAGCCGTTACACGTGGGTCAGTGTTGCATCGTCTCCCCAGGTAGGCTTGTGCATGCAGTGGTAGCAGCTTGTTTTGGGAGGGCTTTATTTTGCAGGAATTCATTTTTAAATACACATGTTGTTCTGAGCTGGAGAAGATTCACTGGCTATCTCCTGGAAGTGTCATGCCGCAGTAAGCCAGTAAAAAGGAAGGCAGGCCTTCCACAAATGTGAACAGGAGGAAAAGTCAAACCTGTTTCTCCCAGAGCAGCAGTGAGGAAATGATCCTGTGGTGGGAAGCATACTGCTCACCAGTCTGACGTCAGCAGAGCTTCCCATGGCTCTGTGCTGACTTCACCTGGTCAGAAACATTCTGGGCACAGGACAGGCCTGGCCTGCCACGCAGCAGGGAGACCCGACCCCTCTTCCCAGGACAGCAGGAGTTTATTTATTTACCTGTTGCCATTGGCAGACTGGAAAGTTAAGGCGACTCAATTATAAGGTGTGAAGCCAACACGTGTAAATCAAAACACGTTAACCCCCTCCACGTGGATCCTCTCATTCAGGAGTAACGTGCGCTCAGATTGCTTTAACTTCATCCTCCCAAGGAGGTTATATTACAGCCAGCTAAGGACACTTCTCTCCCGAATGAGGGCATCCACCCTGGGTTAACTTAGACACAGTGACTTTTCACCTTCAGTTGATTTGCCTTAGCCTTCCTCACTGTCCCTGTGTACACAAGCCATCTTGCTACCCCGCCCCCATCTCATGCCCCTCACCCATGGCACTGGGTGTAACAATTCGTGGCAAGGACGGATTGCTCTATAGGGCACCTACCACACTTACAGGTGCCGTAACAATAGGGGCACTCCAGCCATTACATACAGAGGCTTCACCAGGGAGCAAGAGACATCCAATGAGGCTGACAAACTGAGATGCTACAACAGCAGCCAGTTGGGTACCACCCCAACCCCTCTCTTCCTCCGGGAATGGAGAAGGCCATCAATTCTGGGCTCTTGCAAGCTAAGGCAGGAAGCACCAGTCGAGGAGCTGGGCTGGCCTGTGAAATGGGGTTAGAGCCTGAACAATCTGAATGCTACAAGTGGAGACAGTGCCGAGGTGGGCAGTCACAGACACCCTGACAGGTTTTCTAGAACCAGGGAGTCTCATGCCCACGAGGCAGCTGGGAACTGACAAAGAACTATGGATAAGAGATGTCAGACGACTAGCCCCACCCACCAAGGAGCCACATGCAAGGTCATGTGTCTAACCTTCAATCCTTCCCAGAGACTCTTCAGAGATGCCACCTGTCTCCACTCCAGGCTTTTGGAAAGAGTGAGCAGAATATTATTCCCCACACAAGTATGCATGTAACTCCTGTCCCACGAGAACCGAAGGTAACAGATGTACAAATAAGCAGCATTGTGGACGAAGCCCAGCGAACGACAAATAAGAAGTTGGAGTTCTGAAAATATTTCAGTTTTTAAGTGCTCTGAGTCATTAGAAGGGCCACATATTTCCATCAGGTAAATTTCATTTGCATATGCAAATTATATATAAATATTCTGCACTATTAATATGATTACTAATTATATAATAGTCACCAGTCTTCACACAGATCAAACTTACAGTTTTGTAGCTATTAGGGAAATTGTGCTTTGTAATTAAGATAATCCTCATTTCCAGATGCTAATTAACTATATAATAATTAGCCCCTTTTGCTAATGCAAATTAAGGATTTTCATCCTTATTGGTAAAGGAGTTGCTTATCGCTTAAAGAAAAGATACCCCAATCCGCCCCCACCCCGCACACTATTACAACAGGTGAAAAGGTAACTTCATTTTTATCAGTCTCATTTGTGAATGCAAATCACCCTTGATTAATCATATCACAGAGAAGTGCGCCCGTCTCATAGCATGGGTGGCTGCCTACTGCATCTTTCCTATCCTCACAGGAAAAAGAACATTTGCAGCCCACAAAAATATTTCACACAGATGCAGCAATTCATCTCGGTGTTGCAAAAGCAATATTGATACCTAGTGGGGCTTCACTGAGACACCTTCCAGAACCTCCCGGCACCATACGGAGAGTCTGAATAAAACTTTGCTTTAAATCCTTGACAATTAAACAGGAACGAGCTACTGGCTAGGTAGCAAGAATAGGTTTTGAGAAGAGGCTTACAAAAATAGGGACATTGCAGTCGCTTGTATTATTGAGTTTTCTCTGCTCAAACCAGCAGTGAAGAGAAGCTGGCACCCGTGCATGGTGACTAATGAGGTCTACCTGCGCTAGAACAGAAGGGCTGACAGCCAGCAAAACCTACTTGGCAGGATCCAACCTGAGCTGCGATACATTCATCATCCGCTAAACCAATCCGCCAATTCCATACCACCATTTGTCATTAATTATGCTAATCAGCAAACCATTACTCTCTGATGACACCACAGCACTTATTAGCTAGTTATGGCTTTTCAAATGCATAGCTCATTGTGAATGCAAGAGCTGTGCATACATTAGCCCACAGGGCAGAAATGGCCAATCCTGAAAGAAGAAATTTGCTATTATCTTCTTCTAACAAACCAATTTAGTAATTAGAAAAGTCTCTGAACTCAGAAGGTTTAAAAAAAATAGGAGAGCAACTGAAACAAGAGAATTCTGTTTGCAGTATTTCTCTGTGAGTGGGAAATAAAGTGACATTACTGAAATGAAAAAATTCTGTTACTTACGTATAATCACTATTTCCGCATCTGAACTCTCAGTGATCAAAAGCTTAGAATATTTTTTTTTTTTAAGAGTTTAGACAATGGTCTTATATTGGGCTATTTTTAAGTACCTAATTTAGTCCTATAAATATATTCTGGTTGCTACGAACTGAACAAATATGTGTAACGTTTTACAGGTCATTTACAGCAGGTCCAAGACATCCACACAGTAACATATGTCACATATCATCACATGAGACACCATCATTGCCACTAACCTCTAACATGTCTGGGAATGGGAAATACAACCTATGATAAAAGAGGATCTCAATGACCCTGCCAATGGCCTGTGTAATGCACATCACAGGAATTCATGGACATTAACAGAAGTGAGACCACTCACTGTCAGCCAAGCCCTGAAGGAGTTAAACAGGTCCAAGAGAGTGTTTGAGGAGCTAATTACCAATAACCAACAAAAACAACTGTTGGATTATCCAATCCATTTACAAATTCTAAGTTGTTTTCTTCACTGTGAGAGTCATACCACTAAGTTTTAGCAGCTTAATATGTGTTAAGAAATCATTAATATCATCAGAGTAAATGGGCCTATTAAAACATCTTTAAGCAATATCTGAACATAAATCTCCCTAAACTATATTTAATGACTGTACTTAAGATACATTATATGCAAGTCTTAATGAGACATTAGATAGCATTTTAAAGATTAAAATTAGAGAATCCATATAAAGTCTGTCCACTTAATGTAGCCTTAAGCTATGCTGATGAAAAGCATTACTATCAAATTATTACTTCATTAGAACAAATATTTTTAATCATTTCTGATTTATACCATTACTCCTATATATAATAGCAATATACAAAACAATTTTCCAGTTGCACGAAAGACAAGTGAAATTTTAAACCTTTTAATGGCTGAGTTAATTACTTGTCTTTTTTTAGTGAGTTAAAAATAAGCAGTCTTTTAAAGACCATTTCCTATATCCCTGATCTTCTAATTTAATTGGGGAATTAAATTCCATAATCTGCCTTTTTTAAACATTTGTGGTTTTGCTTTTCAAAGATTAATAAGATTCATTAAACCCAGCCATGAATATACCTTCAGCCTTTTAATGGATGTCTAAAAGGTGATAGTTAAGGATTTTATGTCCAAATTTGAAGCGAGTGATAAAAAGCAGTATTATTTTCATGCCACACAAAACCCCAATGCTTTTTGTTCCCACTGCTAGCCCACACCACAAGTGAAAGAGCAGACTGATTCAGAGCGGTGAGAACTTTGCTTGATGTCATTGTTTGTTCTGGTAGAAGGCACTAGAAATAGAACAACACTATAGCCATTAAAACTCGTCCAATGGAGAGAAAAAGCAGTTACTGCCCGTCCACGTCAATGTGATTCAGATAAAACATGGCAATCAGAGCAAAAAAGACAAGGCTCATGTCCTGCCTACGCGAGCGTGGGGCAAACAATGAAAAGTAACAAGAAAGTTAAAGAAAGCCCAGCACTGTTCTCTGACAAACCGACTACAGCAGACGACTGAGTATGAATGAGAATCGTGTGCTTTGGAACAACTGCCACGCTACTTGATACTTTAGACAGATGACAAGGTAAACAGCTCTTCCCTCTGCACTGTCAGACAGCCACCTGCACTCCCAGCCGACTGGGTGAGAAGGCTGCGGGAAGAGCTGGCCGAAGAGAAGGGCAGAGCCGGGAGCCTAGGCAGGAACCAGTGCATGTACTGGGATCGCAGGTTCTGAAGGGCAATCAGGGCCATGCTCTTTGTGACCATCTGACAAGGGGGCTTTGTGTGTGCGCAGTGTTCTACAGAAACAGCTTTCAATTAGATAAATGAAACCCAACCACCTTTATAAATGCTTTTCAATTATGAAATTATGCCACTGAGTGATCCGGATTACGTTAATCAGGGAAAACACCATCAATGACACCTCTCAGTAGGGCTCAGTGCATGCCACACGGATGACTGCGTCTCCTAACAAAACCCCACAATTTAACCACACCAGTCATTAAAAAAAAATCCTTCTTTATTAGGTGAAATCTGGAGCAACAAGACTATTGCCATTTGTTCTGCCCTGATCTTCTATCCAAGAGAGAGAGAACATTTCACTGTAACAATTTTGTATTTTTAACTGTGTGAATTATGCATTCTTCATAAATAACAGGCTGGTTTTCAACAGTGGAACTCCTTTTTATTAGCAGCACAGTAACGAACAATGAGCAATGTGTTCTATTATTCTTTGTCAAATCACAAAACGCTCCATTGGAGGAACTGTGCTGGTCAATGTAATATAGTAGATTAAATTCAACTTCTGTGCAAAAACCTCTGTAAAACAGCATGATAAGAAGGCTATAAAAATTTAATTTTACTCCAAACTCCATCACAAAAAAAAAATGGTGTGAAAAGTAATTTTGCATAATCAGTACACGCCATCTGGAACAATTAACTGATTTCTATAGAACTATGAGGATCAGTCATATCTGCTTATTAAAGATCAGAAATTATACAAGTAATAAATCCTTGAAAAAACTAAGCGTACTCCCGCCTGTCAACGCTATTTTAACTTCAAATACTGAAGAACGCCTGATAAGGCTGAAAAGAAGAGATTAATATATGCAAATTACATCCAGCATTTAAAATCCCCAACAACTGTCTCCGATTTTCTGTCCCTTATTGCTGCCTTTATGTTTTATTCATACACCAACTCACCTGTCACTTCATAAGCTATAATATTATGGGGGTATTATTAAACAGCATAAAGCCGTGCTTTAATTGGAAAGCTTCATTGCATTTTCCAATTATTTGGAGTAAATTAAAAGCAGATGCACATAGTTTAATAAGGAGTCTAATATCAGTTCCGGGAAATCAAAATTCATTGTCATTACTATGCCGTGATAGTTTTGCAAACTGTACTCAATTTCAGAGGTTTTCAAAAGAAAATCTGTCTATGCAATCTGTTAATTGTCATTCGGTTAATAACTGTTTAAATATCCAAACTACACAGCAGCTTCCCTGTAAAAAAATTAAACCATGGTGGTACTCATACAAGCAAAACAAATACAGTGCAGCGCCTCTCTAAGGCTGCACTCCACTAGAAACTGGTACAAGATACAGCTGTCTGTCTGCTTAGCAACACCAATAGTTACGAGCACATCACCTTGGTGCATGCCAGAGGAGAGCTGATTTTAGGAAGCTAGACACGCACACGTTCGTATTTCCCAGTAAGTACATGTATATATTTTGTCTAACTAAATAAATATTGTAATAAATAAATAAATAATAAAAATGAGATTTTACTTTTTGACCTACGCATACGCAGCCTTTTACACAAGACCTCGGCCTCCCTCCACCAACTGTTGGCAAAAAATGGAACATTTTACACTCTTGAAGCTTGTTCCAGTCTCTATAGTTAAAAAGGTGGAAGTTGCAATATGGAAAAAGCAGAAGCAGACTTTAACCTTGGCCCAAGTGAGAAGATTTCAGTGCAGAGACCGACCCATGCAGCTAGCATCACAACTGGCCTGTTACTACGGACCTTGCTGATTAAAATTCAGGGTCACAAATTAAAATTTTGTTCTGCTTTTCTTCCTGGAGAGATGCATTGAGTTAAGACGCTGGGACATCAAAATGCAGCAGAGGGCCTTGCCTCCAGAGAGCGGAGTGCACTCAAACTCTTGCACATAAGAAGGTATCGCAAAACAACTAGAAACGATGTTCCAAGATGAAGATAAAAGCAATTCTTGTGCAGTGATCCAAAAAATAGCATACTTCTTTTTTTCAAAATTACCTGTTTTAATACAGCAGACATACTGTGCCAAGTGAACCATTTAATTATCTGCAAAAATGATGAATCAAAACAATAGTTTGCAAAAATAAATGACTAACCTCTGATTAAAACGTCTGTCCTCATTACATGGAGATAAAAGATAAGCAAATGTATAGCGAGGAAACGTAGCACGACTGTGGCATGGATAACCTGACATTTTATGAAAGAGAAAAACATGGGGTGCTGCAATGCAATGAAACACTCAGTTTTCCTCTCTTACTAAACCTAGAGAAACCAATTAAAAAGGGTTTTTTCCCTGTGGTGTATGCAGCGAGTTCCTGAATCCTGGGAACCAGTAGAAATTCCAAGCTGACACAGACCAAACGGTTTATAGGGGGTTTTATTCTACAAACTGGCTGCTCTTATGAAATTCAGGACAGGTTTTGTGTCAATGTGCTGGAAATAGGAATTTCAGGAAGGAAAGGCTGATGCCACACTCAAAGCAATATTAGAGATGGATTGTGGGAAGTCAACTGCTAGCATGCGCTGAAGGCAGATGAAAGGGCCCTTGCCAGGCTTCATTGTGCATGGATTTCATGGCTTGTAGAGCAACACTGACTGTGTGCTTTACTTCTATTCCAAATGCCTCCTGAAGAGGAAGAGGGCAGCAGCTACCAATCTGTCCATCCAAGCTTTCCAGAGACTGCCCATCACCGTGGTATCTGAGCACTTTCACTCAAAGCCCACTGGATCAGAAAGAAATGTTGAACCTTTACAGCCAAACCAATGCCTATGCTGCTGCCTAAGCTATTTGTTCCTTCAGAGCATGCATTCCACCAATGCCTGAAGTGTTTCCAGAATGCGATAAAGTGCAACACACCTAGCCGAGGGAATTCACAGCTATCCATTGCCAGGATCTCCATTATCCGTACAGGAAAGGAACTTGGCATTTATTTCAGGAATCCATTTGCTTTGATGGTTCCCCAGGTCACATGCAGGATGAGCTTCTATCGTCTTTGCTGTCTCCAGCACTCTCAGTTACAGGGCTAGGTTGGGACTATCACTTAAACCTAAATCTTATTTTATTCTTTTCTCACCACAACATTCAACTGAAGCTTCCACACTGCTTTCTACTGCAAAAACCCAGAAGACACTCTCCAGATAACTGCAGCTCTTGCTCTGGAGCTTGATTTCGGTAAGTAAGTGAGATGGGCTTCTCCAGGGTGCCAAAAGGAGACCGCTAGCTTGAGGGAGAGATGGAGGCTGGAGGAGTTGGCTTAACTCTTCCCTAGCTGCCATCTATCCTCAGTAGAGTTGGGGGTGCAATTCATAGCCATCAACTCGGCAAAGTCAGCCCCTTGGTCTACTTCCCAATCAGCTCTGAGCAGACGAAGGGCATAAGTGATCCACCCCGGACCCATTTTCAGCTTCTGGCAAACAGAGGCTAGGGCCACTTTTGAGCATGGTTTTGCATCCTTGCCATCCCATCTAACAGCCACTAATGGACCTGTCCTCCATGAACTTAGCTAGTTCTTTTTTGAACCCCATAATAGTCTTGGCCTTCACAACATCCTCTAGCAAAGAGGTCCACGGGTTGACTGTGCATTGTGTGAAGAACTACTTCCTTTTGTTTATTTTAAACCTGCTGCCTGTTAATTTCATTGGGTGACCCCTACTTTATGTGCTATGAGAAGGGGTCAATAACACTTCATTATTTACTTTCTCCACACCAGTCATGATTTTATAGACCTCTGTCATATCCTCCCTTAGTCATCTATTTTCCCATGAAAAGTCCCAATCTTATTAATCTCTCCTCATATGGAAGCTTTTCCATACCCCTGATCATTCTATCACTCTTTTCTGAACCTTCACCAGTTCGAATATAGCTTTTTTGAGATGGGGTGACCAGGTCGGCACGGAGAGACAATGACACTTTCTATCTTATCATAGAATCATAGAAGCTGGAAGGGACCAGGAGAGGTCATCGAGTCCAGTCCCTGCACTCACGGCAGGACCAAGTACCTCTTAAACCATCCCTGACAGGTGCTTGTCTAACCTGCTCTTAAAAACTTCCAATGATGGAGATTCCACAACCTGCCTACGCAACTTATTCTAGTGGTTAATCAACCTGAGAGTTAGAAATTTTTTCCTAATGTCCAACCTAAACCTCCTTTGCCTTAATTTAAGCCCACTGCTTCTTGTCTATCTATCCCTTACCTAAAGATTCCCAACAGTCAGCTTTTTTGACTGCTGTTGCACATTGAGTGAATGTTTTCCAAGAATGATCCATATTGACTCCCAGATCTCTTTCTTAAGTGGTAACAGCGAATTTACACCCCATAATTTTATCTGTATAGTTGGGATTATGTTTTCCAATGTGCATTACTTTGCATTTATCAGCATTGAATTTCACCTGCCGTTTTGTGGCCCAGTCACCCAGTTTGGTGGGACCATTTTGTAATTCTCTGCGGTCTGCTTTGGACTGAACTACCCTGAGTAGTTTTGTAACATCTGCAAATTTCGCCACTTCCTTGCTTACCCCTTTTCCCAGGCTATTGATGAAAATGATGGAGCACTGGGCCTGCAATGCAGATCTCTGAACTATTCTGTGCTGCACACCGCTGTACTGGTTCTCCATGGCATCTGAGTATGGAGAGAGGGACAACTGATCGGAGCAAGCTGCTGTTCCCCAACGCATAGCTGCCTGGTCTTGTGTACTAGGGCAGCGAGTGCCTCCTCTAACTCATGCTGCAGGTCCAAAGTCCTTTATTCCAGCAGATCAGGCACAACAGAGCTCAGCTCCTTCCTGCCTCAGCACACCCTTGTCCCTGACTCCAGGGGCAAGGGTCTGCGTTGACTCTACCAGCACTGAGGATTTTTCCTGGGTGGGGCTCTCTGGCTGGTTCAAGGCCACCATGTGCTGTGTAAAGAGGTCTCAGCCGGTTGGAAAATCCAGCCCTATCAATGCATTTGTTGGGTGCAGACTGAGTGATCTGCGGAATACTGTGTGTGAACATGTGTCAGCCTCGGGCTCGTGGCCAACGCTCTGCTGAGATGGTTCTTTTGTCTATTTGCTCTCAGTACATTGCTAACTGTGCACTGCAAGGGTCACCGAAGTGACGTACGAGTCGTTTCTGCTCCATGAATGGCTGGCTTCTAGGCCCCACAAGAGGCATGAAAATGGCTGCACAATTATTCCTGGACAGAGTCCACGTGGCATTGTGTGTTCACTTGACTATTCCTCAAACTTGCACTTTCTCAGCATGTTTTGCAAAGACAAATTTCACTCCTACAGCTGCCAAGGAATGAGGTAGGTGTGGAGAATGCAGGGAACTCCAGGCCGATGAAGATGTATGGACACTTTTTGCAGCATTTGTCTTCTCTCCTTCTCACCAACATACAATGCAGCAAAAGCTAAGATGTCAACATACTAACCAAAAGCATGATAAAGCCCAAATGGCCAAGGCCAACCCTGGTGGGGAATGCCAATACCCCATGCACCACAGCTGCCCAGGGCAAGAAGCTCCCTGCTCCATAATTTGTCAGGCTTTAAGCGACCGTTCATCAGTCTTCCACTTGAAACCGGTGCTAGTTAGTGTTACTGTTCTTTTATGTTGTTTTAGTTAGAGAAACCAGGCATCCCACAAACGATTGTGCCTGCACTATGAAAAACAGGCGCACCACAGAATGGAATACTTCTTTGCCCTGAAGCCCTGCTCCATTACGTGGCTCCTTCCACAAGTATCACCTGCGGGTGTGGCATAGGGCAAAAAAGGCAAGTTACTGCTGCTGCCTTCGAATTCTGAACGTTGCTTTACCAGGAGATCGCCATGTAACAAGTCAGGAATGCAGAAACCAGTTCTTTGCCTAAGAAAAGATCTCAGCCCTGCTAGAATCTTGGGTCATTCCTTTTCTTATAGACAGCTGTAAGACACATCAGTAGAACAACAGGGACGCGACAGATCTATTCCGTCTAAACGCTAATCATTAGGACCTCGTGTTCTTTACATTAAGGAGGTTGAGGCCTTCTTCTTCAATTCACTCCCCTATTCCACCAAAAAACCATTCCCCAACCAACCAAAGAAAACTAAGAATTCAAGAACAGAAATTGGTGTTTTTAGAAAATGGCAACTAAAGCCAGGATCAAAGCCTAAATAAAAGAAAAAGTGGGTTTCGGAAAACATAAGGAAATATATCTGACTGGTCCATAGACGCAATTCATTTCACACAGTGCTGTTATGCCACAGCTGATTAAAACTTTCCAATGTATAAGTGTTGGTTTAACAGCCTCAAGGGTTGTGAACTCCCAACACTTCACAGCTCTGACGTACCTATAAATCAAATCACTAAAAAGATTACTTTTCCCAAATACTTTTAATGCTGGATCTAGAAGGTCTGTAACTAAATTAAGGCCTTGCACTAATGTAGAATTTAGCAATGGTCTCAGTTTTGTAACTATTTTTTTAAAAAAGGTTTATTCAGTAATTTCTTCCCTGACCGCTACTGCTAGCAAGTGATGCCCTTCCGGTTCCTATTTCAGGAACTAACGCCGCCGCCGCCCACGGCTGTCACAATGACATCGACTGAATCCATTTAAAGGACACAAAAATATTTTAATTGTTTCCAGTTGACAGCTGGCACATACTCTTCAGAAATGAGGTGACAATGCATCAAAGTGCTCTTTGCCTTTGTTCTGTTGCCTTCCCATAGTCATCAGGTCTCATATTTTATCCTTCAAGAGCATCAGACTTTGCTGTGTTCATGGCTAATCATCATCATCATGATACTTGAAGGGTTCCAAACCCAAAGTCTACAGGAGCAGGAGTTGACTGAAAGCAGATTTTTGACTGAGAGAAAGACAGCTGCAGTGATATTTATGTATTTCATGAATTCACACCAAACCTACACAGTATGCACGTTCCAACGGCAGAATGTCCACCACATTTCACACCACACAGCCTTTGGACAGACACCGTGCTAACAGGTGCCCCCTCTCCCCCTCGAGCCACAAGCATTGCTTAGTAAAGATCCACAGGGTTAGGTATAAATCTCTCACTGTAACACCTAATATATAAATACATTATAAACAAACATCTATGTGGGGACATGACACGGGGCTGCATGCAAACTGAGCTTGTGGGAAATGGGATTCTGAAGTTCCCTAGAGAGAACTGCACATTAAATATAAACGCTATTCCCATGCACTCATTTGCCATGGCTGGATTAGTAGAGAGAACACTAGCTAGGATTACGGGTGTGCCCCATCGCACTGCTCTCACACACAGAAATGCACTTCTCCGAAATCACAGACTGTCGCTTTGCCAAGTCAGCCATTGGCACTAGCACAATACACTGGCCCACTCCCATGCCCACCTCTGCTCCGGAGGCTCTGAAATGATGCAGTATAAATGAAATGGCAGAGCGGGGGCAATCTGTCCAGAAGGATGCTGTGCCCCTAAAGCGGAGAGCACTGTGTGTTCTCGGCCTGGCTGGCTCTGATCTGCCCCATACCACAGGCTTTGCCTTGAGCAGGCAGCCGTCTTCTGTCTTTAATCAGGATCCGAAGAGGGCTGTCTGTGCAGTGTCTTGTAATTCGAAAGGTTTATGTTTCAGTGGCACTTACCTAGCAGAAAACTTATTGGAGGCAAGATCCCCAAGGGGCATCAGCATATTGGCCAGAAACACACTGTTTATTAACTTCACTGAGATAGCTACAGCGGTATTAAAGCACATCCAATTAGCAAAGACTACAGGAATATTTGCACTCTTAAATCTTTTACTTTCTGAAAGGGTTAAAGCTTATTATTAGCATATAATTTACAGGTCCTTTCTCCCAGGAAAGAAATAATGCACAGTAAATGCCACATTCATTTTAATAATACATGTTCCAGTCTGTGCCCAACATCTGCACAAAGGTAAAGCAGACAGATTTTTGTGACATGTCCCACTCTGCCATCCAAACACAGGCTCTTTGTTTCTTAAGTGACGGAAGGTTTAATCAAGAAAGCAGGCAATTCATCAATCGCAACGAGACTGCTTGCACGGCCCTGACAGCACACACATGGTTTTATACAGAGAAAACCTGGCCACCTGTCAGCAGCACCTTTTACATCAGGATCTACAAATATGCCGGGCGATCAATCCTCCAGCCCTTCCCATTCATTTTGGACTTTTCTTATTATATTTTTCTTTATGCTAGATGCTGTTCTCATTCTTTGCAGGGATAGATGGCGAGACAGTGCGAGCTGTGGCTGTTTGTACACTATCATAAAAATTTATGTATCCTTAAAGTGACTTATTTCCCCTCTATTTGAGCAGCATTATTATAAATAATTTTTCATCTCATTCAGGAATTTTCTCTGTATGCTATTATCTGTGGCTACATGAGAGGGCTCCCTCTCTCTGCGTGTGCCCTAAGCAGCTTTGATAAGCCAACACAATATGCTGGGAGATGCTGAGGTCTGAAATGAAGGCAACATCTTAATTAAATTGAAGGCCACGAAAAAGGACTATGCTGTGAAATACCGACCATTGTTTGTTGATAGGTCTGTCTAGAACGAGCCATTCCCCATCCTCACGGGTGGCCATCTGAACATGTAGAATACAACTCGATTCATGAGTTGGCGCTATGCTCCCAGGACACAAGATGCTTCGCAGATCCAGTAATAAATAATCCGGGCTATAAAAATGGAACCTCCAGTCTTGGGGTGCAATACGATGGACGTGAAAAAGAACAAAGGGAGGATAGACAGGGCTCCCGGTCCTGCCCCAGAGCTCTACAGAGGATCACAGATTCGGAGCCGTATTTTTCTTCATACAGCAAATCTCAAAGATTAATTTCTGTATTGCTCTGACTTGCAATCTTCTTCTGCCACCCAGCATTTAATTGCTAAAACTGAAAATATCCAAAGATCAAATGACTTACTGAAAGCTTTCTGCTCCCTTTTCACATTCATTACAGATTTGGAGTAACGCAGGGGTCAGCAACCTTTGCCGGCCCCATCCCCCCCAACCTGCAGCGGGTGCAGGGGGCTCACCCCCTGCTGGGGATTGGGGCCAACAGGAGAGGGGTGCTGCACATGTGGGCTCGTCCCTGCTGGGCCCTCCCCGCCCCATGGGGCAGGGCCAGCAGGGGGAAAGGAGCTGTGGCATCCCGGGGCTGGGAGCCCTGCATGATGCTGGAATTAGGCACACATGCCAGGGGTTACTGATCCCTGGAGTAATGTAATTATTACAGGCATAATAACCTGTAGCTATGCCCGTTAACACCCTCTGGTGAGAGGACCCAGCTCTGTATGTCAGATACAGAGTATGCACTCCATGGCTGGCTTTTATCCCCTGTGGTGTAACAGAGGGACTTCCCTCCCGCCCAACACACTGAAAAAACCCCTAGACCCAGTGCCTGAAGTTATCAATATGGGTGACGGAGATAATCAATTTCATATGTATAATTAACTGCCCAGCTGCTAGTTAAATGAGGACAAGGGGAAGGAAGTAGCTATTTAAAAAGCATGACTTATTTGGGGCTGCTGTTCCTTTCCTCTGATGTCAGACTCGCACAGTAAAGACGATGCCCACTGCAGTGACTGCTGCAGCAGTAGCTCCCTATCGACTCAGTCCCATTGCCGATGGGAGCCTGTGGGAGAAAAGGGCACACCAGGTAAGTCGGCCTCTCTGGGGGCTGGAAAATGAAAGCCAGCCCAGCTGCTGAGGGAGCCTCGAACACAGGCAGCAGCTCCGAGCCTGCTATCCGGAGGCGTTGCTAATGCCACACTAACTGCAAGTAGCAACAGCTGATCTGGGCAACACTTCGGCAGCAGGCTTTCCCCTGCGTCACTGGTCACTAAGAAAGATGCAGTCAGAAGCTTTCAGCGGACTGGAGAGGTGAACACGCACTACAGCGTGGCCCACAGCTAAAGCCATCTGGCCCATTTGCTGTCCCTACGTGGCCAGCAGTAGGTGTCGCGAAGGAAGATGCAAGAATCAAGCAGTGGGGAGAGCGGAGGCAATCGGCTCCTGTGAAAGTGTCACTGAGCTGCAGTGGTCGGAGACTCGCTTAACTGGGAAGCTGGAAGCTACAGCTCCCTCCCATCCCTGGCCTAGCGAAATGTGGGGGGCAAAGCCGCACTTGGGAGATGCGTGGTAAATTGACAGCCCTTTTAAAATAACTGACAAATCATCAACACAACGGGTCTCTCAGGGCTGCGAGAAAGGCTGGGACAGACAGGTGAAAGCAGTCTGGGATTATAGGAAACCCAGGACCCAGGACAGAAACCATCCAAAAGCAAACTGATTTTCTTGGCTTTTAGTGGCGGTGGTTTTGCTCATTACAACTTCCTTAAAAGTGCTTTTTAAAAACCCTTTATTAGCGATTGTCATCTTCAATGAAGTGTTAGGCTGGGAATATCAGAAGCCAGTGCCAGAACAATGCACTGGGAGAATATGGAGCGTAGGTAATTCAGAACTTCCCTGACTTTTTGGCTCAGGTGCAGGCCCTGATCTTGTTCCTTTCACAGGGCGTTTCTGAGCTAACAATTTAGATAGCCAGAGAGGCAGTAGATTTCACAGATGTCTATCTGCTGCTGCTTAGCAAATTAGTATTTAGATCCACTCAATTTTCATACTCTTACATTTCTGCTAGGATGAGAGTCTTGAAGGAACTACAGCTACCTGGGATCAGAATTGCCTTTAAAGAACTGAAAAGAAAGAGGGAGTCCAGCTTGTGTGTGCAGCTCTGAAACATGGAACATGACTGGTGAGGACTCAGATGCGCAATGGATGGCACTGGACCTTCTCAAGTGCCGTAACATACGGCTCTGTTCTTCAACAGCACCGGGATCACAGTGAGACAGCAGCACACGTTCACTACCAGAATATGGAGAGGGCTCTGGGGGGTGAGGGGGAGGCAGGGGTTGCATTTGCAGAACTCCAATAAGCAGCTCACGTCAAGCAGGTGAGGACACAGTATTGCCTTCCAACCAAACGCTGACCTGACCGAATAAAACATTCAGGGTCTGCAAGCTCCCGCTCCGGCACTTCAAAGAGGAGCGGCCAGCTTTGACTTTCATTCCATTTTGATTCCCACCCAACAGTTCTAGCCATTATCCTTTGAAGGACTCTGCTTCTTTGCCAGTATCTACAGCAGCCTCTCCTTAGATGCAAGCTCTTCAACTGAAAAGAGGGAGAGCAAGACCCGCAGCATGTCGCAATCAGTTTCTCCTCCAAGCACATCTAGATCCCAGCCGAGCAATTAGATGTACACATCCTGTTACCATAGCACTGGAGCAAGACACCAACACGCTACTGTGGATAAAAGCGACTGACTGCAAATTCCATAGACGTCACAGGAAATTACCACCGTGTCTTGAGGCTAAAGCTACCTTTACGGTTTTAAAGCACCTGGAGGGAATTGTCAGCGACTCACCTAATCAAGGCTGCTGAAAGGCAGCAATGGTCAGAAGGCACACAAGGAGATTCCTGCCAATGCACAGGATATTTCACTTCCCAAGACCTTTTCTGTGGACTGTTTCACAGCTGCAATAACCGTTACTGCTTGTATTACAATGTGTCTGCAGGAGGATATACAGCCAGAAAACAAGTCACATACTTGGACTGAAACGCGTACCGTGCTGAGGACCATTGTTTGCCTGGTTTTATAGGCTTGTTTTGCGCTTTGCCTGCAAACATCTGGTGAAATATTCAGCGTCTGTGTAAAATAGGTCATCGTTCCAGGCTTCTTATGCTGCAGGAAGCCGCAATCCCCAGGAATTCCTGCTACCCAGGGGTCTCTCCAGCAGCTTTCAGGAAGGAATATTTCTTCTCTGTTTGCGTGTGTGCCTGATGGGCTCATGAGGAAGTCATGACCTTCCCTTCCTCCCTCTAGAACTGCCTCACATGAACACAAGAACACGCTTCCCCTTACAGATCCGAGTCTATTAAGGCAGAAGAGTAATGAGAAAAACCAGTACTGACATGAATTACACCATTCTTATATTCAGGAACCTGAAACTGCAGTTTTAGCAGAGATTACTTTTTAAATAAGCGTTTGATTATGGTACATGAATTAATGCCATGCTCCCATCTTAGAAGTGTCACTCACCATTTACAGAAAGATCCTGTGAATTGCACAGGTTTGCCACATTTTCCTCCGTTATGTGGTACAAACACTACTTATTCAATCCTACAGTCACTGCATTCATGGTTGATTTTCCAGGGGTCCCACCTAGACCTGTAAATCCACCATAGTCAGGTGAGGTCGTCAACGTCCTAGCCAGATTTTGATACAAATGTTTTAAACCCAGATCTTTTCCTTCTTTTGTGGAAGTGACACAACTAAGGGAGCATGGAGGTGAATTAGGTTTTCACCAAGGTTACCATAACGTTTTTAAAGGCCTGAAATTAGTCTGGGGAAAAAATCTTTTAAAATCTGATAATATTCTGAACTGTAGCTGGTTTTGCAGGGTATGATTTTACACATGCACACAACAATATGTGGATCATTAACATAAGGAATGTCATCTTGGCACATTTTCATTTGGTTGTAGGACCACTGCATTCATTATGGCTGAGGAGTGCAAATTGCTTGAGATGACACTGTGAGATTTCACACTTAGAAAAGCTCTCACCACCTTCTAGCTGCAGCTGCGCAATTCCAGCTCAGAACCTGAGAGTCAAGCTGGGTTGCCTAGGAATGTCGTGAAGGAGAAAAGTATAAGTGGGTTCAAAATGAATTAGATATGTTCCTGGAGGATAGGTTCATTAACGGCTGCTAGCCAAGATGGCCAGGGAGGCAATCCTATGCTCTGGTATCCCTAAACTTCTGACTGCCAGAAGCTTCTGTTTATTCCCCCTGAAGCACCTGGCACTGGCCAATGTCAGAAGACAGTGTGTTAGGCTAGATGGGCCATTGGTCTGACCCATATGGCCGCTCTTATTTTCTTTATGGCTCAAACACCACTACAAAAAACAAAATAAACTGCAGATAAAATTCCTCCTGAAATGGGTTTGCAGAGCTGTCAGCATGGGCCAACCTCTGTCCCAATAGCAAACCAGATTGTGTGCAGGGACTGAGATATGTTGGCTGTTTATCTTCATTTATACACATGCATGCATGGTCTCGTTCCTGATCACAGTATTTTCATTGTTCTTTCATTTTCATGCATACTAAAGCGAGTAAGTAAATAAAAAACCAGGAACAATATTCATTGACTTTTTTCCACAGTGAAATTTGGAGGCTTCTGATTAGTCCTACTATGTGTAGGCCTGTCCCCGACGGCAATTAGTGCCTCTTTCTGATAAGATGTGCCAGGATGACATATACGATTAGCATGTGGGAATCGGATTCTGGGTGTCTCACTCTCTGTGGACAGCCAAGAAATCTGAGAAGAAACCATGAAAGACACCGATATTCCAGGAGAGACTGAGCTGAAGGCCACTCTTGAGTTTGCAGATCATGGAGTGAGGGAAATAGAGCAAGCCAAAAAAATCTGGAGAGGTTCTAAAAATAACAGAACCCTTGAAAACAAACCACGTCTAGTTTTTTGTTTTCCCAGGGATGGTAGGGAAATTTTATGCCACGGCAGCATATGCCACACCAAGTCTGCAGAGTCTGCTTATTTTATTTTTCCTATGTATGTAGTGGTGCGGTAGTTTGGCTGGTTTGGGGGCGCAAAGGGGAAGAAACAGGAGCAGAATCTATATGGAAACTGGGTTTGTGACACTTAGAGGTTTCCTGTGAAAAACGGGTAGAAGAAATTGGTTTTGTGACTTAGCTGTGAGGACCAGGGAAAGGAAAGAGGGAGAAAGATAAGCAGAGGTGTTAGACGGACAAAATTACCCAGAAATCCCATTCCTAGAACTCACACTCCCACCTGGCTCCAGTGGACAACGGCACTCACGGTCAGCACCCACTGTGCCTGAGCATCAGCTGAAACGCTTTTGCATACCCCACTGAAATCTCGGCAGTAGGGTACACGGATCCCACGCGTCGTTAGACCTTCTGATGACACCAACAGAGCACATTCACGTCTGCACAAGCTTACCTGATATGGCGTATAAATTTGAGTGCTGGTGCTCCAAGTCAAGTCGAGCGCTGTGACTTTTGCCTCGAAAGCTTGCAGGGAGTGTCAGCGATATGTGCCTGGGGACGAGACGAGGTGGGAGATGACGTTATTACAAGGCCGAAGATGCTGCTATTCCCCCACTCCATAAGCTGATGATAATTCCTGTGAGGTCAATGGCTCCTCAGCAGCTTCTGTGAAACGCACTGGCCTCTCAGTGGGAGACGCTCCCGGCTCCATGGAGCACTGAGAACCAGGTGTGCCCCAGCCCCCCACACCCCCCAGAGCAACATGGGAGAGGCAGGGGGAGCTGTCAGCGTTCCACATGCGTTGCCTTTTCTCTCCAGACGCGTCCCATGGGGCGGTATGAACTGCCTGCCCTCCGGCACTGAAGGAGTTAACATGAACCTTTCAAGCAGTCTCTGTTGTAACAGTGGGTCTGGGTTTACCTGTAAGGTAAAGCACTGCTACCTTGCTGCATTCCCGTATAAAATCTCCTTCAGATCGACAGCCCACTGCTGTCTCCCTTGGCGAAAGCGCTCCTCACCAAACCCAAAGGTGCAACGTGGTTCCCTCCCGCCTGACAGCATTTTCCAGCCCACCTTCTCATAATGCACTTGGGAATCGAAGTAAACCCCGCCACAGGAAAACGCTCTGTGCAGCACATGGCCGCCAGCAGCACAGGCCATGGCTGGGTGCGCCCTCAAGCACACACTCACCTGTTTGAAAAACGTCAGTGAAACCTTAGCGACAGGGCACTCTGACAGCATTTCTGCAGGCTCATTTTATTTACAAAGCCCTTTCAATAGCCTGGCTTTTATTAACTAGAAAAAGAAAAGTGCACAGGCTGCAGGGAATGGTATGGAGAATGCCGGCAGGCTTCCCGAACCCATCTGCCACAGACAGGCAAGAAGCTGAAAGTGACGCCCCAAGAACCCCATTATCACTAGCTCCTGGGGCCAGAAAGGCAAGCTCTCTCATGTGGTCATTTGCAAGCAGTTGATTTTCAGACTCTGGAAGGTTTTTTTTTTTATTATTCACACCAGCTGTTTGGCAACAGGGGAAACACCTAAATCACCAATCTGACAAGCAAGGGTAGGCTTCCTTCTAGGTGCCACGCTCCTCGCAGCTCATTGCACTCCCTGTTCAAGAAACCAGGCAACGAAACATCAGCTTCATAACCTCAGCACCACCTCTGTAATCCTAGATCCACCAAGGCCGCCTCTGTTAACAGGAAACTGACTAGCTCCCCCCTTTACTGGCTTCAGGGGCAATACGAGAGGGTCACTTCCACGTCTCCTGCCAGCCGACAACTTTACTTTGTCCCCCCAATCAGTCTTCATACTTAATCCACTCAATGTGGCCCCCAAACTAAACTAGAGATGGCTTTCAGTTACAGAATACATTGCATCAGGAGATGAGATTTGCTAGCTATAGATGTATATGCTCTGATGGGAGATTCAAGCTTTTCCTTTTTAATTACATCTGTATTTTCTATGGCTGATTCCAAGTCTGTGTGAATTTTTATTAAATGTTCTCATTAATCTTCTGGACCCAGTTGCCACATGTAACTAAGATGCTGCTCTCTTCACAGCAGAGACTCAGTCTAGCATGAAGGGAAAAGGGAGCAGCTGTCTATTTCGTACATTTAAAAGCTACATACACAAGGGAAGATGCTTCACGTGGCCCATTTGTCCAAAAAACAAGGTAGTGCTTTTCTCATAACAAATGCTGTATTCTGAGAAAAACCAAAAAACCCATCATGTGCTCTTCAGTAGAGAATGCCTGGCTTAGCTTTCAGGCCAACGCATTTTTATTTATTAAGTATTTCTTGGAAAACAGCTACCTTTAAAAGCAGGGCACATTCCTGCAAAAGAGAGAAACGGCTTTCAAAACAATGATGCTGATAGTCTGCTTTGAATGAGTGTGTACTTCCAAACCTAATTTAAATGAAGCATTCAAACAAATAAATAAAGAGGCCCAGTGAAAACATTTTCAAAGTAGGCACCATATTCTGCTGAAAACTCTGCCCATGTGGGGCCTTTTTGTCAGCCCCAGCCCTAAAACAGTTACACCACTTCCATGTGTTACACACTTTTCATTCCGTTTTTAATGAAATCATCCAGGAACTTACTGATGAGCTAACCAGAAAAGTCAAAGTGAAGGGTGCCTGAATGTCCCTTGATTGAGTTGGGGTCTGTTCTCTTCTTCCATGTGCATATACAGTAAGTCCAGTGGGAGATGCAGATTCACAGGAAAAACACAGGCAGACCTCCAAAGGGCACATATCTGAGCGAGCTACTTTAAAGGTTTACCATAGCCTGATTAATCAGGAGTACTAAGCGCATGGAATCCACCAGAGATGAACAACTGCTGTTGAAAGAGATGCTGGGTCTTCTCCACAGGGAGAGCGCGCTTCGGCAAATTACCTCAAAAGACGACAGAGCCAGCTCACACACCACAGGCAGGAAATACATATCTTAGCAATCAACAGAGCTAAAAATGAAGCATCTATCAGAGCAATTCACAGTATACTTAGTGTAAGCAAAATTATGGAGTTCTTGGGTCTATGACCTTCCACATAGCCAAAAGCCTCCAAATAAGAATTTCATTCAATTCTTGGGTTGGGATAAACCCAATGAACAAAGTTCCCAACTATTACCACGTATTCTTGGCAATTCACATAAAACACCAGGATTCATAAGTGCCATATGCTACAATGGCATATCCATTCCACCAGCATAATTAAAATGCATTGCTCCCACTCAAACAGACTCAACCCACGTACACTTGAGCGTGGCGGTGGAGAAGCACAGATCCAGAACTCATCTCTCCTCTCAGAACCAACCATTTTCAATTTATTCTTAATCTTGAATACATCAAAGTTAAAATTTGAACCTAGAGCGCTCAGCCAGACCGATGAGGACTAAATTATGAATATTAGAACTAAACACAATTTGAAACTTGTGTTGGTGAGCATTCAAGCCCATAACTTGCTTTTTTCACATCTACGTGTTAGTGACAGCGGCTAAAATGTTAGTGGATGATTAACTTAATACTAAAGGATCAGGACGGGAGATGACATTGCTAGTGTAAGATCAGAAGTTTAAATTTTAATTTAAAAAATGTGATGGGGGAGGGGGCAGGGAAACACAGTCTAATTTATTTTAAATTAACACAAACATTTGGCCAAGATCAATATAACTCACACCAACTAACTTGATCGCATAATGAATTTTCCTTATGGGTTATGAAAGCCAAATCATTTTGCATTGTAGAAGGAAAAAAATAGGTTGCCATTGTAAAAAGGAAGAAAACCCCAATTACAAACTCCCCAAGTTCCTAAACACATATCATGAAAGCATGTGGAACTCTGTAGCATATGGCAAATCAATTACTAGTTTAAATTTTAAAACAAAAACATGGCAAATGTGTTGCAGAAATAATCAAGAACAACGCTTTGGTTTAGATTACAATGGCCACTAGAGTTTTGAATACAATTAATCATCATTCCAGGCAGTGGGAAGCCATATTGACACTTCTTCCTCATTTGAATATTTAATTAGGGTGAAGTTCTTCATCAAATTATCACAGAATTGGGAGGAAAGCCTAGAAGATTTAAACAATTATGACTTTAACCCATTACCAGCTGCTCACCTGTGAGCTCAAGAACTTGCATCCCAATCCCGTGAAGGAAGAGTATATTCAGAGATTATTTACAATCCCTTTACTGGAAATTCAGGAGGAAAGCTATGCGGACCCTGAATGTACTGCCGTCCCATTGAGAGACACCAGACTGATGCTCTGTGCACCTAGAACTCCATTAATGTTCACCCGTAGGGCGAGGGTTTTTATTTTGGTGTCAGGAGTTTTTTATGCAGAGCCTGGCTAAGGACATGGGCTCCCTTGTAATAGCCAACTGGGGTCTGTGTTGCTTTGATTTTTACATGCCCTCAGGCAGAAGGAGTTGGGACAGTCCCACGGATGCCTGGCCCATGGTAGGCAGGGCCTAGCAGGAGGTGGGGTGACAGAAGACGTTTCTCGCAGCAGTTGCTACCAGTGATGAATCAGACCCCACGCTGGCTTCACACTCCTGGACTGCAGGTGTTCTCGGCAGGGGCTGTGCGTGGATGGATGGTGCCGCTAGCGTTTGTCCCTTTCTGCAGTCCGAGTGGCTAGCTACGTGTCCTGCTCAGAGAGAGTAAGGTGCAGTGTGTAGCTCACAGACCTCTCCTCAGAGATTCATGCCTGTTTAAAGAGTGGGACGAGCCAGGCTGATCTCTGGGGAAGGTCACAGGTGCTACGTCCTGCTAAATGCTGTAACTGCTGCTGTGTCAAAGGCAGACAGCAGCTCGAGGAGAAGAGGTGCTAGGATTGGGGCTCAGTCCATGGCTTCTGGGAGTGCTGCGAGACACACAAATCGAAGGGGCTGCTCATAGACGACACTACTGCATTCCATCTCTCCGCATCTCACCTTCTTTTAATGGACTCAGGCCCACAGCGCCTCAGGGAGGGAATACTGCAGGGAAACTGAGGCAGAGAGCTACAGTGGCCCAGTTCCTCACCTCCTTTGACTTGCCCACGGTCACACAGGAAGTCTGTGGTGGAGCAGGAACTGAACGCTGGTCTCCTGAGTCCTAGGGGAGCACCTGGCCCTTCCATCCTTCCCTTGGAGACGGAGCAATTTCTGAGGCTCCCAAGCACTCTGCACTACGGCAGAGAAGCAGGCAGGCCTCTTTGTGGAAAGGGGCGCGAATGCTGGAGGTCAGCAGTGATTCTAGCAGCTCTGCACTGGCCAGAGAACACTGCCCCAGGCTTCTCAATGGAGCCAGTGCTGGGATTCACACAGGGCAGGAATGCGTTTAAACCCACCTCCAAATCTCAGCTGTGCGAAGCTAAAGGAGCCTGGAGCATTGCGCTCGTGAACCAGCAGGGAGACCATCGGCTGTTGCTGTGGAGCAAGTTTTAGGCCGAAGCATCAAACATTGTCTGCTCTTGGCTCACAAGATACAGCGACGCTGTGGGAGCCCAGTACCAGTGATGGCCTCATGCAAGCGCCGCTCTAGCTAGCGTGCAAACAGTGTGAGGCTGTCTGAGCTAGGACGGGGCAGGTGGGCTTGGCTCTGGGTGGCAAGCCCATGCCACTAACCCTGTCACGGCCCCACACTGGTACTTGTAGCACGCTTGCTCAAGCAGAGCAAGGGAGAGTCAGAGCTCCAAGCCCAGCTGAGTGCAGACAAACCCCTGGGGGTTAAGCAGGCTGCAAATCCCACTTGGCCAGCAGACCCAGTGCCCAGAACCCCGCACGGCCCTCCCTGCCTTCCCATCTCTCTCCTCCCTCTATGGGGAGGCAGATTGTGGAGGCTTTCAAAGCTGCTCTCTGCAGCTGGGTGTCACGGCTCCTCACAACCGCCTGGATGCAGTCAGGGCTGGACACAGCCTCCCTCTGCAGCCAGCTCCACCTGGAACCCTGAAACTTTCCTTTGTATGTTACATTAATCCACATAAGAAAATCTCTTTTAATGAGGAGTGATATAGTTACCAACTCTCTAGAGCCACAATTAGAGCAAACTAATTGAACTTGTGTTTTGACACACTTTCCAAATTCACGGTTACTGCCTGACATATTCACAACAATGTTGCCGCACAGCCATGGCGACGGCAAAATCATTAGACTAATAACGCTTATTTGCATTCTTTTCATGCCAGCAGCGTGCCATCAAACACTCTCTCAGCCCCTGCTCGCTCGCTCGCTCTGAAAGTTTCCTCTGAAAGATATTAACAGTAATTATTAGCACTTTGCTGGAATCTCTGGTACTAAAGAACATATACTAATGCCAATTCTTCTTCTTCAGCATCTCCACACATACGTATCCCCCCACGCCTGCCATCCCAAAAGGTTCCCCCCGTAGTATTGAAGGGAGAGTTGGAGAGTCATGGACGTCTACTCCATTGAGACTGGAAATCAGGCTTTCAAAACAAGTCCCTTGAACGCTGGCACATAAGCCAGATTGCTTTAACCTGGGAACCCAGATACACAGATTCTGGAAACCGTTTGCTCAAAGAATTAAATATTAACCATTCCAGAACAATCCACGGTGGTAGCAAACAACAACAACAAATTCCACGCAGGCTTGTTTTAGCCTCTCTCTCTTTCAGCTGCTCTTTTACTCCAAGTTAAACTCTGGGAGTGATTCCACACCAAAACGGCAGATGAAACCCCAAGCCTGTCCAGAAAGAGGTGTATGGGCCTATTTTTTAATGCTTATTTTAGAGGGACTCACACAAACAGGCCCAGGGACCCCCAAGAGTTCAAAATAACAGTGATTAACAACTGCCTGCAGGAAGGCGAGAATTGCTTCTGAAATTAGGGAGCAAATACGTATAAAAAGGAACAAAGGCTTATGAGGGAAAATGCCAATATCAAATTCAGAATGTACTCCAAAATATCAATGGTGGACACCTGAATAAACAATGGAGACTCTTTTGCTTCCAATCAGATCAGGGGCAACACGGACTAGAAGTCACAGAACACTGACTCATGGTATTCAGTAAACCGAACCTGTATGGGCAACACTAACTAGGAATAATACAATCCTTCGGCGTGCCACGTGCATTTCCAGCATTTATTTTATACGCACATGAGAAATGGGATACAAAATGTGTAGAGCCACACAGAAATACTGCAAAACAAAACTGCATCTTCCATGTTAAGAAAAGATCTCACCTTATTCACAATGCAGGATGCTGTCATGGTAAAACACGAAGCTACACAAGATAAAATCCACGCACAAGATCCTAGATTCAAGCTCACCCTATGGACTGGGAAAGAAAGCACCATTAAAAATACATGTCCATGCCTCATTGCTACCAAATTTCTCAACAAGAGCTCACTTTATCAGAATACATCACACGCTATAGCTTACAGAAAACACAAAAGCAGATTTCCAGTGTCCAAAATCACATATTTATTCACAGCCCTTAACTTTTACTGCACTTCACCATAGCAATGCTACAACACCTACCTCATAGTCAAAGGAGCTGCAGTGAAAAACAAAAAATGTAAGAGTGAGAATTATCTAGGGAATGGCCTTCATTCCAGACAACCGATTCTAACCCTAGAAAGCCAAATAGTTAAATACTTTCTAAACCCTCCCCGACCCTATGCCTAAAACAAGCAACAGATGGGCCTGATAAGTGTTTCATCTCATTCCAAACCCCCAGAATATCCTATTTCTCACGAAGCCCCGAGAGCTGGGGCTGCCACTTGCAGATTTATAGCAGCCCCGATGCAGGAGAGAACGAAGAAGGGAGTGAGTGATTCTTTCCACCGAGTTTACATTTACCTGCCAGGCACTCGCAGCTGGGCAAGGGGAGAGGCATGTGTCTGTGCACTATTATTCAGCGTGCTCTCGCCTCTGCTCACACCTGCACACTGAGAACACGGGACAGGAAAGTCACTAAACAAAGAATCACTTCCAAACAGGAGGAATCTGACGCAAAAAGACAGCCTGAACGGGAGCGCTTTTTACTGTAGAAAACCAAACCCCAAACTCTCCAGGGCTCACTGCACTGTCGCTCCACAGCTTGCTCTACGTGGAGGATTCGTTTACGACTCAGCACATTTAAATCAGCGGACTAGGACAGCTGCCCAACAACAAGGAGAAGGAAAAGAGAAAAGACCCGCCAGCCCGCGTATCCAACTGGAAAGTCTCAGTTGGAGCCCAAAGAGCTACAACCTGGCCCGGTAAGTCTGAAGTTGTTGTGGGCTCTGGTGTCTCAGTGGGAAGAGTGTGCAGCTTTCTGCATCCTTCATCTCTAGAGTGAGTGGTTTTCAACTCCGGCGTAAATGAAACTGGGGAGGGCTGGAAGGAACAAACAGCAGAAACACTGAGAAAAGACCAAGTGGCACCCAGAGGTTTCCAGGCCTAAGTTTTTAATTCCACCAAATGAGTTGTAAACTAGCAAAGTGCACAATCCCACGGCTGACTGGAAAGCCTCCCTCTGAATGAAACACTCCTGTTTACGCTACACACCACTAGTCGGTCTGACGAGGAGACTGTGGGGCCTGACCCAAAGCTCGCCAAAGTCAAAGACCTCCACTGACTCCACCGGAGCTGTAGGATCAGGCCCCAGATCATTGGGAACAGCAGCCTCAGGTCCCCAAAGCCTTTTAAACAAAGGCTCCAGGTTTACAATCGCTCACAGGCACATCCGGGAGAGCGGTGCAACCTCTTTACAATTAAAGCTAACGGCAGGTGAAAAGCTATAACTGCTTGAAACCTTCTGGGGAAATGGAAAAATGGCGAAAGTGATAGATTTAAACAGCTGATCCCTGAACAGAGCCTTGCACACCTCAGGGGGAAAGCACAGACCAGGGCAGAGCTGATACCAACCAGCAGACACCACAGACATTTTAGGAGCACACTTCCAATTCCCCCAAAAGGCTTATTTATCAGTGAAGCACATAGCTCCTTTGAATGAACATCACAGTCTGTATTAAATGATCCCAAACTATGCCCTACTGGAAGAGCTTCTCTAAAGGAAAAGGATTCTGAGAATATTGAAGCTTTTTCAGTCTGCATATTCCCTAATATTTCTCGATCCACCCTAAAAATGAACTATATAAAGTAAACTTCTCTTAACTATAGTTAACGACTTTCTCTCTCAGCTGCTGTACAGGATTCTTGAGGCTCTAGGAACTGCTCAGGCCGTTTAAACATTTTTTCCTAATCATCTATCACTAAACATACTGGACTTTAACCCTTTTTTGCACTTCATCCGGCAGAACCAGATGCAGCCATGAAGGATTAATGGAAATTTCATGACAAAGCTCTCACGGGAAATAATCCCTAAATGACTGTATGCCAACTTGCCTTCCCATCCTCTGCTCCTGCAAATGGTTATCAACGTACTTTATGCAATGGGGTACAAGTATCACATATGTACTTCTTTCTGTTGCAAGTTCCAGAGGGCAGAGGGAAATAAGCGTCTGACGAAGTGGGA
This sequence comes from Pelusios castaneus, assembly GCA_007922175.1. Lineage (NCBI taxonomy): Eukaryota > Metazoa > Chordata > Testudines > Pelomedusidae > Pelusios > Pelusios castaneus. The sequence goes on along the minus strand of ML685804.1, from coordinate 15,884,077 downwards.
TTTTCTCCCACCAAAGCTCATGTGATAAATAAATTTGTTAGTCTGGAAGAGTGCCACAGGCCTCCTTGTTTGGCGCTTCCTACTGAGCTGGGCTGTAGGAAATGCTTCCTCCTGGAAGCACATAGTCTTTCTCATTCTCATCTCATCAACCACACAGGTCTTCATCTCCCAACAATGCAAACTGAGCACGCTTGCTCTATGACACTTGCTTCCACCCTCAATTAGGTCTTTTTTAGACTAAGTCAGTTAATACAAGTCTAAGTATTTTCCACTGGATTTTCCCAAGAATGGTGATTTGAGCCTTTGGATCAAAAAATATAGGAGCTCATGTCTTATAAACTCAGAACAGCAGTTTTATGTGCATGGAAGAGATTCAGATATTGTTACCGCTAAGTAATTTGTGTGGATACTTTCTTACAAAAAGATCAGGAACTGTTCAAGGCTTTCCTCTTCCAGTCTGTGAATCTGCCAGGGAAAGAGAGTGGCTCTCTTACAGCAAGTTTCATTCTTTGTTGCACCACATCCATTGCTCCCATCACGGTATGTCACACTCTTCCTACAGAAAGCCATTTGCTAATCACTTTCCCAAGCAACATGGCACAGTTCAAACGCCATCACTAAAACCACCCACCAACAGACCCCTCCTGCTGATGAAGGAAAACTCAGTTATGGGCAAGGGAATGTGACCCAAACATTCACTTTTACTGTGAGAAAATAACTCCACTAGTCACAACACAACCCACAGCAAGCGAGGAAAATTCACACCTACTTCTCCCAGTCCAAGAATGTGTCGCTCTCTTACCAAACCTAGCCAGAGTCTCACGGTACAAAATCCACACCAGCTCTGCACGTCCCCATTATGTGCTGCGTGATAGAGACAGAGCCTGTATTCAAAGCAAAGAGGACACGGCATGGCGACGGGAGGAGGCTGCTAACCCACTGTTTGAGGCGACAGCCTTCATTTCCTACTGGCCATCTGGTTTCCCTTTAGTTAGCTGCAGTGTCACCTTCTTCCTGGCATTCCAGGCCTAGAACACAGCCACAATTTCCCACTGACCTGGCCTACTGATTGTTCACCGGTGAAAGGGCCCCAGAGACCGACCTCCTTTCCTGGCAGAACAGGAACTGCAGGGTGCCCTTCCACTGTGCTGCGCACCCCTTACCAAGAAGAAAATTCAGTCTTCACATCCCAGTTGATCCGTAGCCCCTCAGCTGAGGCTGCCTGCACAGGGGAATGCTGCGGTGGTTTCTGTAATCCACCCACCAAAAAGCAGCCTGAGGCCCTCCAATCACCCGCTAACAAACTTCTGCAAAGAGAGACTGAACTCAATTCAAACCGGGGATCTAAACGCAAAAGATTCCATCTTTCCACACCTGTCCCCTTTGAAGCTCCACTTGCTCGTTTTTAATTCAAGAAAAGATTAAGAATTGTTCCAGACACCCTGCACCAAGCCGTCCGAGAGGTGGAGCGTGCAAGCTCAAAGGCTGAAGGAGAGGTGGTCGTCTTTCCGGCCTGAATGCTCTGTGAGCCTGGCCATGGGGAAGCATGACCTGAATACAAGAGGACTGCAGCACGATTCTCCTACCCCTCATAAGATGACAACTCTGCAATCTGAATGACTGAACGAGTCTCAGGGTCAACGTAGATCCCCGTTCCCAAATCTGACATCAACATGCAAAAGTTGTGACTGAATCCCGGTCTTGCCGAGAGGAAGATTAAACGCATGGGACACATCTTTTGCAATCAAAGCGTTCCATTTCCCCAAGTATCTGCCACAGATTGATAACATCCATGCAAAAAGTTAAGCGCAATTATGTCTGTCATTGTAAAACACACGTCAGCAGCCCTGAGTGACATTTTGCTTGATGCTGACAAATTGTTAGAAGACTGTTTGAACGATGCTAGTGCAGGCTCCGGCGGCCCGTTGGGAAGGAAATCAGAAGGTACTTGCTAACCAAGGAACCACACATGCTGAGGGCACACATCGGTTTGACAGAAGCCGATACATGGGCTCAGCAAGCAGAGATGGCTTAGGGGGTAGCTCTGCCTGCATGGGCAGGAAGCCAGAGAAGGGGGGTTAGGTTTATGGGGAGCACAATAGCGTGGAAAAAAGCTGATCGCAGACACAGCACACTGCAGCGTAGGAACGAGCCTTGTCCCAGTGCTTATTCCCCAAACACACGACTCTGACAGTCTCCGACACACATGGGCAGTGCCCAGGGATCCGCATGCTGTTTGCGCTCAGCAATTAAGCAGAAGTCAATAGGCAGGGCTGCAATATTTAGCAGGGAAAGCCACCTCTCCAGTTCCCTACGGTGTGGAGATCCCTGTGCCACATCAACACCAATTTACACAAGTGAAGTTACGCACACCAGCCCTCTCAACAAAGCTGCATCTAATTACTGAGCATGAGGAAACTGCTCAGCGGGAGGGGGGCACTTCAAAGCTGCACGTGCAACATTCCTGTTACAAGTCACCGGCACTGAACTCTCGACGAGAGAGTGTAAGCGTGTCTCCACGTTGCCATTAGCATAAAGGAGAGGCAGAAAAACGCTGGGGTGACCGGATACCGCGTCATCCTACAATGCACAACGGCAGCTCATCAGGTCTCACTCCACGGCGTGTCGTCTCATCTCAGTGGTGAACCAGGACATGTGTCGCAAACCAGAAGCCCAGACCCTTCTAACAGGGAACATGAAGGACAAAGGAGAGCCAAAGCAATAACAGGAACTATTCCCGCAAGATGAAACAAGCAATCCTTCCCCGCCGCGCTGCTCAGAGGAAGGGTACTTGGCTCTTTTCTGCTTTCTGCGCCGCAGCTCTGAACAGATGTTCCACTGAAATCCATGGCTTCTTATACCATACCAGGAGGAGACCTATATATCCTGGATGTAGCAAGCATGCTAGTGAACAGGGAAGTCCTCCAAGGGGGGTTGGTGTGTTGCCTGAGAAAGCCAGGATGCTTCCAGCCAGGGATCAAATAAAAGCTCAAGGTAAGACAGATTTCTGAACAGTCTTTCACAAAAATGAAGAAAATGAGACTCATGAAAACGGATACAGATTTCTTCTCTCTTTCTCAAACAGGCAGACACAAGCATTATGTGAGTCACACAGCCTCAGTCACTGGCCACCTCTAGCTGGGCAGACAATTGAGAAAAAGCTTTTTGGTACAGAACTAGAAATGGCGTTCCAGAGCAAACCCTAATGCAACTGACACCTTAACCCTTTCACACTTTAATGGGAGGAGACAGCAAAATCCTGAGGCTGGAGCCAAGCGGAGCCCAGCGTGGTCCTGGCCCAAACAGAAACCTCGGATGGATGAAGAGGAATGCTGGTGCACAGGAAGGAGCTGAGCCGAGCCTCTTAGAGAGCAGGAAAGCACACGTGAGGGGATCTCACACCCGGCATCGCTTGAATCAAGAACTGACACGTCTGTTGAACCTGCCTGGCACAGAAGTGAAAACTGATGTATTAAGAAGCCCTCCCATCCGGAAGGGGTCAGAGCCACGGAAACTGATGGAGCGGTTCTATTGGTTGGGTTTCTAGCATGCATTCTGGAGCAAAGGATTCACTGCATATTGTCCTGATGTAAAGGGAGCTTCTAAAAACTAGCCAGCAACTGAAGAGAACCTTTCAAATACCGACCGACCGACCAACTGAATACCACTAGCTCTGTACACTGCTGTGCAGCGATTCTGTCTTTACTCAGAGCAGATTTTTGCTGCTGCTGTTGGAATACCTCCCCATGGATTACAATGACCGCAAGTGAGTTCTCTTACCTCTATGGCCATATGAAAGCAAGAAGCTACTTGTGACTTCAATCTTCCATGGACATTACGCTTGAATAACTTACTACCCTGCTGATAAAGTGTTAAAACACCTTTTCAAGTAACATATGTTTCCTCTAATAAGAAATGTTTGCAAGGAGCATCTTTATATATATTTCTATTTCTAAAAACTATATTGGATAATAAATAAGCCGTGTAGAAAAAGCAAGACATGAATAGATGCCTTGAATGATTGGATTGTTTTTATTCCGGTGTAAAAGTTACCTGTAAATCATTCACGGGGCATGAGAGAAGAGTCAGCTACAGACAGGTGGTTTTTACTAGGAGGCATTAATGTAACATTCAATTATTCCACTGCACACTGGCTGTTTTAACTCAGCCAAATTAGAATACATTTTATATTGACTATTTTGACGTTTGTTTTATTTGGCGAGTAAAACAAAACTGATGCAATTTCCTTGCAGCCATTGTAAACCATAAACTGTACAACAAGAGGGTATAAAATATACAAGCCCTGTAAACACTTCTTCTCAGACTCTCGCTGATGCTCTGAGCTCCAATTCTGGCGCTGTTCCCAACAGCTCTGGAGCAGCCACTCTGCAGGCCAGCCTGCTCAGTCATAAAGTGACCCTCCCACACTTAATGATTAAGGACAGCCTCTGACATTCTCTTGCTACGATAATTTTTCTCTTTACTATGGAAATTTGCCTGCATTTTTCTCACTGGCAGACTTGGAAGATGTCTGCTGTAAAGACAAGACATCTCACTTTGATCTTGCACGGTCTTTTTTTATTTATGCAGCTTCTGCCTAGCGGAATCCTGAAACAAGACAATGGCTCCAGATAAAACAGTTGGAGAACTCTAGCAGGCCTCTCGTCTCTTATCTTATGTATTACATCCCCACTATGAGGAGGGTCCTGATGACTCTGCATGGTGCATGGGTGCAAGCTGGGATCAGCAACAAAGACTCCTCCCAGACAGCATCCCATGAAGTGACTCATCAAAAATAAACCACAGAAGACGGTTGAGCGGTCACCACACCACACTAGCTTGTACGTACAGTTAGGGTCGTGGGAGCATGCCTGTACTCAGACGGCTGTCTTAACAAGTTACCATACAACCCCTTCTGAAGCCTTTTCCAGGAAATTTTAAGGCTGCCACTTTTTAACATACACAGAAAACCAAAAGCACCAGGAACATGGGTGGCATCTTCTATGCGTACAATACATTGAACTTCATACAGTTTACAGTCTCCATGGAATTCTCTTCTGCTAATTGCCTTAGAAATATAAATCCCAAGTGTTTCCCTTAAAACTCTAGATGTATTTGCAATACACCGAATGTGCTAACAAAACACTGACATGCAAATATACGTAAAACACACACAGAGGGATGTCTAGAGAACATATAGCTCAGCTGGTGCTGCCTGGGCTATGATTTCAGAGCGACTCTTTGTCGGGAATTCTCTTTCCCATCCCAGCATGCAATGCTGTGTTTTCATATCAGGTGCCAATAATATAAATTGTTCCATTCATTCTGCGTATGGGGAGTTCTTTAACATGTGCTTTGTCCAGGAAAACATGGTAAATAACTGTGAGCTCTAATTATACTCCTGTAAAATGCACATGCACACGCAACACACGGCATGCCACAAGAGTAAAACCGTGACGTTTGCGGTAGCACTGAGGCCCTGCCGAGGTGGTTCGTTGTGTGGCGGGGCACTGCTAAGTCTGTTTTCCTCAGACTGTCTGAGTCTGTTGCTCACTGATTTCCACAGCAGGGCCTAAAACTGCAGGCTGGCAGGGCAAGGCAAACCTCAGGCATCAAGGTTAAATAGGTTAACTTCGGGGATTGGAAAGAAAATTATTCTCCGCTCTTATATATTAAAGCTGCACAATCCACCACGCCTATGAATGCTTCGCCCTATCCTAGCCCACCTTCCTAGGGTGAGCAGGGACGGCAAGCACAGCAGCCTAGCTAGAAAACGGAATCCTATGCACCTTGGCGAAAACCAAAAACGCCTCATAGAGAGTTAAAGACAAAAATCCAGAAAAGCTCTATAATGCTATTATTGTTTGCTGGGTGCCGACAGCATGCTCTTCACTGTGCAAGAGACAAAATCCAGGCTTGGAACTGTCTGCATGCCAACCCAGGCAGGCAGACTACAGAGGAGAACTTGGGCAGCCCAAGGACTGATTTTTGTTGTTTGCAGCTTTGCTACTTTTCATCCCCACGGCACTCACATGCCATCGACACACGACATCCCCACAGCTTTCCACGGTGACTAACATATTCCACCACCATCTCCAGGTGGACCTTGGAATAACTGATAAAGTAACATTCCCCATTGGCCACAATCCCACTGGGTTGAGTATGCGGCATGGCATTCCCAAGCAGGAGAGAGCTATAAAAACACAGAAAAACGTCAGAACCTACCTGGGAAGGTTTGGAGCTGGTGCTGGAGCTGGTACTTGGGAAGAAGGTGTCACGGGTTGCGAGGACTCATGGTTTCGTGGAACCCTGCCCATTCGGTACCAAATACCCATATTGTTAAGTTCCCTTTGTAAGTAACAGAGAAGCCATCAATGCTATTAGCAAATGCACACATGGATAGCAAGCATAGACGAGTTTCACAAAAAAACATCTTGTGTAATAAGAACCAGGCTAATTGCCACACAAGGTCAATTGATTCTCACCCATGTATATAGCACCTTCCCTTCAATGATCTCAGAGCTTTTTCACAAACATTAACACTTACCAACTACTGTAAGACATTACAGGGCTCGGGACCGGTGTACACTCTGGTATGGCACATATGGGAACATATTCTGGATTAAAGGGTACTTACCCTATAAACGTGTACTGGGGAGGAGCCTGCTTAGATCTGCCCAGGATTCGGATATCACAAATAGCAGCCTCGGTAGAGTCTCGAGGGATGAATTTAATGCACAACCTCTTCTTTCTGAAAGCTATTTCTTCTGTGAAAGGAAAGCAGGATTAGAGGCTCATTCGTATGCATGACCAGGGTATAAAAGTTATTTACTGTATCTTCAGATCTTATGCAGATAGTTATGGCAGGAAAGGGAGGTGGACAGCAAATAAGTGTGCAAAGCTATTCACTGGCGGAGAGGGAATTTTCTAACACACGTCCTTTTGTGTGGCATGCAAGATTTGTCATTCAGCAGCACTTCTCTCCACACTATCATCTACAGAGAAGATTAGATACTATATACCACCCAGAATTATAGTCTATGTAATAGAATGTGTCAGGCCGTTGTTTCCACATCCTATATCATTTACTCCACTTCTCTCCTGTTCACATTCGCCGTACCGGCCAGGACAGCGATCTCAAGCTTGCTCTTACAAACACACACACATGAAAGTCACCAGCATCTTTGGTCAAGGCAGGAAATGCTCCCAAGAGCCAGGCTCACATCAGGAGCGTTCAGCAAAATGCTGCTGCTTTGTAAGGGTGGGGAGGTGGAAGAGAGAATGTGACCCCGGAAGGTGGCAGAGCAGAGGTGCAGGAACCAGGGGTCAGCCCCCCCCCAGCAACATCATGCCCAAAGGCATCCGAGGCCCTGTCCAGGCTGGGCTATTTACAGCAGTGTAGTTACCATGGTGGAGCAGCCAGTGGTTCCATTTGCCCCAGGAAGTTGCCAGGGTACGCTGTCCTGGCAGAAACCCCAAACGAAGGTTTGCCTGCAGCAGCTCCCCCAGCACACATTCCCCAGGCCAGCCAAGCTCTGCGATGGAACCAATTGTGCTAGAAGCTTCAAAGGACGGAGTCTGTGGAAATGCTGCGCACTCCCAGCTGGGGCTCATTTTGCTACCATATGCTGGCCCTTCTAAGCTTCCGAGGTCCCTGTACATTTCTCTGCCCTTGCTGTTTGTGACTCCTCTCTCTGAATCCCATTATCTGCCTAAGCTCTATTCTAGAGCAGCAAGACAGCTAATGACACAGGATTTCACACAGCTCCCAACTGTGCACTGCTCAAGACTTGAGCACAACCCGGTACTATTCGTCCCTCTCTCCTCCCCAGGCAGTGCTCCTGCTGCCTGTTTTCACGTCAATTGGCACGAATTTCTGGGTGTCCGATCTTCGAAGCACAGTACCGACGGCTTTATTAACATCCAGTAAGCTGGCCACTGTGCTCCCGTTACCTCCTGACTCTACAGTTCTCCACATACATACACAGATAAACACTGCCTAAAAGATCTACTCCCATGCTTAGCTCTCTGGCGCTTTCTCTCTCGATATTCGTTCCATTATTTTACTCAGGACACAAGCAGGAGTAACCTGGCTCTCACATTTGCCCCTGGGTGGCTTGGGTCTGACGAGCTCCTGGACAGACTTTGTTTTCCTAACACCACATAGATACATTTTGCTCAGGTTCTTCTCACCTTGCACTGACATGACTTCCCACTCTTTGGCAACTGGACAGCGAGCACACTCTGGCTTGTGCAAGCTGAGACAAAAGGCTTTAGGCACCCCAGAGGGCAATGTCTAGGAGCACCAACGAGAGAAGACTGCTTAAAACTAGCCCACATCTGGGCTCGAACTTCCAGCAAAGCGGCCGCTCACCACCTGCAACTTCAGTGGGGCCGAGCATGCCTCAGGCTGGGCTCTGCCACGGCAGAGTCCGATGGAGTCAGGTCCCGCGTATGCAGAGTCAGTCTGGTGACCCATGGGCAGCTGCTGGTCTGTGGATACACGTCTGCGGTGTCCTGTGACTCTCCCTCCCACAATGCCATGGACGGAGACTGTTTAAAGAGGTCACAGAAGTTTATAGACAGCCGAGATGCCAGCAGTGAAGATGCTGAATGAAAATCTACAAGTCACCAGCAAGCAACTGGTGGGAAATAGTTACCCTTCCATCAGTTCAGAGGCTGCCCTCCTTTCAATCCACTGCAAACAGCCACTCTCTGCAGTCTACACCCAAGGCAACAAAAATGATTAGGGGGCTGGGGCACATGACTTATGAGGAGAGACTGAAGGAACTAGGCTTATTTAGTCTACAGAAGAGAAGACTGAGGGGGGATTTGATAGCAACCTTCAACTACTTGAAGTAGTGCTCCAAAGAGGAGGGAGCTAGGCTGTTCTCGAGGGTAACAGAGGACAGAACAAGGAGCAATGGTTTCAAATTACAGCTGGGGAGGTCAAGGTTGGATATTAGGAAAAACTTTCTCACTAGGAGGGTGGTGAAGCATTGGAATGGGCTATCTAGGGAGGTGGTAGATTCTCCATCTTTGGAGATATTTAAGGCTCGGTTAGACAAAACCCTGGCTGGGGTGATTTAGTGGGAGTGGTCCTGCTTTTTAGCAGGGGGTTGGACTAGATGACCTCGTGAGGTCCCTTCCATCCCTATGATTCTATGATGCTATGATTCTAAGGTGACAGCCATCCTGCTATGCACCTAGCTGAAACCACCATGAGCCACTTCCTTCCTAGCGTGTGGCCACTCGAAACGGCCATACGAATCTGCATCCCGGAGCTGTACAGACAGTGAGCCTGTAGGGAACAGCATTCGACTCACCACAGCCACATTTTAAACAAGCTCAGCCTGATTCAGACAAAACCCTGGCTGGGGTGATTTAGTGGGAGTGGTCCTGCTTTTTAGCAGGGGGTTGGACTAGATGACCTCGTGAGGTCCCTTCCAGCCCTATTGTTCTATGATTCAAGCATCCACACCTCCCATTCAAGCCCCATGGCTGTGTGTGTCCCTCAGGCACTCTGACGATCAGGGCCCTTTGATCTAGGTGTCTTATCATGGATTTTCGAAGAGGAGCTTTTGACGCTCACATTTCAGAATTGTCGTCTTTCTACAACAGACTAACACGGCTACCCCTTTAGAATTTGCAGGGACTGTGTGGGAAACACAATATTTACTGTGTTGGATTACTAGCCCACACACCAGTGACAAAGGAGACTACAAATGGAAATGTGTAGCCACAAATTTTACTCTGAAGAAAATTAGAAACACTTGTTCTTTTACTTCCTGGATATCACAAAGCTAGTCTGATTGGCCTTTCTCTGCCATGCTCTTCACACTTTGCAAGATTCCTAGCAAACAGGCGAGGAACTAGAGCTGCTAATTAGACATGCTTCAGTCAAGCTAATTGAGGCAGGGAAAATGCCCTGCTCCATTTATACCACCAGTGCGTCTGCTTTCAAGGATGGCCTAGACTGCAGCCAGATACATTTTAAATGAATCTCATGGCCCTCTATCCCTCAGCCACAAGTTAAAGCAAACCAGGTTACTCTCCATCCACAGCCCCATGGGGATTGATTGGCCCTGCTCTGCTCCACACGTGCGACGAAGCTCTCCTTGGGGAAGGAAGGCAGCTGGCACTTCCAGAACCTTTTACTTCTGGTCACAGGTCAGCCCCAGGCCTATAGTGACTGAAAAGCCAACCCCGTGCGCCGCAGATCCAGGTGCATTGCTCACAGATTCATTGAGCCCCTCCCTTTCAGTTTACAAGCTGGCCTGGATTTCACTACTGGCAAAAATGGATCCTCCACAACGACCTGCAAGCACGCACACTGGGCAAGTGACTGCAGCCCCATGCCACAAGCTCCAAGCACCAGCTGAAAGCGGTTTGTGGAGCTGGTGCACAGACCCTTTTGGTAGCATGCAGAGGGGTGCAGCAGGAAGGTGCTCAGACCCCTGGGCTAATTGGATTTTTCTTCACTAGATCAGGTATTCTCTGGAAAGCTGGTTTTCCCTTGCAGGACTGAAGGTGAAGATTTCTGCGCATTCTCCTTCCAATAAATCTCTGCAACGACGAGAGAGGCTCACATGGATCCCAGCTCCCTTAAAGCATGGGCCCCAGTCTGCTCCTGTCCAAGTGCTGTGAAGTCACACGTGTACAAACACCACACATCTGCATCTCAACACTGCACCCACCAGCAAAACGGGCTAAGTGCTCCCAGAGACCCCTGCCCTCCAAAGCACAGGGGAGAGGGGCTGATGAGAGAAGCAGAGCAGTGGCCCTTTAGCCAGCTGGATCCCTCGTGTCACCCCTTTTCCGGGCGATCTAATCAACTGGGAAGAGTTAACGACAGCCAGAGACATCAGCACGTGCTGGAGCCGCTTCAGCGACTAGTTCAGGATTTGAGGTGTGAGCCTGACTCGTCTCACAAGGCTGCTTTAAAAGGCAACTCAGAAGAGCCTCATTCACCTGTTCCCAGTAACTGGGCTGGTTGAACAAGCAAGGCCTTTACGTTTCAGAAAGAGCTCAAAGAACAGGCACCAACTCCTAACAGCAGCCATCTCTCGCCAGAGCCCCAGCCAGGCGCTGACCTTCGGCTGAGTTTGCAGGAAAAGGTCCTGGCACTTTGCCCCGGGTAAAACCAGCTTGCTGGGGTCATCCAGGTGAAGACTCACAGCAGGAAGGCTGCGAGCCTGCTGAGCACTCGGCCCAGGACCAACGTTACCACACTGCCTCTGGCCAGACACAAGAAGCCCCGTCTTCCCGAGCACGGCCCTGGTATCCTGCCTCTCTGCAGGTGGGCGGCACCTCACTGTGGGGCCCACGCACAGCAGCTCTGCTGCTTTTTGGACCTCACCTGTCCATGCAAAGGGAGAAAACAAGACACCCACCTTCCCTGCTCCACCTGGAAGGTGCAACGCTCCTGTGGGCAGCCAGCAGCTGCTGGAAAAGCCCAAAAAGAGTGCAGCACATTTCTACACAGCAGGACCCAGGTCCAGTCCCACATGGGAACAAAACGCCCTTTAGTCCTAGTCTGGCACCATCCAGAAATAGGCACATGCCTCAGAACAGCTACACAGCTGACACCCCCACCCACTTGCCCCCACTGGAGCTGGGTGTGCACCAGCTGTGAGCACAAAGAGCGGCACGGTAAAAGAACACACACTTACGTGTATCAACGGTCTCCTGGATGGGGATGAAGCCCACGGGTAACGTGTCCTTGATATCAATGAGTTTCATGTCGACCAGGACATTGCCTAAATGGCTCTTTAAAGAGAGGAGAAAAACAGTTGACTGTGACTCTTAATAATTCAGGCTCTTCCTTCCTTGCAAACTTGACTGGAAGCTTCCTCCCTAGCGAAGCATTTTCGAAGAGGGGGCTACCGAAGAAAGAGGAGCAGGCCAGGCTGACAACTTCCAGCTAAGGCTCTGGAGGTGACTGAAATCACCGATATGAATGAAGTCCCTGAACGCTCAGAAATGCCTGTCAGACCACATGTGATTAGGCCTCTAAACAGTCCCGCTGTGACGTAGCACACGGGGTTGCAGCCCCACTCAGGTCTGGCCTGTCCACCTGGCTCCGTAGACAGAGGTGCGGCTGGGTCAAGGGCACATGGTGCTGCAACTCCTCGCACTGTGTCACTACGCCCAGAGTTGGCTCCTGGGCTCAACCCTGCAGGACAGGAGCTGCCACTGTGTGTTCACTCTCCAGCCCCACCCTCCCATTTCCCCACTAACCTCTGCCCTGCCAGTGCCAAAATTGGAGCTTTACTCTTAGCTGCCTACTCTACAGTGCGTTCACAGCCCCAAAGGATCATTAGCTAAGAGAACACAGGCACCTATGGTCATAGGGTCTTCTGCCACACCCATCGCTATAATCCCTAAGCACCTTGGAACCAGAGACCACCCGATTCTCTGGGAAAGTCCCTGGGCTCCCCCAGTAGCTAAAGGGGAATCACTATTGTCCAATGAACTGTAAGCCTACACGCCCTATGCACTCTCCAGATGCAAATGTCAGACCATGTTTATCTGGTACCAATGGTGGGAAATGCTAAGGAAAGACACCAGAATAGATACAGCCAAAGTTATTACATACGTCTGCTAATTCATATTGAATACCTATGGTGCTAGCTCCAAAAGTTCACACCATTCGGAATGAGAAATTTCATTTGGACTCCATCTGAATTCTGAACTGGTGCCTTGTCCTATTAATCAATGTTTGAAGAGCTAAAGAACAATTTAGAATGACAGCCTCCACAATTGTTTAGAGACTTCATTTCCTTTGCAATTCCCATTAAAGCCAATATTCTGCCAATGGACATGGATTCACATGTGGAAGGAAAACAAACACTCTTTCATTGCCACGTGGCTTTTATGAACGGAAACGCACAATGTAATTAAAATGTCATTCTAAGCTGAGCCTCTGTCAGTGTATTTTATCATTACTTCCTGCAAACTGCCATGCACAGTTTTTATCTGGGCAAGCAAAATATTTCAGACAAACCACTGCTTTCCAATGACTGCAATACAGTGCAATCTAAACACTGTGCAATGTTGATACTGGAAGTAAGCAGTGCTGATTTTCTGAAGTCTGTATGTGTCAGTTACGGTTCTGTCTCGGCACCGTGTGTGGCTGGTAGATAAAATGCTCTTTCCTATTGGGTTATTTCTGCTGCCTTTTTTCCCGCTAACAGCCAACTTCAGTTAAACTGATGAGTCCTCTGCCCCATCAGCACTAGACAGACAGAAGAATCAAGTACTCTAAGTTTATCGGCTATTGAAATGGCAGGAGTTGGTACTGATTCAAGGGAGTGTATTTCAGAGGGCAGCATACAATTTACTGAGGTAAAACTGTCAAAGAACCTACTGTCCTCAGCACGTAAACACCAACACGTTTGGGAAATGAGACAGTCTCAGATGGGGCCTGGAGGGTGCTGAGTCCTTTGTGGCTCTTGATTCGAGACCCGATCAGCCCCTATGACTATTGTTTGCGATTTGAGTTATAGCATATGGAACCCAAATCCCCCAGTGTACTGGGGGTGGCCTTTCTGTATCTTTCTTCTCAGCAAGATTACTGAAAACTAACCCAGTACTAACATTCGAGGCACGGGAGCAGCACAAGTGCCCCCCCGGAGAGGGCGCTCGTTGGCCTTGGAAAGCAAATCAAAGATTCTCCCCCAGAATCTCAAGTTTTAGATGATTCTCAAGTGAAAAAACACAAACAGCCAGACCCAGGGAAAGCATTAAGAGCACCAAGAGAGACAGTCTAGCCACAAACAAGCAACCCTGCCTAGATTCAGTCACCCGCTGCCCGCTGGAGACGCACACAGACAGGTGCTGCCTGCAAACTGTGAACCACACCTTCACATCCAGGTCGGCAGATTCCCACAGACACACACAGCTACTGTGAATTCCACAGGAACATGGGGACGATGCTCAGGACCCAGAGACGGCTCAGGTTTGTGAGGACAGGTGAAGCATTTTGTTCTTCAAGATTAAATTCTTACTCTTGCTTCCTTGTGTAGTCTATGTCTGCTAGCATGGGCTGTCCTGTCACAGGTGTGCAGCTAGACACTAGTGCCCAGGGAGGGGGTAAGCAAACATTCCCTAGGATTTGTTTTCCCGTTTCTTTGATTGCAAACTTTCCTGAGCACTGCTTTCCCCAAGAGCAAACAGCTGATTATGAGACCAACACACAGCAAAGATCTCATCAGCGTAGCTTGGCCGCAGACTCACCCTGTCTTGGTGAAAAACCTGCCTGAACAATCATGGCTCCCTCAAATGAATCTGTTTAGGAATAAGAACTTGCCCAGCGGGGTCGCAAATTGTTCTGTCACTCAGCAAATGGACTTACGTTTTCTTTTGAAAATGATCTTGTGAAGCACAGGTATCTTGTGACCTTGGATTTAAATAAGCCATCTTTCCAGAGGTCAGCATCCAATCCGTCTGCTGTTTGTGCAACCTGGAAAGAGGAGACAGAGGGAGAGATGGGCCACGTGAGCCAAGATACAGTTAATATATGTGCAGTATATCTTCCACATACCCTATTTTAATTACTGCTGGCCCAAATTCTCTCAGTATCTCATTAGTTCATTTCACAAGGTAAAGTGGAGAGAGAAAAAAAAGCCCCAAATTCTAAAAATATTGTCTTGAGGGGGTCAGGTGATTAAAGATCCCTTGACAAAAACTGTTCCAGTAAGAAAATGGCAGCATTGGTGACAACACACAAGCCATAGCACCTTACCACACGCCTTCCTGCTCAGTCACAGGGGGAACAGCTTCTGCAAACATGGAAAGAGGGCTCCATTTCTGGGACGCATGCGATTGCGCTCTAAAAGGTGCCCCACCTCCAGCAGTCAGGCCAGAGGGCTACACTCACACACCCAGCAAGTGGGGCTGCAGGGAGCTCGGGAACAGTTATGCAAATGTTTTTCACCAAATTTTCCCTTGGCCAGAACTTTCAATTCCTAGCAGAATGAAAGCGGAAAAAGCCCCAGCTCCAAGAGGCAGCGTAAGCAGCAACTCTTCTCCAAGGTTAGAGTCACCTTTCTCCAGCCGAGACTTTCTGCAATAGCACCACTTGGTTCACACGCTCAGAAAACAACCCAAGGCTCGGCTCCCGGCGCTCTAGCCGCAGAGACGGCGTGCATGCAGAGCGAGCCCCAGAGCCCCAGCACCTCTGGGCTTGCCGCATCAGTTATGAAAGAAAAGAAATTGCTGGCGCCCTGGCACCTCTCTGATTACAAATTAAGCCCTGCCTGTTCTATCCATTCCCTTTGAAGCAGCTGGCACTGGCCAGTGTCAGAAGACAGGACACTGGACTAGATGGATCACTTATCTGACGCAGTCTGGCCATTCTTATGAACTTCAAATGGCTACGGCCAGTTGTCTCCTTCAAAGAGAACACTAATCAGTCCCATACACAGCTCACTCTCGTCTGCAGGCACCTGGCTAGCCATAATGATAGAGCTTGGGGATATTTATGCAGGTAAGCAATGTAACCAGCAGAATGCATCTCGGAGCTGAGACACATGGAAAAGTTACCATGCCCCAGAATGCAAAATTCCTGTGTTACTGTGACTGAGGCAGTCCCTGACTGACACTTTTCAGTTCATTATACTGTAGATCAACCCCTTCTAAGCCACTGAGCAGCACGCTGGTTTTTTCATCTTCTTAAAAAATCCACACACTACAGCATACCAACCCTGCCATCTGCAGGTCAGATTTTGCTGTGATGTTGCTGGGCAGAGTTTAGACTCACTCGTGCCTAAAGAAAGCAGCGAACATTCAGCCGTGCTAGGACGGCAGCCACAGGAGCTGCTATTGCCGAGTAATTTCTGGGAGGTGTATTGCACAGAATCGTCGAAGAAAGTTAACCAGACGCGCCATGGCTCTGAAATCTAAGCACTGCTCACTGGCACAGCACGAACTGTGCTAGGAGCCCAGGGCTGGCTTTCCCTCCTTCCCCCATGTGATGGAGCAAAGATCGTGGGCATATTATTATTTATACAAGGGGGCAGCCATGCTGCATCCCCGTAGGGTCATCTGGCTGTGACTTTCATGCTACTGCTGTGGCCTGTTGCGCTGCAGGTCCGCACCCTGTGAAATGAGAAAACCCTGCCGTCAGCTGGGCGCCTGCAGCAGCCCTGAGAGGATGTGGGAGGTGAGCAGTTAATGGTTTGGGAGCACGAGGCTCATGCTGAGAAGGAGGGGTGACTTCCTAGCATCGTGCTCCAGTGGGTGCTTGACAAGCTAAGTTTGTGCCTTCTCACCCCCTGCTGCCAACTGGAGCGTCGTTTCTTTCTATAAGAGCAGGCTACCTGCTGCAGAACATACTTAGCTTCTGTGCACAAACTCTTTCCTGCCCATTCATTGTCACTTTCTCTATGCAAGCAGCAGGACCCCTGGAGAAAACATTCTTGCACAGGAGCACAGCGGCGTTAAGGCCTGATCTACACAGAGAAGTTAAACCCGCAGGCTGACCGACACAGCCTGCCAGCACAAACCCCAGGCAAGACACAGCTATGTCCATGGAGGAGCACTTCAGGAGCAGCTTGCTTTGTTCTGTGAGGTGGTGGCCGGACATCAGCAAACTAACGCTGTCCGTGTAGCCTGCAGCACGCTACAGGGCTATGCTGACAGTCTCCAGGGTGGAGACACCCTCCTGAACTCGGCTGCAGCTGCCAGAGTCCATCATGCCGTAGATTTCAGGAGATCTTGGCCACCAGTCACAGCATGTCTCAGATCTAGGCAGCACCAATATGCCCATCATTTGGGGACGGAGGAGGGAGAGCAGGAGACCAGAAAAGACGTAGAGCAGAGAGGGATGCAGAAAGGGAAAAGAAGCCATTAGGATGGCTTGATTCTGTAGAACCTATAGAGACAACAGATGTGGAAGGTTTTAAAGGGGGAAGGAGAGAAAGCAGGCTTTCCCTCCTGCACCCCTGGGAAGCAATGAGCAGGGCAGAACAAAATGAAAATAAATAAATAAAAAGAATACAAAAAGACGCCCTCCCATTCCCCAATAGAAAATGCCCTTGATGATCAAACCCTGAAGATTCCTCTTAAATTGAGGTTGGTCCCAGCAATAATTTGCTTTCTCTAACCACCATCCCTGGGGTTAAACTCTGCACTTTGAGAGAGAATTTTTAGTCTACTTTGCTCTTTTTAATTCACTAGAAGAATTAAAGCCAAGCCATTTTTCTGGACGGCCAGTCTCTGCAGTTGTATGAGGACTCAAGATAAGCAGGTGGCTAGAGTTTCCTTTCACAGACCCAGAGGGAAAGGGAAACCAATGCCCAGCAGGCACCCTGGGTATTCATGTTCTTTTAAAATGCATGAGATAGAAAGAGAGACCGTGAATGACGGTAATCCAAACTACAGAAGCCAGAGTCAACAGCTACACACTTCTCTGCCTGGGCAAGAAGAGTCCCCAACAGGACAGCAAGGCAGGGCTTTGGAGCGTGCAGCCGTAACCATGGAGCGAGATCAGAGAAAAGAACAGACAGGGGAATCATTTATGTCACCCCTTCAGCATGGAGTAGTCACCAGTTGAGGCAACTCCTCTATTTTTAGTAGTTCTCATTTTGGAGGAGGAAGAGACATTTGTTGTGGTTTTAAACTGAATTTTTAGGCCCATATTTAGCTTGCTTTGGGGCCTTCATTCTGAGGGCTTTAAAATATTGACTAACTGTATAGATAACGCTCAAATCTGCCAACACCTGGGTCCCTGCAGGCACCAAATGCACGGAGGATCTTTGGTGCTGGCTGATCTGAACAGTATTTAAGTATCCCTCAACAATCGAGCCAGAGAGGGGAAATTGGTTTCCTACCACCTCTCAGATGTCTAAGGAGTTTAAAGAATTAGTATCACTGAGTCTGTAACAGGAAGGAATGTCTGCAACACGTTCACATCTTAAACAGATAAAGAACGTAACCAAAAGGGGTCAGGGAATAAAATTCCAAGGACAAATAATGTCGGCAGCAATGGCACAAAGGAACGGAGTGCAGTCACTGGGTGGGGAGAGCTCTGCCTGAGCTACACGAGATCGCGGGGGGGGTTATGCATTCAGGAACAAAGTCTGGAGAAGAAGTTTATGAAGCAGCCCCTCTGGCCATGCCTCTCTAAGTGCAGTGATAGAAGACGGGGGAATCCCACGCTCGGCTGACATCTTCGGAGAGGAGCTCAGGCCTCCCACCAGTTTATTGGGAGTGGCACAAGTCGGGCAGAACTTCTGTGCATTGGCCTCTCCCTGGCTCTCATCCTGCTACTACAGAATCACTGGCAGAGAAGTTGCGGCATGGAAAGGGAGCAGCAGCAGCCCAACGACCCTCTGTGCGGGGGCGAGGACATGTCCTGGAGAAACCAGCCAGGAGGAGAGGTGATCTTCCTCCAGCCCTGCGGGATTGGCATTAGCATCTCATAGGAAAGAGGCTTTTGCTTTGAGCGTGGTCCTCCTCTGAAAGAGGCACAAGAGAGACAGCGTCTGAGAGGCTGTGCAGCCCACCTGCAGACAGGGCAGCATGACAAACAAAGGGAAAGAGTTGGAGAAAGCAAGGCGGCCAGGGACAAGCCCATGTGGTCACATCGAGGCCCCAAATCATTTGAGATTCTCCTATTTTTAAAAATAAATATAATCAACTTTCCCAGGTGACATGTGACTGAACCCCTGTCCAAGACCTTTCTAATGGGGCAAAAATGCTTCATTTTTGCTCCTCTGAATCTGCAACAATGAAGGATTTAGTAACACTTTGGCCCCAAAACAGTCTCGTTAAAAAAAGCTGTGTATAGCTCACATACATTTCTTTGCCTGAGTGCACAGTACCTGCCCAGAGAGCCACAGGCAAGAAAGAGGAACTAGGCTTGATTGCACAACCCTCTGGTTTTCCAAAGCGGTAAGAGGAGAGTTTTTATTGCTTTATCCGCTAAAAGGGCAAAGCGAGTTGTGCTGGATACCCTGTTCTGCATTTGAGACACCTGGGCAGTAATATGCAGAAAGCTTCTCAGTCCCATTGCAAAACATACTTATTGCTTTTCTAGTCTGACAAATTCCAAAAGGGGAGCCGTGTTAGTCTACTGCAGACTAACAAATAAGAGTCCTGTCGCACTTATAAAGACTAACAGATTTATTTATTGCATGAGCTTTCGTGGGAGAAAATCGAAGTGAGATTTTCTCCCACGAAAGCTCATGCAATAAATAAATCCGTTAGCCTTTGTAAGTGCCACAGGACTCTTATTTGTTAGTCTGGCAAAGGTTCTAGAAAATGGCTTTGCTGCATTTTTAGTTTTCCAAATTTTATTTTAAGGAGGTTTGCAGAGTTTGTAAAATCCACAGACCATCTGCCACTGATGATGTATAGAAAATAGGTCCTTGATGCAAAAAGCTTCTGCCACCTCTTCAAAAACAAATAGCTCTCGGAAGCAATTGCCAACTTATAGGGACACCTCATTTGAAATCACGACCATCCTAGAAAGACTTTGAGGTGTTATACCTGACCTGAACCCTCTGCCAATGTGTGCATGTTTATAGTCACATTTTCCTATTTCAGATGGTTTTCTTTCCCCTGTGCCTGTGTGGAAGATCCTCAGACCAACAGGGAAACCCGACTGATTAGAGCCGGGACCAGGACGCAGTGAACCTGATGCTACAGAAAGTGCTGACAGAAGCAGCTTTTCCTTTAATATCCGTCAGTTCCAGCAGCCTGAGGCATTACTGGGGCCAATACCAAGGAAACAGGTGGAGGTGGAAAGGGATTTTTAAGTTGACTGAGTTCCCTTTAAACTAGCCAAGCAGGTGTCCCCCAGCTGGGGGAGGCAGATATCAGGCCCCCTGCAGAGGGAGGCAGCACCCAAGAGGACAGCTGGGGTCTGAGCCTCTGTCAGACAGCTAGAAAACCCGTATAAAATCCCGGCAGTGCATAACGCCCCTCCCTAGGCATGACCCTGCATGCCAGCAATTTAAATAACTAACCAAGAGGCAAAGAGTAATTTCCCAGTAAGCCATCAAATGAGGCACTCGATTTGTCCGCAGGGACTTGTTAATGGGTTAGGAGACACACCAGAGGGGCAGCTCTCAAACACTCACTTCCCCAGGAATCCCATTTATTTCATCTTCTTGCCAAAATTGAGCAAACTCTCTTCCTCGCTGCAATCCCTCACTGGCCATGTGAATGCGGCACCCCCATGTGCCTCCGTCTGTCTGGGATGAGCCATGAGGGAGCCTCACCCGTGCCTGGTGCAAAGGGGAGAAGGCGCTAAAAGAAGAGGAACCCGGTTAATGCACCTCACATCTTGTCCTGAGGCCCAAACATGACAGACCTTCCACGTGGCAGGGTCCCACAGCCCTGGCTTCAGCCTGAGCCCATGGCTCAGGCCTCACAAACCGAGTTAGCTGCCCTTGGTCAGCCACAGAGACGTTGCCCACCATTCTTCTCCCTTGGCCAGCCACGGAGACGTTGCCCACCATTCTTCTCCCTTGGCCAGCCACGGAGACGTTGCCCACCATTCTTCTCCCTTGGCCAGCCACGGAGACGTTGCCCACCATTTTTCTCCCTTGGCCAGCCACGGAGACATAGCCCACCATTCTCCTCCCTGCATATGGCAGTGCACGGAGTGGACGTGAGAAACATGGGATTCTTGGACCTGTCCTGAGCCTCTTGCATCCTAGCCACGCTGCCCGCAACAGGTCAAGGAGAGCATCTGATGTGGGTGCGGGAGGGAAACTGCACAGTTTGGAGCAAATCACCTCTGACAAGTCATTATTTAGGGCTGGAAATCAGCTGCAGGCCGAGACCCACGGAGATCTGCCAGGAAACTCCCATTCAGTCAGGGGGCACCTCAGCTTTCCGATCCCCTCCTCAGCTCCCTGGCTCAGAACAGGCATGCTCACCCCTGCCTTCCCCTTCTCCAGCCTTATGCTTCAACTCCTCCAGCACAGCCCTTGGCACCAGCAGACCTGCTCACCAAGACTGGGAAGCTCCTACCATAGCGGAGCAGGTGCAGCCCTCGCCCCCCACCCGTGTTTGCTTGTGGGTGGCCATGTCATCTCCTGGCTGAGGACGGGACTGGGAAGCAGGACACCTGGGGGACCTATTCATGGCTGTCACTGAAGTCACTGGAAAAGCTCCCCCAGGTTTCCGTGGAGCCCTGAACACAGCACTTCACCTGTCTGGGCCAGGCTCAGTCTCTTACGCCCATGTGTGAAGCTCAGTTAGGCCTGTGCTACACTAGAAAATGAGCTCAGTCGAATCGCGTTGCTATGGGGTGTGAAAAATCCCCAGAGACCATGTGAAGGAGGGTGACAGAAGAATTCTTTCGTCAACCTAGCTAATGCCCAGCAGAGAGGAGGGTCCTTCCCGGCTACACCAAAGAGCTGCAGCAGACCAGCTCCGCCACTGTCGCGTTTGAAGTGTAGACAAACACCCTAAACTAATCCTATTTGCAGAGTATTTGGAGAGCCTCAGCTGAGCCGCGCTCCGCAGCGGGAGAGGCAGCGGGTTAAGGAGCCAGAGACGGCCGTGCTGAGCAGCTACGCCCAGGCTGCAGACAGATGCTCTCAGCGGCAATTAATCCCTAAAGCTGTAGCACCAGATTAGCCTTTAAGAGCCTCTTTCAAGCCTGAAGAATGTGAGCGTCCATTCACTTGTCAGGAAATGGGGTGGAGAGAACCAACCAGGAAACATCACACATCCTCTGCCAAGCTCCCTCCCAAGAGGCTCTCCGGCACTGAGAGACCTGACCATTGCTTCCTGCCACTGGACGTTGGCCCGACACCAGACAGTGGGAGGAGCCACTTCCTCCAGGAAGTGGAGGGAGCCTCAAACTACAAACCCAAACCAGTGACCACGAAAAGTGGATGATGGGAGAAACTATTGGGCAGCAAGACGTGATGGTGATGGGCACCCTCTGGTATTTCTACAGCTAGCTCCCCCTGGAGACGGGATTATGGGGACTACATTCCCAGGCCCGTATTTTGACATACTGTGGATCCAGCCAGGCTCTTAGGGTTTCTTTCAAATTCAAAACTATCAAGAGAACAATGTGAACCCGGAAGCATGAGAGCAGAATTCCTCAGACAGTAAATCCACCCCTCTGGGAAGCCTCAACACACCCTGGAGCTGTGGTGTGTAGCACCTCTGAAAATCCACCTCTAGGAGTCTTGCTCCTGGCACCCGAAGATGGGCCTCAGTATCCTTCCACGTTTCAAACCCACAGCTGTGAGCTAATGGGGTTTAGTCACCAGCTCTACAGCCTGGCCCCTAAGAGATCTAGGTTTTCCAGGGGAAGGGAGCAGCATGGAGGACAATAAGAGTCAGAAAAGGGCCCAAAAGGCCAATTAGGCCCTTATATTCCTACAGCTTACAGGGCAGGGGGCTAACTGAACTAACCTAGCAAAGGGACGGGGGCATCATTGCAGGCAAATTACTGAAGACCCCAGCTCAACATGCAGCTGTGGTCAACCAAAGAGTTAAACAGGATGCATAAGGAACAGGATGAACACCACAGAACACATTGTCATGGCACTGCATAAATCCAGGGTGCAGCCCATCTGGGTACTGAACACAGGACTAGTCACACCATCTAAAAAGGACACTACAGAACTGAGAGTGGTGTCAGAGCCAGACAGTGACAATGACATGGAGCCTGGAAAAATGCTAAGGTGAAGAGAGACTGAAAAGATTCTGGCTGTTACCTTGGAGAGGACACAAAGGTGGAGAGGTGGGAGAGAAAGAGCAGGACAAAAACATAAAATAATCAATAGTCTAAAGAGGTCCATCAGGAGCTTCTGTTCTCTGTCTAGAAACACAAGAACAAGGTCATTCAATGAAAGCGAAAGGCTGCAAACTGGAAATGGATAAAATTTCCACGTAACTGGAAATGAGCCTATGGTACTCATTGGCACAGGACACCAGGGCGTGATTCAAAGAGGAGGTGAACATTTACATGAATGTTCAGAGTTGTGACCGTTACTATGCGCATAAATTTTGGCTACAGATGGGCAGCCCATGGAACTCATTGGAGCCGGGCCTCTGTGGCTTTTGCACGACGGGTCTCAGGACTCTGCTGTCCCACGCTGGCTCACAGAGTCTGACTGTTAATCTGTCACGCCTCAAGCAGAAAGGAGACCCACCCACCTCCACACTGCCTGGGCTGGGGTCACAGAAGAGCTAACTGTCACCATAAGGAAAGGCACAAACTATACAAGCTGTAGCTGCACCCGTGTGCCCCAGGAGAGCACAAACACGGCAGCACCTGGGTAGCCCACAGGAAGGAGCTCATTTTCTTTGCATACGTTAGGGCCCAGCCTTCCTATTCAGCCACTGACATGCTACCTGGGTCAGCGCTTTGCCTGAGCGGTAATTCCCAGTGACCACTGCTCCAGCTCCACTGCCGCAGCACCAGCTACTCACAAAGCAGTCTGCATGGCTCATGCAGGTAACAATTCCTCCAGCAAACATACCAGGCACAAGTAACTTCACCACCCACAGCATCCCCTCCAGCTGCCCTCACTCCTTGGCCCCGGTGCGTTAATTCTTCTCGCTTCCTCTTCCTGTACTCTCCGAAGGTGGTGCAGAGAAGTCACTCCGCCTCCCATCTGGATAGGCACACAGGTTCAGAGAGGGAATGCTGCGATGTCATCACGGAGCGGGAGCAAGATCCATTACGCACCAAGCAGCAGAAGTTAGGAGGGAGGGAGGGAAGGCAGGGAGCCCCACCTAGACCACCATCGGCTCAGCCAGACACTGAGGGAGATGCCTCTAAATGCCATGGTGGGGGCCACAAGCAAACAGCTACAGAGCAAATAGTCCCCAAGACTTCTCAGACCCTCTGCTGCTCAGGCACCCTCTGCCTCCTGTATTTCAGGATTTACTTGGCTCTCCATTGCACCCCATGTCTCTAGTCCGCCCCCTTTCTGTTAGCTGCAGCAGGCGTGCTGGGAGCTCGCTGGTGCGCACCAAGAGCACACTGGAGTAAATGACACATGGGAGCAGCAGGAGGAAGCCCACAGGCAGGGCTGCCTGACCTCAGGAGTTGCTTGGCTCTGGGAAGACAACTTTGCCCTGAGCCCTTTCCTTCCCTTTTACATTTCATTAACTCCCCCCTGTGCTTTACGGAGCGAATGGGGCCAGGGAGTTCACCGGCTTCTGTCCCGATGACCAGTCGGCTGCTGTAGTGTGGAAAGAGCAGGATGCTGGAGGTGCAGAACAGACGGACTATTGCCCTGCCGGGACGCAGGAGCCAAGCATGCAAGTGACAGCTGTACAAGTGTTAAAATCTTTCCTGCTTTGGGTCACTAGTCATAGGAAAAATTCTTGTTCTGGTTCTAAAACAATCTGACCAATCAACCCAAGGGCCCAACAGCTGCAGCCACCCCACCTGTCTATCCGTGCAGATGCCGGCTTAGTACCCGAGTGCCTCTCCCTGCTGCCCAGCTTCCCACCAAAGTCTAATCTGTAGGATCACGTTCTCCCTGCAGTTCCAGCTGGATGTAGAATTCTTTCCTTCCAACCTGAAGTGTTGCACTGTACTGATGGGGATGCGAAACAGCTGCTATGGGATTCGTTTATCCCGTAGATATCATCTGTACAGTGCTCTGGAATCCTTCTCAATGGGTGTCCTTCGGGTTATTCCAATTGCACACCACCTTGGCCCGCTGTTTGGGAAAGCCCCCCTCCAGGTAATTACAGAAGACATTATGCGCCTGTGGAGGAAATGAAGCGACATGACTGCACCCACAAACTTTTGCTGATGGGAAGTATTGCTAAAGTATTTCCAAATCTGAGAGCTGGAGAAGGGAAGCTGCTGGGTACGAAAGGAACACACACAGCCGGCCTCTTTTCTGGAGGAAACGCCGCTCTCTGCAAAGGAAAGAGCAAACAAACAGCACTGCCCCGTACTTACCACATCATAACCCGTAGGCGCCCGGTTCCGAGAGGCGACCACGCCAACACCTGTGATCGGATCCATCGGCAGGTCCGGCAAGGCATCCGAAAGGTCTCGCACTTCAGGCATTATGGACTGCGCCTGGAAGAGGGAAGCAGAGTTGGAGGCTGTACTGCAGCACACGCCCTTCACCACAACACCAGCTCCGGCCACACACACCTGGCCTTCGTGAAGCTGTCAGACTCTCCGGCATTTGTAAAGAGGCCTCTGCTTCTGATAAGAACTCCCAGACAGGCCTGGAATTCAGGCCAAGAGCCTCTTCTGAGATCAACTTGATTGTTCTGGAATATTTCCAGAGGGCTGGTCCCCATCGAGTCCCCGAAAGAAAACGCGAGCCCACTGCCCAACGAAAGGCAAGCTGAGCCCATTGCCCAACGAAAGGCAAGCTGAGCCCTTTGATTCAAACAGGCACCGGTGGGTCTGCCTTTCTGGAGGGCAGGAAGCTACTTCTAATGGCTTTGCTCAGCTCCGTGAGCTGCCTCCCTTGGTCCCATCAGTGCTTCGCGAGAGCTGGTTAGAGCCTGGCTCATCACATACCTGGCACCGCAGCAGCTGAGACACAGAATGCCAGCCCTGCCCGCAGAGCTGATTCAGCAGGAGGACACAAACAGGGCCAGCACAGCCTAGCACAGGCAGATCTTTGCAATGTAGCTGGGTCTGGAGACTTCAGGGGAGGGAAGTGTGTGCCAAGGGTGTAGGGACGAGGGGGCCCAAGAGACTAAGGGAGCATATAGGGAAGATGCGTGTGCCAGACGGGTCACTCAGAGGAGCAGGCCCAAGAGCTGCTGAAAGAAGTCTAGCCGGGGAGGGGGAGGAAGAGAGAGCGGGCATGCAAGCAAGCCTGAGCATGCGACATCCTGCCAAGAAAGCCAGTCGACGCTGGTCCTCTCTTGCTTCCAGGTAGGAATGCTCCAGGAAACCACCCTGGCGCCAGGAGAGAAAAAGGCAGCAGTGGGTGTAAAAGAGCCATGCTTCTGGGAAGCCAGACAAGCCGTGCAAAAACTGACCTAATTCAGTTGCTTTTCCACAGCAATTAAACCCCAACATCTTCAGGGGTGTGAAGAGGGCAAATTGCTCATTACTTCTCAGAGAGACAGAAGCGAATGCCAGCACCCTCAACCCGCCAAAACCCCAACAATCAACAGAGAAGCCATTGCCACCCGGCTGGTGTCAGGAAGAGTTTTGTTTCATCTCTGCACCAATTTCCTGAAAATGCAAAGAAACTGAGATGCCGCTCACTTCATTTTCCAGACAACTCAAGCGTCTAGCAATCTGGACATATGAATTTGGATTCTGAACCCTTTCATTTTCCCCTTCTGTTTCCCACACAGACTCTTCAGCTTCACACAGTCAGCACCAAGAAGGCAGCTCCAAGACTCGTGAGACAGCAGCGCACCCACAGCCGGCCCTTTCCAGCGAGCACGAGTCTCATGTCCAATTACATGCACCAGCTAACCCAAAACCCAAAGCTGTTACTTGCAGTTTAAAACACTGCAACCTACCAACTTTGCAATTAACAACTCATCAAGTGAAGGTGCAAAGGGTGCAGGGCTGAAAGAGCATAATGTGAATTAAAAATGCCGAATATGCCATCTGCACGCAGATATGTAGATAGGTTTTCTGACAAGCACATTTCCAGGTTATTCTCAAGACCCTAGCGACCTACTGATGCCCATCAATTTCTTTCAGTATGTAACAAATATTGATATTAACTTCTCTTCGGTGAATCCCCACTGTCCTTAAAAGAAATAAAGATATTCCCTAATGCACGACAGGAAAAAATATACCCCACCCATTTCATAGTGGCTACTGCTATCTAAACAAAGGGGAAGACTATCGATTTCTCTATTTTTTTCAATATCACCAGGTATTGCTGCAGCTAAACGTGCCAAGAAGGCAGCACTGACCTGCAGCATGCGAACACAGGCTTAGCATTCAGGATTAGTGCCAGGACTTGACAGACTATAATGCTGGGCTGAAAAAGTCCTTGCTGCCTCCTGTTTGTGGGAAAAACAATCACAATTCCCCTGAACAGCTAAAGTGTACGGTCTTCGAGGGCACCACCTATCAACTCTCTTCTCCTGGGAAGCTCATAAGAGTGGAGCTAATGATGCTGTTCTTTTTAGGACACTAAGAAAGCACCAAGGCCAAGATTTTCAGAAGAGACTGGTGATTTCAGGGGGCTCTGCTGAGACCCCTAGAGGCCTCCTTTACAGAGAGCACTGAGCACCCACCCTTTGAAAATACGCATCCACCCCTTTGCGGTGTCTCAAGTTGGTTACTAGCCACCCAAGCCATTTCTTCCTCCAGGCAGCTAACAAACCAGCACTTCTCTCAGCTGCACATTTTTGCACGCTATTTGCCTGAAGCAGCTTCTCCTCACAATCTCATAAGGCTTCTCTTGAGACACTGTCATTTTTCCTAAGTCCAGGAGTCTCTTCGCTGCAAACTCTGCCACGGTTCCACCTGCCTTCCTAAGACCAGCTGCCCCGAGGCGAGGAGCTAGTGTGTAATACTGTGCTGCAGAGTGTGGGAAAGCCACGCAATCACAGTGCAAAGGAAGAGAGAGAAAGACATTTAATCACAGGCAGATTTCCCCCAACGGGACATGTTTCCAAAAAAAAAAAAAAAACCAAAAAAAACCAAAACAAAAAAAACTCATTTCTTTTGAAACTTTCTAAACTTTTCAATGAAAAACCAAACCTGGCGAATCTGGGGGGTGGACCAACCAGGACAGGTCTGTGCTCATGTTTGTCATTCTCCAACCAGCTAAAGAGTTCAGAACTGCATTTCCCTCGCCTCCCAGCCAAGCTCACAAACATTTGGCTTGCAATTTTACAGGCAAAGAAGTCAGGAGATGCGGAACGCAGCTTGCCATCACAGCCCTCCACACACACACGTCACACTGGCTCATTTCGCACAGATGCCGTCTCAAAGCCCCTTTTTAGAGCAGGCACGGAAGGGTCACCGTTTCTCCCCATCACAGACAGCTGCTTTGCTTTCTGAGTCTAGCAGAGTTTCTCAGCATTGTCCAGTTGGCTCACACAGAAATGTAGCTCCAGCCGCCTGCAGTTCTGTGACCTCAGGAATTACAGGAGATGCTGGCCCCAGACACTGACAGGCTGTACATCCTGCATGGGCGTTGGGTTCCCATGGAACCAGGCTGTAGCGAGAAGCAGCTGCAGAGATGGAAGGCTGCTTGAGTCTATTAGGGTTGGTAAAAACCATTAACAGGATTTTTCTAAAAATCAGAAACAAGCCCTCAGGAGGTGTGAGCTTCGGAGGGGAAGAAACTTCCATGCAATTTCACAGTTACCGGGGCTCCTCACACGCATGATTTCTGGTGGAGCAGATATTTTTCAGCTGTACACAACTTGTTCATAAGGCAGCCTCCGCAGCCTTCACTCTCAGCCGCTGGCTGAAAATACTTGGTGTTTTATTGTTCATTGGATCAAAACCACACTTCTGCTCATTAGCAGCCCTCAGGTATCTTCCCATCTCATTATTGTGCTACGAATGCTGCCAGTGGCCGCCGGACCCAGAGGAGATCAAGGCAGAAGAGAAAACAGGAAGTTCCAGCTTTCCGCACATCAAGGTGGAGCTCACATCCTCACAAGCATGTGGAGCACTGCTGTGGTCTCGGTATTACAGGGTGCTCGCTCTGCAATGGGAGCAGGGCAGAGGAGGGAAAAGAGAACTCAGGATGAAGGAGATGGCCTCAGTCCCACAGCCCAAACTTGACCAACCAACGACATCAAGCCCCTGTGCTGTGAACTGGCCTGGGAATGAAACGAAAGCCCGCCTCGCCCAACGGGAACCGGGCACCAATTCTGCTGAGAACATGCCATGAGGCTCAACATCGTGTTGGAAAGGGCCAGTTCTAAGAATCTGCCCTTGCCTGCTGGACACAAGAGCACAAGAAAGGATCATGAAGGCAGCTGAGGCACAGAGCTCACGCTTAGGACAGCACAGGGTGGTGCTCTGTGGAGACAGGATCCTTGGCCTCAATGGAGAGTTCTCTGGACAATCTCAGGAATGGTCCTGAAGGCCTCAGAGGGAGCCCATCCAATGCCCTCTGCCTGGGCATGCTGACTGAACAGCGAGGCTGTCTATCCACTGGCTTATAATGGCCCCCAGCAGAGAATCCAAGCATCTCCCAAGAGAAACAGACCACCAAAGACCTCTCTCCCTCCTCTCCTACCAGTGCACTGGGGAATGGTGCACGGCTCAGACTCCCTGGCCATCTTTCCCACCGTCAAATTTCCTCTGGGCATCTGGATGGCTCCCCAGAATTATGTCCCCTGCAGAAACTTCTAACTACCAGTCTGTCCGGGACCACCTCTCCCCTGGGATGATAGACCAAGCTGTACTGAACAGAGGCTTCTCGGAGCATCTGTGAGTTGGGTCCTCCTTCAAAACCTGTCACCCTAGAAATCAGCAAGCTGTGGTCTGGTTCATAACTGCCAGGGGCTGACCCCTTAGTCAGTCAGAGATCCATGCCAAGCAAAGGGAGCGAGCCACAGACACAGTAGGAATTTCCAGCCACGCCCTGTGTCGTGCAATGAAGGCACACGTCTCACTCCTGCCAGGCTGCCACAAACCTGCCCTCAACTAAGGCGGCAGGGGTTCCTTTGTCCAGGAGGTGCCGTGGAGCAAAAGCACAAAGCTGTTCTGTGGGTGTCTGACTCACAGCATGAGGGTGGGGTGGGCAGGACACTGCCTCAGTCCGTCCTTTGGCACTGCTCTGACAAAGCCTTTTTGTCCTGGAAACAGCTGACGGGCCCAGCGAAAGAAACGGGTCTTTCTCCTTTGAGGTGGAAGCTGCAGGGCTGAGTCACAGATGTGGGACTGTCTCTGAGGGCAGGAAGAAGTGCACATGCAGCAAGGAGTAAAATGGACGACCAGGGCTTGACTCTTCTCACGAGTGGTGAGCAGCACAATGTGGCCAGCTCCAGCCATTCTCTTCTCGTCAGGTCCCCCCAACGTGGGACGTAACCTGGCAAACAGGTTCCAAAAACAATCCAGGGAAAGCATACACCAGCTGGGCCCGTCCTGCTGCACAGATTCAGGCCCTGGCTCCTCGAGCCACCAGAGACTGATTTTATTGCACTCGCACATTTGGCCCCAAACAGGGCGGCACCGTGCAAGGAGCTGTACGACAAGAGAGATGTATTGGCTTCATATGATGCTTCAGGAGATCACCTCAGGGCGGGGGGAGAGGGGGGATCTTCGAGGCTCCCTTGTGTGCACCACACTCCTGGCCTCCCCTCCATCCTGACAAGCCTTCTCTACAGCTTGCTCCTCTGGGAAGCATTCCAGCTCTGCAGTCTGCACCCCACCAAGGGCTTCTTGAATTGCATTCCACCTCCCTGTGCACTCAGATGGCTAGTTTTCTGGGACTATTGCACACTGCTCCCAGGGCTCTGCTGGCAAACCAAGGGCTCACATCCTACAAGCACTGAGCAGTAGCCTTTCCTCTGCCCACGCACCATAATTAGACCTCCTGGCTGCCTGCCTTTGGTCCCGGACACATGTTAGATGCTGTGCTGTTCTTCACACAGCTCTCATGTCAGAGAATCATTAGGATTATTCAGCCATTTCTGCTGAGTCATGCAAAATTGAGAGTCCTTTGGCACTTTACAGACTAACAAGTTTCTTCAGGCACAAGCTTTCGTGGGCTGCAACCCACTTCGTTAGATGCTGGGTCATGATTACCTATTTCGGGCAATTTCTCATTTTGTGGAGAGTTCTAGGATGCACCAGGTATGGCGGGGGGAGGAGGAGGTCCATTGGAAATTCAGGTAAATACTGCTGTGTGCTCTGCACAGCTCACAGAGAAGTCCCCGGCTGGGCAAACGCACGATTGGTTACACTCCCTGGGGGCATTAAGGAAGTTTGGTTTCTTTACCGTTATGTGTCTGAACTCATTGTGGTTTTTCTCCCTTGGCAATAAAAGATGGTTTAAATGAAGATGGAGGATGACAAACATTTCTGTGGGACGGCTTGTTACTACAGTGAGCTTCTCTTTAAACAATGCAAGTGGAACCCAGAGTCCTGTCTAGACACGCTGCAGCTGAGAACTCAAAGCCAGCTGATCAGGAGGCTGCATTGTATAATTGCAGTTTATACACTTGGTGTTTGTATAATTCTCTGAGGAAAGGCCCCCCACTGCTCCACCCTGGGCAGGGTCACTTTGGGAACAGACCAGATCAATTACCAGATAATTTCCCCATTAGCTGGAAGCAGTCTTTCTTAAGGTCACTCCCAGGACCCATGCACATCCAATCTGAGCCCTGAGGCAGAGGACAGATTCAGATCTCTGCAATGGGCACTGCTAGTTAGGAAAGGAGAGAGGAAATGTTCTCCCGAAGAGCTCACGTGCATCTCACCATAGTGGTTATTTGCACTCCCCTACCTCCCCACTGTAGATGCTCCCCACATGCCTAGGCAGACATGAGGCCTGCCTGCAAAGCTCAAAGCTCAGCATCTCTAGGATGACAAGTACCCGGCCAGGGCTGGAAGAAGATGCCTCTGAGATACATGGTTCACAGTACTAATTTTATTGTTAAAGAAAGACAGAACGACCATGCCCGACTGGCCACCAAGCAAGCTATTATTAGCAGGTCAATCTCGTCAATGCCACAGCAGAGATGGGTCTTGAGGAAGGATTTGGAGGAAAAGACGGTGGTGCCACGAAGACATTCCACATGCCAAGGAGAGCATGGAGATGGTTTGAGAAACAGCAGACAAGTTGTTCCCAGGGACAGCCACATCATAGGGCAGGGAGGGAAAGTTCCTCTATTGCAGCCACGGCTCATCACACGTTGTAAGAATGAAGCCAACCCTTCGTTGTTCTTGCGGTAACTGGAGCGCAGAGAAATCAGGCTCCCGTACTGGAGTGAGGAAAGATGCAGCAGAGACAAACACCTGCATTCTCCCAGCACCACAATGCCATCCTGACCCGCCTCTATAGACGGAACCCGGCCACCCCTTGCTGGTTTATGAGTGGGAGCGCTCTCCCCACAGGGTTCAACTCATCAGAGACATCCCGTCACTAGAACAACTCCAATAGCCCTGAAGTGCAGCTGATGGGGTGGAAGAGGAAGAGTCTGATCCTTCAGGAAAGAGACTCACAATAGCCTCTGAAAACCTGCTCGTTCTCCCCTGCAACCCTTTCTGACCGCAGGAGGAATCAAACCAGTGTTTCGACGCCATTGTACTGCAGCTGATTCAGCTGGCAGAGCTCTACACTTGCCGGCAGGAGAGATAGATTTGAGACAACTTTGGGGCTTCCATCCTGCAAACAGGGGCAGTGTAGAGGTGTCAGGCACTTTATGAGGGCCACGGCATTTCTTGGCTGAGCAGGACTTTCTGCAGGACTGGGCTCTAAGCCAACAGACCCCATGTCTTTTCAAAGACAATGGAGGAAGTAGCCACAGCCTGATCCTGGTACATCCCATTCCAGAGATTTCTTCAGCCTTTCCGAGTGAGATCAGCACACCAATGTGAGAGAGGGAAGTGGGGGCCGACAGCAGAAGGTTGATCAGGACAGAATATGTCATAGGATGAAAATCAAACAAGCATTCAATGGCAAAGGTGATAGAAGCTGAAACAGGATCCCAAGTCAGAGGATCTTTTGACCCTTTCTCATACCGACATATACACACTACTTAGGAGTTTTAGCTCTGGGCCCATCTTTCCTCATAACCCTGCAGAGAGAACATTGCTGATCACATGGGCAGAGGAGCACAAATCCTAGAGATGCTGACTCTGCTCCTGGGCCCTGTGGACTTTCTGCTCCTACCCAACATTCCTTTCAACTAGAAGAAGTGGAGTGTTCCCAGCTAACGTGCCCCAGTGGCTTAGATCCCTTCAAGAGTCTTCTGCATTTCTGGACCAAAACTGGATCCTCAAGGAGGCTAGTGACAGGACTCATTATCAATACAAGACACATTGTCCAAATTGGTCACAGCCCAGTCTGGTTCTCTTTATCCTAGGTTTTCCACAAGACTTCATTGCACAGCCGTTGGTAACGCCCCATATGTCTCAGATCAACAGATATACAGAGCTCCTCTTGCAACTGGTATCTGTAACCCCTCATGTTTATATTCTCTTCATCTTTCCCTTTCCCATTCCCTGCTTTTTTCTCTCCCACCTTATTTTCTTTGCATTTCATCTCCAGTTTTATTGGTTTATTCTACACCTATTTATAATAGCTTTATTGTCAATTCAAGTATGTCATGAAGATGTTTTGACCACGCTGGACACATGCAGCACAGGACAAACATACTTGCAGACTCTACGGTGAATTGCTGTTAGTTTAGAAAATGGAACACTAAGGTACAGAAAACAAAGCTTTACAACTCGAAACCGAGTAATGAACAGAAACTGCATGTGAGTAGAGCGGATCTGATGAGTTACTGGGTGGGTACGTAACATAGAATGAGAAACCAGCAGAGCTCTGAAGCTGAATGGCAAGGAACCCAGAGAATCATTTTTTCATCATTTCCTCCTTCAACCACATGCTCAGCCACTTCTGATACTAACTCGTTACCTACCACACAGGCAGAACAAGAGCCAGCAAAGATGAAACTGAAAAATTAAAACCTCTTACTAACTCCCTGTACCTAAGCAGAAATAAAACTACAAAGTCCATGGACTGAGACATTATTGCAGCCTTCATTCCAATATTATTTGAAGACTGTTTGCAAGTTCATTCTAAAATGCTGCAGCTACTGAAAGCTTACCTTCTGACGCTTACACAGCAGCATGCACACCGAAGTAGACTGGAAAGTACTCCAAACAGAAACACATACATGATCACTTCACCCACCCCCACTGGGATGTGACGTCACAGCTGCTCACGGCCAGTTTTATGACAAGGGGCGAAGAGGAAAATTCTCTCTAATCGAAAGAATTTTAGGCAGACGGTTGGATTTTGGCCAGGACACTGGGCTCCAATGCTGTGGATAGTCACAAGTGGTCAGGTTTCAGGTTAAATGACATCCATTCAACCAGCTGTTGCTCTTGCATATTAGGACCTCTCTACATGGGAGCTAAGGAAGGGCAGCTGCCATCTGCACCCGATACACAGCTCAGTTACAGCCCACTGCACAGATAGGAACGTGGGCTGGTCCAACCAGAAACAGGAACAGAAATAACTACCTCCGTTGTAACTTGCACCTTTAGCTATGTCAGCACCAGCCCATCTGTGGACACTTGTTTTGGATCAGGACTGCTCAATGTCCATTTCACATCAGTCATTACAAAAATTGACAAAGGAAATTGAAATAAGACTCTCAATCCAAAGAAAGTGTCCACACAGTACGAACTCCATGCAAGTAATCGCCTTCTGAGTCATCTCAGTCCCATGGCGCGTGCAGATAAGCCCGAAATGTCACTGGAACTGGGCTAAAGCCTCAAACTTCATGTTAGAGACAGCTGTGCATGGTGAGAGGCGAACTGCTGTATCCAGAGAGCCCCTGAAACACATCAGATGATGCTCTAAGGACCCTAGTACCCAGAGAAAAGTGCATGGGTGAGGCCCAGCCCCAGGATTTGAAGAGCACCGTTAAATGATGTTCACACATGCTAACACTCCAGCCAAGACAAGGCCGAATGACACTTCAGCCCGTGTTGAATTTTGCCTCACTGCGACGAGAGTGTTCGGCCTTGTCTACACTTGGGGGTTTCTGTGGGTATTGTTAGACCAGGAGAGTTAAACTGGCAAAGATGCCCACGTGTGGACATGGTTATATGGCCACAGCTGGGCTTACAGGTTCAGGACCAGGCAGACGCAGAGTTATAGCGCTGGAAGCACACCCAGGCTAAGGGGCTTATGGACGCATAGCTGTGTTAATGAAGAGAAATCCCCCCGATGGACATAACCTCACAGGTTGGAGGGAAGGGTCGCCCTGGCCTTTTAGAAGGTATAAGTGGGATCGTATTAGCCTGCCTGACCTGACAGCACATCTTCAAACCCCACTCTAGACCGTGGAGCAGAGTGAGCCTTCCCCAGCCCCAGTGCCAAAACACACGTCCCAATCCCCTAAGCTGGAGATGAATAAATAAAGCTGCAGTCAGTCCATGCCACTGTCCAGCCACTGCTCCGGGGGGAAGAAACTCCCATCATCATCTGGGCTGGACAGACCCCTGAGAATGGGGCAGAAAAATCAGAAACCAAGAGACACAAACTTGTAAGGATCTGCGGCCCAAATCCGAGGACTTCTCAGCACAGCTTGCACCTCCCAGGTTGCCCTCACCCCCATGTCCAGTAACCCCACTGGACTGTTGAGCAGCCTTTGGTCTCCTTGCAGATTATCCAGGCAATGATCCCAGCTGAGCCAGCAGATCGAACAACACATCACACACGTGGTGCGGACAGAGGTCTCCCCCGAGAACACAGTGGTAAAAACCCCGAACAACAGGGCATCTTGTTGCCAGCACCGCAGCCAGAGCACCCATTCCAAAGTGAGAAATACACTGCGACTTTGGCAAGCCAGTGAATTCACTGATAGGTGCATGCGGCCCCGCCGAAGGCCGGAAATAAGACCAAGGGACCATTCACACACCCCCATTAAGCACACGCAGAGGCATTTGCAGAATCCAGGATAGTACTGGGAGGTTCAGGGCCCATAATGCCACCACTCCCATCACCAGCGACTCAGACGTGAGCAAGGTGAAGGACGGATGGGTTCCCACCCAGTGCTCAGCTGGAAAAACGGGGACCAGACTGCGGGCAAACAGGGAACAGCTGTCATTCTCTGGGGATGCAGGGAGCAAGGTGCAGTCCAGGAAGGGAGACAGGCAGCCCCTGGTCCCGTCCCCCCATGCCAGTGTGGCTAGCACACACAAAGGCGGAGGTGAACAGAAACACTAGAAGGAACCTTGGAAACCTGTGACCCTGTAACCTCCTGGGCAATGTTGGGGAGCGTTTCCTTGCTCCCTGTGCGACAGAGGGGATGAATTTGGGGGACAAAGCCAGACTGCTGCAGCTGGTCTCCACAGGCTAATCCGGGGGGCAGGTTAGGGGCAGCCGGGCCTCCCCAGGGCCCATTCGGGATGGGGGGGGGGGCAGCCGGGCCTCCCCGGCCGCTCAGACCCACCTTGACCAGCAGACCGCGGAGCGAGGGACCGGGGCCCGCAGACAAAGCCCCGCCGACCAGGGCCCCGCGCCGGGCAGAGCGGACACGCCCAGCCCCGCTCCCGCCCCCCGGCCCGGCCCGGCAGAAGGACCCGGCGGAGGAGGCCGAGGCCGGGGACACTTAACTGTTGCCCGCGCGGCTGGCGGCGGGGCCCGTCTCAGGCAGAAGCAGCGGCTCATGGCCCGGCCCGGCCCGGCGCGGCGGAGGGCGGCCTGCGGGGCGGTGCGGGGCGGGGAGGCCGGAGCCCCAGCGGTGCCTTTACGCAGCGGAGCCGGCGGGACTCGGAGCCGCGGCCGCTCTCGAGCCGGGCCGCCGCGCAGCAGAGCCGAGCCGAGCCGAGCCCCAGCCTCCCGGCGCCCGCTCCGCCGCCCCCGGCCCCGCTCCCCTCCCGTGGGCCGCCCGGGCCGGGCTCAGCTGCAGAGCCCGCAATCGCCTCCTGCCCGCGGGTGGTGCCTGCGGCGCGGCAGGGCCGGTCCCCGGGAGACTTACCGGGGAGGGACACGGGCCTGTCTCCCGGCACAGACCGGCCCCGGCCCCGCGAGCAGGGAGGGAGGAAGGAGGGAGACAGACCGACCTCTGCAGCCAGCGCCTTTCCCAGCGCTCGGGGGCCGGTCCCGGGAACGCTGGGAAAACATTGGCGGAAGAAACCTTCCCCGGGCCGGGGAGCTGGTGTCCAGCAGCAGCGGACGAGGCCGGGCGGCCCCGGAGGTCAGCGAGGCCGGGCCCCTTCCCCCGGCCAGGCCGAGCCGCCTACACCATCCCCGCCTGGGCTTTGCCGGGACCCCGCGGCGCAACGCCCAGCGCAGCCTCTCCGCCGGCCTCGGCCGGACAGGTGTGCGCACCTGGCTACGCCCCAGCTGCCTCTCGGCCGGACAGGTGTGCGCACCTGGCTACGCCCCAGCTGCCTCTCCGCCGGCCTCGGCCGGACAGGTGTGCACACCTGGCTACGCCCCAGCGCAGCCTCTCCGCCGGCCTCGGCCGGACAGGTGTGCACACCTGGCTACGCCCCAGCTGCCTGCACCTCCCCGGGCCCTGCACGCGGTGCCATTGATCTGCCCAGGGACCGGTGTGCGGTCACAGGACCCGGTCACCCTCCGGGTCTGTCCGTCTCCGCCCTGTGCAGGCCCAAGCCAGGGTGCTTGTGGGAACACTTGTAACGCTACTGGCACCGGCTGCGCCCTGGGCTCCGCGTTGCTAACCTTCGGCTAGGCCTGGTTTTCTCCCTCTGGGTTCTCTGGCCCACAATGTATTTGCTCCAACTCCCCCTCTTCGCTCTGATCGCTTCTCCCCCGCTCGCTACTTCCCCTCAACTGCCTGGTTTTAGCCATTCCTGTTCTTTGCACCCCTGGACCCACCTTGTCTGCCCCGAGTCCAGCTAAAACCTCTCCTTTCCCTCCCTATTTTTGGATCTGATTGGTTTCTGGTGCAGATAGGCATGCAGCTCAGCCAATCAACAGCTCCCTAGAGCCCCAAATGGAGCCCAGCGTTGTTGAAATTAACAACTGACCTGCCCTGCCCTCTGCTGCGGGCTTTGGGAGTCCGGAGAATTCTTGGGTTCTGTTCCTAATTCTGCAACTAGCGTCCGATCGTGTCTAAGTCCGTTCTCCATCTCTGCCATGGCCTGATAACATGTATCCATCCGGCAGAGCTTCTGTTAGGGTTAATTCATTAGTGTGTGTAAAGTAACTGAGATCCTCGGATGAAAGAAGCCATAGAAATGACAATTGCTGTGGTTATATTTCTGTGAACAGTTCAAGAACAAGTAATGTTAATGTCTTCTTGCCACCACTGGGCGCAGCATTGCTGGACTGGGACCAGTCCTCTGTGCTACTGGTGGTGTTACCTCTGTGCTTGTTCACTAGTGGCAAAGCACACTAGCCCGGCGGTGACTGACCAATGGTAATACCAAGGTATTTTTGTATGGGTCACTCCTTGTCCAACCAATGCCTTTTTTTTCCCTCTGAGTGCACCATTGATGGCTGATACCAGCTACTGTATCTAACAGTTACAGGAGATTGTTCTGCATGGTGAGGAGTAGAATGCATTTTTGGGTTTGGAGAGTAATTTGCAAAAGCTGATGCCTGGTGGAAATAAGAGCTATATGCTCCATACATAATATATGCCCCAAATGCCCTATTACAGCTACAGAAAGATTTCCTGAAGTGGAGAAGTTGATACACATTACAGTGTGTTAATGCTCCCCGCTGGAGATGCTGATACTGAGAGAGTCTTTAGTGTAATAATATTAAAACATCAGAGTTTCAATCAGACCCTCCCTGCCTTCCCTAGCAGTGTGACATCAATTGATTCCAAAGGAAGAGCCTGGCTGCTGCTTACTATCCAGTAAGTGTTCCCAGCTATATTCTGGTCTATGCTTTGCCATGTTTGTAACATTCTCCCCAGGGGACCAGGTGGTGTGCAGGAGGCAGTAGTGTATCCCGAGGGCAGCTAGCTCCTTCTTCACTTTGGTCTTATACTCATGGAAACATTCAAAAGAGACTATCGCCCAAGCCCCCAAAAGCAACGGTTCCTGTCGTGGCAAATGGAGCCCTGCGCTGTTCAGGGGGGGTGACAATGAGCTTGTGGGGCTGGAGACCTTTAACCTGTGGCAGATGCTGAGGTTTATAGAGAAGGTGTCGCCATGCTCTTTCACACTGCATAGTCTCAGGCCCTGACTCTACAGACACATGCACATAAGTATCTTTAGGTACGTGAGCAGTCACTTTTCCAAGACCATCTGGCAGTTCAGGAATGAGTAAAGTGGCACCCTGCACCCTGGGTTTTAGTATAACGCAGTTTCTTACTGTGGTCTAGTGCAGTGTTTCCCAACCAGTGTGCCGTCAGGCCTAAGGAGATGTCCCATGGAATTTTTTGCAAAACTACTCAAAGAGTTATGGATTGGCTCATGAATATTCATGAGTTCCTTTGGAAACTATATGGTGGTGTGCCTCAAAATAATTAAAGGTATCAAGGTATGCCACGGCAGAGAAAGGTTGGGAACCACCAATCTAGTGGTTAGACTATATGGCTGATTGCTCGGGCTCCTCTGTCTCTGTCTCAGCACAACCATGGAGAGCTGTCATTGCAAATCTCTTCCCCACCAACCTCAGTTTCTCCAAGTGTGTTATAGGCATAATAGAACTGACCACAGAGGGGGGCCAGGACGTGTAATTAATGTTAGTTGGTCAGGGCCCTGTCAGATCCTGGGATGGGCTGAGAGACAATGGTGAGAAGTGCTGAGCATCACGCCCGTGTGTTACTTAGAGCTGTGTAAGGTGCAGACCTTTCTTTAAAGCACGAGGACAGAAGTGGAAGCACACGACCCCCCCATTTATACATTATGGATCATAATATTTAAGTGGGCCGACTATAACCCTGTAACTAGTTTTCCCTGACAGAACGAGTCTTGCTCAGCAGATCCTAACAGCTGTCTGTAAAACACATTTATGAACAGTTCATACATTTCCTGTCAGTTGCAAACAGTGCACTCGGGGCCCCAAGGTTGCTCTCTGGAAATTTTCATGCTCCTTGAGACCTCATTGCTGCTCTTTTGGAGATTCTCCCCCCATTAGAGAAGGTGATGCTAACTAGGGCGAGGGTAAATTCAGGCTGGCTCCAAAGAGATCCAGGCTCTTTCAAGATTACAGCATGAGATCCATTAAATCAGGATTAAGTGTCATGATAGTGATTTGAGTTGACACAGTTTTCACCCCCTCCATTTACTGGAGAATATATAACTGGAGTAGACTGGGCCTGTCATATTTTACCTTGAAAATATGAAACTTCCTGTAGCAGTGTTGAATAGTATTTGAGGTCATGTGTCAGGCCTCGGAGGAGCCTTAGCTAGGCAGGAGAGACTGAGTAAATAAGTGAGAGGTATATAAACATGCCACTTATTCTAGTTGATAATTGCTTTCAACCATGAGCAATATGTTAGCTGTTTTTAGAGCACGATATACTGAACTGTGAAGAAACTGAAGACTAGGTCTGGGCAAAGCACAAGGACAAAAATGGAAGCATTATATCATAATCTTTATGTATTATGGATCACAGTGTCATGGTGGCCTGCCTATGGCCCTGTGACTAGTTTTCTCTGACAGAATCAGTCTTGCTCAGCACATGCTAACAGCTATCTGTAAAACACATTTATGAACTGTTCATATATCTCCTGATAGTTGCAAACACTGCCTGGGGCTGCGTCTTGCAGTGAGGTGTCCTTTCCCAATGACTGGTATAAGTTAAAGGAGGGTCCTTGAGGCATATGGCCTAATCTAAGGACTAGCAGCATCGTTAGGAATCGTAGCAAGATGCAGCAATGGTGTGCAGAGAAATGGTTTGGCCTAGGAACCTCATCCAGACAGAAAAGCAGGAAGAACATTTTGCTTGGCATGTGAGCGTGGGATGGGTGGGGAGGGGGCTAGGTGGCTGGAGCACTGACTGAATAGTGCCATTCGCTGAAATAACTTGCCTATTTCAGACAGTTATTTTCTATGCAGTTTCCCACTCTCTCAGGTCAAAAAGATGCCCCATGAACCAGATGCATCACACAGAATATTTGTCATGTCTCTCTGTCTCCTGTGCTCAGTGTGTGGCATCTGCCCACAGAGTCCACAGCTGCCACAAAAGCCTTGAGAAAAAACTATAGATATCACTGTTGGAGTCAATTCCTCACTTATCCCATGCTTTAGAGTGTGCGTAAGTGCTTTGGTGAACCAGGTGTCAGACAAACCTCCCGTTAACACCAATGGGAGCAGGACTGAGCCCATGCCATATCCCTTCCCAATGCAGCAGTTTGAGCCCTGCTTGGGGGCAGCAGCTTCTCCCCGGGCTTTAGTACCCTCTTGTCCCTCCATGTCCCTCCTGCTAGCCTGCTGATTCTCAAAGCAGGGAGACTGAGTGACTGACATTGACTTCTAATGGCTAGTCCAGTGGGGTCCCTATGCTAGGTACTTCTCTACTCAACTGCTAACTGGGATCAGCTCAAAGCAATGGAAGTAGATTAGGCTAATTCAAAGAAAGACACTATTTCTTGGATTTTTTTTTTATGCAGTTTCCTGCTCTCTTAGCCATTCTGGAATAGCTATTTCAGTAAGTTTCCAGGGGTAGCCAAGTCCTTGTATTTGCTTTGTTATTGTACAGTGAGTTTAATGCTTGCTACTGCAGTACTATTATTTATTATTTGCTTGCAGAGTTGATGTAGCCATGTTGGTCCCCGGATATCACAGAGACAAGGTGGGTCATCTCTTTTATTGGACCAACCTCTCTCGGTAAAAAAGATACGTTTTCAAGATATACAGAGTTCTTTGTCAGCTCTGGGAAAGGCCCTCCCAGTGTCACAGCTAAATGCAAGGACTCCATGAACTCTCCCCAGGGACTTTCCACACGTTACCCAAGATACACAAACCAGGGAACCCAGGCAGATCCATCATGTGACCTCAGCACTCTGACTGAAGGAATATCAGGACTTGTAGAAACCATCCTCAAACCACCCACCACAGAAAGACCCAACTTCCTCCATGACACAACTGACTCACCACAAATGCCACAGCATTAACCACCTTCCTCAGAACTCCAT
Source organism: Pelusios castaneus (assembly GCA_007922175.1). NCBI lineage: Eukaryota > Metazoa > Chordata > Testudines > Pelomedusidae > Pelusios > Pelusios castaneus. The sequence continues at coordinate 15,842,412 of ML685804.1, read as the reverse complement.
CCTCACCAGCATCGATGTCATCTTCCTTTTACACCTACATCTTTCACAATGACAGCAGAGCTGCCTGCCTCAAATATGTGCAAGGAAATGGATAATGCTCAGATGTTCTCCAAAAAACATCGCCATGCTCATCCATTTCATCCCCACCCAAAACAATTTTACATTCATAGCAAACACTTTGTCCAAGCCATGGGAAAAGCCCTGGATGCAAGGGTGGCTCCCAATATGCCAACCTCTTCATGCACCACATTAAGGAAGAAGAAAGAAGTTCTGGGCAAATGCACCACAAAACCAATGATGTTCCTGAGATATACATCAGTGATATTTTCATCCTCAACCTAAACTGCCTCATAGGTTTCCAACAGAACTTCAACAACCACCACCCATCCATCAAACTCTCTCTAAACTACGTCCAGACCAGAACTGACTTCCTGGATACCCTGATCAGCTTCGGCAACGGAACCTACCAACAACTTTATACAAGAAATCCCTGGATCACCACACCTATTTTCACAGATCCAGGAACTACCGCAAACACACCAAGAAATCTGGTATCTATAGTCAGACATTCATACACGACACAATGTGTTCTGAGGAGAAAGGCCAGGATACACACCTAAACACCTGTAAAACTGCCTTCATCAAACAAAGACACTCCCCAGAGATGTAGATTGCATCATGGAACAGACCACCCACATCCACCAAGAGAACCTGCTTCAACAGAGAAAACAAAGACTCTGACCACATGCCCCTCGCTGTCACCTGTCTCCTCCCACTGGAAGCCTGGTGGGGTTTCCTTGCCCAGTTACACCCAGACTCGATGGGGACCACATCCTGGAAGAAAGCTTTCTTGAAACCAGTCTAGACAGGAAGGATGGTGGCCTGGTCTGGATGAACCTGATCCCTGCCGCAGAAACCAGGCATGTCCTCCAGGCTCCCACTGTCGCTATTAAGCAGAGACTTTTCCACTCGGGGGTGGGGGGTTCATAATTCCCAAGGCATCCTCGCCTGCTCTGTGATAGACAAGTCCTCACGGCCCACCAGCCAGCTGCACTCCCCTCCGTCTCTTTGCAGGATCATCCGGCCTTCCCCTGTCCTAGGGAAGACTGACATCTTCCTGGATAGCTGTTCTCACCCTGGAAGGCCTCCCTCGAGCTTGATTTAAAACTGAGCTGGGAGTACAATAAACGGTGTCTGTGGACAAATAAATGCCTGCACAAATCCTCTCACTTAGGGAAAGGCCACAATACATTTATCTGAGCAGAAATTGTTTTCTCCTTTTAAATATTAGCAATTTGCAGCAGCTGTTCTCGCCGCGGCTGACGGCCCCAGCAGCAGTGGAGGAGAGGCTGGATTGGCGGTCTTCCTCTGGCAACATCAGGGCACATACCACATGCAGCCGCCACATCTGCAAGAGTAACTCACCAATGAGTCTGTTCACCAGGCTCCAGCAACCACGATCCGTGTGTCTTTAGCAGCGTGGGACTCGGGCACGAGGCCTTCTCAGACCTCCGCTCAGGGGAGTCAGAGCCAGCGGGATGGACCAGTAGGTCCCCAGTGCCGCTCTGCTTCATCTCCGGCGAGGAGAGCAAGTCGCCAAGGCAGCTGCACCTCTCTGAGCAAGGGGCTTGGCTCCATCCCAAAGCACATTCTTCTCTGCCGGAGCCCGCTGGCCCAGCGTCTTCCTGCTCTGGGGAGACCTGGGTTTGTTTGATCGTCCGTCGTGAAAGCTATAGAGGCGAGGCTGCCTCAGCTAGACCAACCCTGCACGTGGACGGCTTGGAGGGTTTTACTGACTCCCTCTCGGCCTGTGGCCGGATCCATAGACACAAACCCCTTGGTCTGCCACAGGTGTCTCTGAGGTGAGGCACAGGGAGTTCACATCAGGGATCTCGCCCCAGGAGTACCCTGACAGGAACTCTGACCCTGCGAACAGCTATCAGGCAGCCAGCGAAAGGGATCAAGACAAATAATTGCAAAGAGAAAATGAGCCCTGGGCCATTTCTTTACATAGGGACCCATGGGAGGGAGGGTTCAGAGGAGAAGATCTTCCAAGGCACCAAACCTGAAACCCACTGTAAAATTCTCGATTGAGTCAATTAATCGCGTGATGTTCGTGGAGCTCATCCACCCGTCCGCCATCAGGCTCACAGGCAGCGCCTGGGCTGTTCCTTTGAGCCAGTAAGATCCTCAACAGTTTGTTTAAAACACGTGCTAGAGACTTGCTGCCCCAAGTTCCACCTTCCCCTCGCCTCCTGTTGCAGACAGACAGCAGTGCCGGGTCACACAGAAGGCCCGAACACGTCCCTTTAAGAAAGTCATCAGCCCACACAGTTCTAATTCCCAGGCCAGCTGGCAGCATCAGAAGCAGCAGCTTTTGCTTTGCTGCCGCAGCTTGTGCACATTAGCACCCCAGCGAGTGTGTCAGTCTTCGGACAGGACTCTCCGCAGATAACGATGCCAGAGTCGGTAGTAACTGGACAATCTAAAATGCCTCCGGGAGACCAGAATAATTGGAATCCGAAGCTCTCTGATGGCTGCCCAGCACCATGGGTGAGGTGCTCGTGTATTCATGAGTGCTTCCAGTAATGGATCTGATTCTGAGCTGGGTTTCTGAGCTCTACTGTCATATCAATAGAATGGGAACTAAGAAGATCTAAATAGATTGCAATGGCTCCCAACAAGCGAGAGCATGCTGCACGCTCACAGGTACTTTCATGCCCTTCCAGCTTTGCCAACTCTTGAAAATGTATCTGTAGGATTCTTTCAGGAACACACACACCAGCCTTTACAAGAAAGGAGATAAAACCAAAAGGAAATGAAGCAGCCAGTTCCCTTGGAAAGATTTCTGTATCCAGGAAAAGTAGAAGAAAGTGGGGATCTAGTGACGGGAGAATTTACAGATCATCCAGCGTCACTAACAAGAAACCATTCTTTGAACACCTAATCTGACATCCCATTTCATTTGCTCTGCAGCTTTGAGTTCATTCCTATGTATTTTAACTTTTTCATTTCAGAAATGCAACCACAAGCTTCCCTCAAAGGCTACCCTGGCAGAGCAGACACAGCTTAGGCGGGACCATTTTTCTGCCTCTGAAATCTTTGCTAACCAGAGTTTTGACACATTGCAAAAGCATCTCTTCCTTTCAGTGTGTAGAATACCCCTCGATAATGAACTGACATTCAAGAAGGAATCATTGATAGCACCTTTCGCGGTGTGAGGATGCATGTCCCAATTGCAGCTTTTGTATGGAAAACAGTTTATTTTTATGTAAATATTTTATAAGAGCACCAGCTCTTCGTAAGAGGAATTACAAGCTCACCCAGATTTTAAGAAGGGTCTTCTCATTGAATCCCTTCTTCTTTTATAGAGCTGACCGCGGAACATCTCCCCGCCCATCTACCCCTTCAATCACTGGATTTATTATTACAATTAAATAGGATAAGAGCCACTGCTCGTGTGTTGCTATTTCTCTTTTTGATCATGATATTCCCTCTCTCTCCTTGGGTGAAATTCACCCCATGGAGGGTGTCATGCTAGTCCCGAAAAGGCCGAGCAACTTTCCAAATACATGGACCAAATCTGACCTTTAAAGACGTTATAGGAAAACCCAATGGCAATGAGGGTCATTCCTTACAAGTAGAGTTTGACATGCAACTGTATTGTTGGTAGTTATTTAATGATGTTTGCGCCTACCTTGTTAGAGGTTAGTAATGTAGATAAACTACTTTCCTGCCGTACTGTTCTATTGATTAAAAGTTCCAAAGAAACATATGAACATTGAGATGGAACTTGAATGTACGTGTACTGTTGGTTTTATTTCTCTTTGAAGTTTAAGCAGTAAAGGCGTGTGAATGGTTGTGAATGGCCAATTACCTCGTGCTAATGTAACTATTTACCAGTGCGTTCAGGACATGGAAGATGACACTTCAAAGCCACAAACAATCATCGATTAAGTGTTCATGGAGGTACCGGCTATCCTGAAGAAGAAATCGGTCTGCCCGCATGGATCTATAAAAGACTGATCCTTTTTATCTCAGATTTGTCCAAGCTTCATGGGGAAAGTTTGGATTGCAAGACTGAGATCCCAGAACCAGTTTGGAACCACCCTACTAATTCTCATGGGAGAATTAGAACAAACTCTACACATGGACTATTTAGTCTTTGTTCCTTTGAACTGGATTTCTAACAACTGAAGCAGTGAAACAATGGACTGAGACCCATCCAGGGTGCAAGGCTGCAAACTCCACATTCTACTGAGAACCTGATGTATGAGGCATTTCCAATCATTTGTATGTATGTGATTGCTTCAACCCTTTAAGAGTTCTCTCATAGTTTATTTCTTACTTTTTGCAATAACCCTTTTGGTTCCATTACTAAAGGATTGGCTGGCAGCATGGTATTTGGGATAAGACCCAAACTTATATTGATCTGGTAGCACGGCTGACCCTTTGGCGTCAGAAGAACACTTTTGGTAAAGAGCGTGGAGTTTGAAGTAACTTACCTCTTTATTGGACCTAGAGGCTTATTCAGAACCAAGGACTGAAGCACCGTAAAGGGGGCTGTTTATATTTTACTTTGGCTTCTTGATAATTAGTGTGGGAAATCAGAAACACGGTTTATGGCTGGTTGGGAAGTCTGACTTAAGTGTCACCCAACAGTACTGGGAGAATTTGATGTCCTTTTGCGGCCTGCCCTGACGTTGGCATTTTCAGGTGGCTACCTTAGGCATAGATGGGTCACAAATGAGACAAGCGGAAAAGGTATGTGACATTTCCTTTAGGACTTAAATGCAAATGACCTAGCACACAGGTCTGTTGATACAGAGCCCATTAAAGTAAATAGATGTCTTTCCAATGACCTCAGTTGACTGTGGAAAAAGCTCCCTCTGTTCTGAGGTCAATGGAGGTGAAGTCAGTGATAGCAGGGGGTAGGGTGGTGGCAATTTGTTTGGACAGCAGATGATCTTGCTGCCATTGTGGCACTTCTGGGGTTAAATTGGAGCTAGCCAAAAACTTCCAATTTCAATATTTCAGTGGTAACGTTTGCAGAAATTTTAACCACAAAACAGCAGGAAAAGGTTGGTTAAATTTTCAGTTTTCTGTCCAATTCTAGGATATACCAAGAGCATGGCCAATGTGGGAACTGACATCCCTAAATGGAACACAGTCTTCTGTTCACCTCTGCCGGTCCAATGGCGTGGCTTACGGAGCAAACCTCACATACGAAAAGTGTCCTAACTCCAATGCTACATTGTCCTTGTAACAAGGCTGGTGCCAGGACGTTCTGTGCTCCAAGCCTGGCTTTCACACGATGCGCTTCTGTGGCCTTCAAATGGCAAGTCATAGTGCTGAGCACTTAGAGACCTCAAAAATTTTTGTAGTTATTTGTTATGAACATTTCTCCTTCACAAGTGTTGACAAATAATGTCACCAAAAGGAGAATTCCAAGAAGACCTGATCTTATCCTAAATGACTGCCATCACTCAGTCTTGTTCTAAATGGGACGGAAGCCACAAGGGATTTTTGGGTTAGAAAGAAAGAAAGAAAGAAAGAAAGAAAGAAAGAAAGAAAGAAAGA